>JBBBDQ010001768.1:4505000-5105000 GCA_037127315.1 Ascarosepion bandense
TATGAATATTTATTAATTATACGTATTAACTGTAATATTACATAGAGTACTGCTTTATTAAGACCAGTAAAAACATTTACATATGTGCGTGTACTTGCGTGTATATAAGAAAAATTACCAAAAACCGTTAGTGAAACCGACAGACAAGTGACTAACACCTAAACTCTGATCCTGATACAGTCTCAAATAAAGACGACGATACTGAAACAAAAGAAAGAGAAAAAAGACCCGAAAGCAAACTTACCTATTCAGTAAAGACTATATTGTCTAGACCGAGCAAAAAATAAAAGTGCTTACTAACGTTAAATCTTTTGAAAAGACGGCTCTAGTTGTTCAAGTCGTCTGAAAACCGCGTTACGTGAGACTACAGTCGTCTTTCACACACACACACACACACACACGCACACACACACACACATATATATATATATATATATATATATATATATTATAGCATACTGCAAGTTAATAGCTATAAAGTTTTGGTGTTAAAACACCGTTTTCAAGCAGTAAAATGTGATTAACTTATTTAGTAATATATATATATATAGATAAAGAGATAAAAAAATGAAAATAAATAAATAAAACATAAGAATAAAGAGTTCATCCAATGAAATGAATTAAGTGGGGTAGGAGGTTATAACATTTTAAAGAATGGTGCGTGTACGACTCATAGACAGTAGTGTTTCAATATTTTATCTCTGAAAGCCAGAGATGTTGAAAAAATTTAAATTGTAAAAAAGAGAAAAAGATAAAGGAGAAAAATAAAAATAAAATGAAAAAAAGAAGAGAGAAGAGAAAGAAAAGCGAATGAATAGCAAAGAAAAATCGAACGTCGGAAAAGATAAAATAAACTAAAATAAAATAAATAAAAAAAATTAAAATCATAACCAACATAAAAGATAAGAATAACGTAAATGATAAATATCAAAATTTAAATATAAATAAAGATAAATTCTTAAAGGGATTTGTTCCTAAGTACAAATTAAAGAATAATAATAAATTAAAAAGTATCAGTTCAATAAGGTATTTTTTAAGTTATAAAAATAGCAAACAGTGAAAATATTGAAATAGAATTGGGATAATTTCAGATATATTTAAGAGTATGAAAAATTCTATGATGGCAGAAATTAGTGATTTCATTACGTTGGTTCAGTAAGTCAGTTTAGGGAATTTTTTTATATGGATTTTTTTTTGTATGCAAAATAAACATATTTCATGTAACGATTTACATGTTCTAGTTTTAGTTAATATTTTCCATTTTACTGTAGGATGTTATTTGCATCTTTCAATTGCCAGTAGTATTTAGACAGAGAAGAAGAATTATTGCATGCTCTATTATTGAAAGATGAGTTGTGCTGGTAAAATCGAGACTTCAAATTATTCTTAGTACATCCAATATAATGTTTGGTAAGATTAGTATTTTCAGTACTTGAAATAGTAGCTTGGTATACAGTGGAATCTGTGAGGTAAAGGATATACTATAGGGTTATGACAATTGCAAGAACTTGTGTTATTATCATTATTTATGAGTTAGTTATAATTGATATCATAACTTATATATAACAATTTCCAGTTACATATAACAATTGATTTACTTGTGAAAGTTTAGCAGACTACAATAAATGTTCTAACTGATTTTCATCTTCTTCTAAACACATTCTTACTTGGGAGACACATGATCTTTGCACATTTTTGGGAATAGAGTGATTCCCTCTTATGGTTTCAATTTCTTGTGTAATGATATCTGTGTCGTTCGCCATGTGTTATCGTACCGATAACGCCCGGGAAATATCAGTATGATAACACATGGCGAACGACACACCCAGTAAGGATCAACCAGAACGTCCAACCCGAACAAAAACATCCACCAAAAAGGCAGTTAAAGAGATTTTCCTTATTTTTCAATATTACAACCCGGATTTTAATGTAATTGCTGAACTATGTTTACAATGAACAGTGAGCTCATTCTTCTGGTTTAAGAGTTTAACCTTGTCCCTAAATTTGATAATTTCTAATTTTTCGTTAAGACAGAGGTAGCAAGGTGCACGGAAGAAGTTACAAGTTCGGGTCTTTGTCAGGATTTTTCATTTAACTGTGGGTGTTTTGTCTTTTTCCTTTAAAGACCAATACTATTTGGATAATGAAGTGCTGTATTCATAAAAACTATTGTTGAAAGACAATGTGTGTTGATACCAGCGAGTTTTGAACAGGTTTCATTAGTCGGCATGTTG
This sequence comes from Ascarosepion bandense, assembly GCA_037127315.1. Taxonomy (NCBI): domain Eukaryota; kingdom Metazoa; phylum Mollusca; class Cephalopoda; order Sepiida; family Sepiidae; genus Ascarosepion; species Ascarosepion bandense. The sequence continues at coordinate 4,507,235 of JBBBDQ010001768.1, forward strand.
TATGGTTGTGGGGTGTTCTACTCGTCATCGGTTTTCGCGGCTTTGGGGACTTAAAAATAGTTCGGAAACAGTGTGGGACTTGTGCCTTGAGAATCATGGTTATTAGGTGTTCGTTTGACAGTCGGTGATATGGGGAAACGTGTTAGGCTTTGGCCGGATGGTATGTATTGGTTTGGGCTCTGTCGAGTATTGGCGCGATAATCGATATCGGATTAGATGCCTCATGGCTGTATAGGTTGGCGATCGGTGTTGGGTTGGGTGCTTGCTAAGTGTTATTGTGTTGATATGTGCCGGATTGTGTACCTCGGGAGAATTCGTTGGAGCGTCTGAATTGGATGAAGGTACCCATCAAATATAGGCAAATTAATGTCTAAGTATTAGTGTATGTATATATATATATATATATATATATATATATATATATATATATAAGTGTACATCTGTTCTTTTGTAGTGGTAGACATAGTGATATTTCCTTTACTTGCTGATGTGTGTGTGTATATGTATGCATTTACTTGTATGTGTGTGTATGTCTTATATGTATGTATGTATGTATGCTTTTGTATGGGTATATGTATATATATGCATGTGTTTATGTATGTATATATATATGTATGTATATATGTGTGTGTATATGTGTATATATTCATATTTGTATGTATGTATGTATGTTCAGATGTCCATGTATGCATGTCTCTATTTATATATATATATGTATGTTTGTGTATATGTGTGTATATGTATGTGTGTATGTGTATATATATATCTGTATGTATGTGTATGTATATGAAAATATATATGTATATATATATATGTGTGTGGGGGGTGTAGATAGATAGATAGATAGATAGATAGATAGATAGATAGATAGATAGATAGATGGGTGTAAGTTTGTGGTCCTTGTTTCACACTTTTGCGATCGTCTGACAAACTGGTTAAATTTAAAAAAAAAATACTGGATATATGTAGAAATGCGTATATTGATGTATTTTTGTGGAAGTGGGATGAAAATTAGAAGGAATATTTGTCGTCGTGACGCCTTTTTTACAAACGCAGATATAGATTAACACTTGTACACCCACTGACGTGTGCAGAGACGCGCACACGCGCGCACTCGACCACTGCGGCTCACACGGGCATAACTGCATGTGAACAATATGGGGCTGAGCATATATATGTATATGTGTGACGATTTGTACATGCATACGCATTTGAATAGTGTATAGTGTATCTACCGAGTTTGATGCCAGAGGTTTTGTGTATTTTCATCTATGTGGTTATATATTTTTTACGATTTACGGAATTTTTGTTCGTGTACGTTTTTGTTTTTAGCTTGTGTATTTGCGTAAGTATATATCTAATTATGTTTATATGTTCATGCACTGAAATATGATTGTGTTTGCCATGACCTCATTCCTTCAAGGCTAGTCATGTTACGAATTTGCTCTTACTGTATCCAGTATTGTGGCAATTCAGTCTGTGTCCAAATTGAGCTTTAAAATTTAACAGACAAAGTGACAAGTCGATAAAAACAGTTTTGACATTTGTGCATATATATATGCGTGCGTATATTAATCTTTATATGTGTCTGTTTGCCAGTGTATGTGTATCTACTCGTCTATTTTTCCATGTGTGGATGTGTGTAAGTTTATTTATGTGTGCGTTCTTTCTCATCCTCGTTTAATATATGAATAACTTTCTAAATCTAATAAATTGTTCAACTTAGAATTTTTTTTTAAAAAATTGCGCAATAATAATAAAATAGATCTAATAGTTAATTAATAATGCTGATCTCAATTTAATCAAATATTAATACTAATGCCCGCCAAAATTATTTTTAAGTCTGCTCACATATTCTCCAAATTAGAAGTTGCTTTATTCTCACTGGTTCACATTGTATATAGAACAATACCTCTATGATTAAAGGGATTTTGCTTGTTTTAAACCTTTTAAAGCCCTTCAACTTGAAATAAACCTCATCACTTGATAAGACACAAGAAGTGTCGAAACAAAATAGTTACTTTTGTAGTGATATTATAACATATTCATGTTATGATTTCTGAATATATATATATATATAATATATATATATATATCTGTGTGTGTGTGTGTGTGTGTGTGTGTGTGTGTGTGTGTGTGTGTGTGTGTGTGTGTGCCTGCATGCGCATTCAACTCTATTTATTTCTCCTTTGATTTAAATTTGTTCAGATCTCTCTCATATCGTTTTCTTTTCTTTGCACCAATGTTTTTAAACGTCACTTTTATTTTATTAATTAATTTAACAAATCAATGTCAAAAGTAGCATTCAATCTTGAGACCAGGAGAATAATCAAACAAACAAACAAACAAACAAATAAACAAACAAACAAAAAGTCAGACAACGCAGAATCTAAAAATGCAGAGATACTTTAGACTATTCAGTGTTTTTCATTAGATTGGGATAAATCCTGGACTTCACACTTTACCAGCCCACTGTCAATACACGTAAGAATAATAACTGACAGTTTTTTTCTTTTCTTTTTTTTTCGGGTTGAGCCGAAAAAAGCTATTATTATTCAATCGAATTTATTCATCTCAATTTCCGAGTTTCATGTGGTTTAAGTTAAAGAATTGACCAGAGCCAATTAGAAATACACTTTAAATGAAGTAGATCTTAAAATTTTGAATCTAATAGATGCAAAATAATTTTAGCTTTTGAAAATTTGACTGCTTTTTTTTTTTTTTTAACGTTACCCTTATTGGATCCCGAAGAATTAAAAACAAACTCGCTTGGTGATGGAAAACTTGCGAACCTAACGATTTGTAGATAAATACCGGTTATAAGTCTATTTTGAGATTGATTTCATTCATCCGTTTTGTTTATCCACTTATTTGCTTAAAGGTGGACTTTTAAAAGTCTTCCGTACTGCAAAAAAAAAAGGATGAAGCCGTCTTTCTGTCTTTCATCGACAAACATGTCTACCGGCAGACATTCCGTATAAAACACTGAGTTTATTTTTCTTATATTCTCAGGTGTTTCATTTCATTTCATTTTCTTTCTTATCACTTTTGTACCTTTTTTTTTCTATTCTTTTCATCATTTTTCTTTCTTTCTTTAATCAAAAAGGTAATGGTAAATGTTAGAATCACAAACACGATCAGGAAATCAATCAAAAGGTTTTTCAGGTAAATTTTGTTTGAGTGTTCTAGTGTTTCTTTTTCTAAAAAGCCTATTCTTGCTGATTTGTTTTTGCATTTGTTTCATTTTATTTCTCTTATAATGATATTTTTAATTCTGGGGATAATTTTATTAATTTTATACGCGCTTGAAGAAAGAGTAAGAGAAGATGAAAGAAAATACAAAAAGAAAATAAAGAATGAGAAAAAAAAAGCAAATGACTAATAAATAAATAAAGGAAGAAATGAAGAAAGAAAGAAAAAAGAAGTTATGAGAAACATTTTTAGAGCGAGAAGAATTTTTTTTTAAAAAGAAGGAAGAGGATAATTTCTAGATGATATGAAAAAGAGTATAATAAAGTGGAGAGATGATATTAAGACAGAAGTAATTTTTAAATCGCTAAAAAAGAGTAAATAAGATAGAGAAAGAAAAGCGGAAAGAAGAGAAAAGAGAGAAAATAATAGTCAAAATTGGAGAATAGGTCAGAAGAATCTCGCAAATCGATCATTTAAAAATGGTCTTCCCCACTCGCCCCCCCCCCCACACACACACACACGTGAACGATGACATACTTATCTCTAAACTTACATTTACCTCAAACGGAGCTCTTCAAAGGAAAGGAACTTGATTAGGGCTAATTTGGACCAAGTTAAAGAACAGAGCTGCTCTCTAACCTCATCGTTTTAAATCCTCTCCCTCAGTATCTTCGCCCCTTTCCTTCTTAATAAAAGCTTTGGACTTTGCGAGCGAAAAACACAACTTCAGTTCATCCGATTGTAATAGGAAGAACGGTGCATGGTGAGTAAAAGGAGTGTGAATCGCATCTTTTTATCGTCTGATTTACTTACCATCATTTTGCACTAACAATACATCTGAAAATTGCATTTATTAACGGGTGAAGTTTTCAACCGATCAGCTTACACTCTTAAAGATGTTTCTAATATATACCGAATGAGGAATCGAGAGAAAATTATTTTTCAAGGTTGAAAATGAACAATTTTTCTATAATAGAAATCGGTTTATCAAGAAAGCAAGCTATAAAATAATATATTTGCTAAGTTTAGTTTAATCTGGCATAATGCCAACTAAGTAAAGCAGTTAGAAAGATTGTGTTTCGCTAATCTAACAGATAAGGAAAAATTGCCGTAAACCAAACACAAACACTGACCACTAGCGCTATTGATAAACTATTTTCACACAGTCAAGTCCTACTAAAGTATAAATTTCAGCCAACAGAAATCCACGAATCAATTGGATTTAAATTCCAAAAATACTCACTCTCCAATTAAAGATAAATCTGAAATAAAAAATAACTCTGAAATATGTTTATGCCAATCATAAATAAAACAAAATTAAAGACTTTCATTGGTTACATATGCATCACACTATCTCGTAGGCTGATTTGTCACTTTGTGCAATTCAGAAACAATAATAAAATACTGTTTTTAACATAAAACAAATGCTACAAGATAATACCAAAATAGCATATAGTACTCACTGAAATGAACAATTCAAAATACATGATGCTATTATCATAGAAAAAAACAACATGCCTTTCATTACAAGCGACACCATTTTAAAAATTGTATAAAATATTTAATATGCAAATAAATAATTAAAATAATTGCAAAGTATTTCCATGCTTGTTTCCGGTATTTTCACTCTGTGAAAAAACCGTTTGATATTTTACACTTCTTGTATGACATGCGTACATATGAATTTGAAATGTAACGTTTCATAAAATGACAGGATTGAAAATAATCGAACAAAAATATGGACTTTGCGGAGTTCATCCACAATTTGCTTCCACAACTTATTCGAAAACTGGAAAATACAAAAAAAAATTGTCATACATTGTCAGTTGAATTTAATACAATTTGCTTCAATTAATTCTTGCTATCTAAACATTCACACATGTGGTGTAAGATACGGGGTTTAATGATTCCTTTTATAGCGGATTCCACCTGCTTATAATTATTATGCATCAGGCTGCAGTAAAATATGCTTATGTTTTGTTGTGTGGTATTTTTATTACTGGTATCGTGTATTTTTGTAAGAATAATTTTATGTGTTTATCAATGATGTAGTTAGGAAAATTATTCTTGACTAATGTCATTAAACACCATATTTTTGCCATAACTTCCGAAAAACATGTAAAATTTATAATATATTACAGAAAATGAGAAACCGCAAAACTTGTTATCTCTAATGAAAATAACCCCATCAAGATTAAACCAGCGATGACTTATATAGAGTATAAAATTCACTGCCCAGTACAAGACTGTGTTTCTTGTCACAAACCAATTGGACATACTACCACTTCCTGAGAAAACGCTTCACGTGGCACTTATTCGAACAAAGTGCTATAAAACTACATAATCTACAAGAACCCTAAAGAAAGATTCTGATCGAAAGCACTAGAATTCTGTATAAATCCCATTATCGAAAACATCTCGCTAATAGAGAGGTCCCGTATATAAAACACTTCTCGCTTACAATCAACCTTACATTATTTAACAATAGAAATGGAGTGTTAATATTTTTTTCTAATAGAGAGATAAACACGTGAATTTCAGCCACGCGCCACTTGAAACTTCGGAATTAACAACACTAGTGACAAAACAATCTTGAAAATGACTATAGAAGTAGCCGAAAGAGCTTGAGGAAATAAAATTATGAAAAAATCTTTGTACATCCTTATTTTACAAAACGAAAAACGTAAGGATGCTGCAAAAAACTTCATAAAAAATAATTAAATCTTCTTTGCCGGCCGTATGTAATGAAAGAAAGGTTGCTGATTATATATATATATATATATAAGCAAATTAGTTTTGCAAACAGTTTTATTATTGAGAAGCCCCAGAGTACCGATAAAGCGCATTTAGTAAAGATCGAATTCTCTTTAATAAAAAATGGTTTGCAAAATTAATTTGCTGGTCAGTGCTTTATAGTAAAATATCTTAGTATGGCACAAATTAAAAGTTTAAAGATTCTGAGTGTAATAATTACCAAAGTAACTAGCTCTGTCCAGCGGTTTGTTTCTATTTGTTTTTCTTTATGTTATATATATATATATATATATATTCCTGACCGGTTGCACAGCATGGAGTTTCATGCACAACCCAGTCTTCGGGCGCTGCATAATTGACAATTTAATGAAATGGATTTTTTATTAAAATTTACTTATGTAATAGTCAGTCTCTACTCATTCAACCGGTGAGGAAAATCGGATATATTTATTAACATTTACTTAATGGTTATTACATTACAATCAAGACTATTTTATTAGTACCAACACTATGTGTTATATTTTATATATATATATATATATATATATATATATATACGTGTGTGTGTGTGTGTGTGTGTGTGTGTGTGTGTGTGTGTGTGTGTGTGTGTGTACGAGGGGTTTACGCGTATTTCTACTGGGGAAGAGTTAGATAATGGTGGGAGTAATAGACCAGAAGTGAACAAGAACATCTACATTCTTTATGGCATATAAGCGTGCACGCGAAAAGATAATTTGCCATATAAGTCCGTTCAAACACATACACGCCCACGAATACGCGCACGCGTGAACGAATCGGCACACTCTGAAACATTTACATAAAGAGATATCGTCTTCCTTTTAAATTTGCTATAAATATTCATAGTCGTCTTATGAGGCTGTTTGGATAAATACGTATGTCCTTCTTCGCTTATCAATTCTAATCATGATTTCTTCCGTTTTGTCAGTTTTCTAAAGCCGCTTGGCTCCAGTTAACAATTCATTCAGTCAGACGACAAACGGCGGCCATTTTTGCACTTTCTTTCAGGCACAAAATATCAATTTTTCTTTCTTTTTCGGTCTATTTTATTTTATATTTTCTTTTTTCATACTTTCTTCTGCCTTTATACATTTTTCTTACGTCTTGTTTTCCGTACATTGATTTGTTCAACTTTCCTCGTTCGTCTTTCGAAAAAAAATTTTTTCCAGCCTTCCATCTTCCTTGGCTTGATTTCTTCTTTCAGAATTATTTCCTCTTTTATTCCTTTTGTTTGTTCAACTTTACTGAGTTATTTCTTCCAAACACAATCATTGTTATTAGTCCATCTCTACTTCCCTTTTTTCATTTCTATTTTTTCTATATATATACTTCTGGTTTTGTAGTGATGTATTCCTCTCGTTATTTTTCCTCAGACTTTCTTTTTCTTCCTTTATTTATCTACTAAACTGTTGATGAAGTAGCAAAAATATGAAGTTCAGGGATAGAAAAAGAAAAGGAAGTGAACATTAGAATAAATGAACGTTTCTACAACAATGAATAAAAAAAAAGAAACAAAACTGAAAAAGACGAAACATAATCAATAATGAAACATTAAAAAAAGATATTTTTTTAAAGTAATTTTGGTGGCAATGAATGACAAGTGTTGATGAGCACAATGTTGATCGAGTGGCGAATCTAACAGAACAATTGGAGAAAAGTTGGAATTTTGCTTCAATTTTCATTTTGCTCGGGTCAGATTCTGGCGGCAAAAATAAAGAGCAGATTAACAGAAACATACTCCACCGTATATTTATTACACACACACACACAGAGAGAAAGAGAGAGAGAGAGAGCACGAGAGAGAGAGAGAGAGAAATATACATATATATATTGTGATTTTAATTTTAAATGTGTTCGTATTTAAGTCTATGTATATAAGATTGGACACATATTTTTGATAAATAGTTCTCTGTCAATAAATGTATGTGTGTACTTTCTATGTTGTGCATGCCTAAATTATATGTTCTGTTTCAGATAAACATTTTCATAACCGTGAGTGAAACAGAAAAACAAAGACTGACGGACTAATGTTCTGACATAGACATATATTGGTTACATATAGTGTTTGTGGGAGTGTACAATTTTTATGTATGTATGTAAACGTATGTGTTTGTACATGTATATGTTAGTAATTATAAGCTACTATATATTTATGGAAGCAAATAAACAAGTCCGTAGCCCAATGAAAGAAAAACATTAAATCAAAAATATTTTAATATGATCTCCTCCGTTGTCAGTGAACTTAATTCAGAGATGTGTGTGTGTGTGCGTGCGTGCGTGCGTGCGTGCGTGCGTGCGTGCGTCCGTGCGTGCGTGCGTGCGTGCGTGTGTGATAAAGCAGACAAGCTATTGCAAAATTACAAACAACGTTTCGTCTACGACACAAGTAAAAATAGATTTCGTAAAAAAAAAGAAATATTCTGAAAGTTTATTTTAAATATCTCTGATACCTTCACGGATTGTCGTGTCACAATCTAATCGCAACGTCGTGTCGCAACTAAAACAACATTAACGACTGAATGTCCCGATCTTATCAAAGTGGGCAGCTTCGAAAAGTAAGATGGAACAGGTTAGATATTAAACGTCACACATTCAAAAGTCAGTGTATTGCTAACATTTCTAACTTTCTAATAAGTACTTTCACGGTAATTGTTCTAATGACCTCTCCTCTATTGTACTTAGATTTTATGAATTTAAAACGAGTTCCAGATTGGCGGTAAGATTTCAATAGTTTACAATTGAAATGGCTCGATGTAACCGTAAATTTTATGGTGTCATTTTCTTATCTATTACTTCTCGCTTGTGGAACTCTCTTCCAGATTCTTGCTTTCTAGTTAACTTTTATCTTCAAGAATTTCAACGCAATGTCACTCATTATCTTCTGTCTTTGTAATTCCTATTTTTTTATTTTTTTGTTCACTCTCTTTAATAATGTTTATTTTCTTATATCCCCTTATATTCAGTAACTCCTTGCATCTTTGTAGTTCTCTTGACTTGTTTGGGGTGAAATTATTTAAAAAGCCTTCCTGCTAAGTTGCATATTTAAAAAATGAGAAAAGAACTGAGAGTTAGAATATTAAATAATCAATTTTAGATTTAAATCGTATATTTAATTCATATTTTATACATATTTAAATGAATTTATATGCTAATCTAAATGAATATAGCAATGAAAATAATAACGTGGAAATTTGGTAGTCTGTGATTCGATAGTTTAACATGTACATTTTTTTTTTTTTTACTTTTTATTAATAAGATTGGTTTGGTTTGTTTTGTTTTACGGCATATCAACCTCAATGTGTTATTTAATGCCGTCGAGATTTTTATGAACAGAATATACTTTCTTTGTAAAGTGGGTTTCGTTGAGAGTCAGATGTATTGCTGGCAATATTTTTTCCTTTCACATATTTTTGTTGGTAAAATTTTTCCTTCAAAAACGTTTTGTTGGTAATATTTTTTATTGAAAAATATTTTGTTGGTAAATACTTTCATAGCATTTTGAACTCGGTTTGGTGGTTAACTATTTACCTATAGCTGGGACCCTAACAGATGGACCTGAGAACAACAGCAATTAAGAGGTGGTTCCATGCTCCTCACAACCTCCCAATGAGAGGCCTTGCTGCCGGATGCAGTTTACGGTCATACCCAGGACCATACTAATAAAAATGTAAAGAAAAACGGGAAGAGCTAATCATCAACCATAAGAAGAGAGAATGGAGAGTTGTTAGCAAAGGGAATAAGTAAAAATACATGCTACAAATTGGTGACAAACAGAAATTTAAATATCTGTGAATTGTTTTAACAGACGGTGAAATATGTAACGAATGAAGCATTGTGCTTGTAACAGTGAAAGTTATTTTCGAAACGCTAAGCAAAGTATTAAGAGACAAGAAAATTTTGTTACTGATTTGTCCCGGAAAGGGATAAACATATTATTTGAAGTAGCTAAGTGGTTTTGGCAAATGTAACCGGGTAGGACAATCTAGCAAGTAGTCGTAATGGACCGGTACTCGTCGTAGTCGTATGCAGTATGCTTATTCGTAAGTTTATGCAATAGGCTTATGCAATAGGCGTAGTCAATAGGCGTAGTAGTATTTATTTGCCTTCCCACTTAAGACAAAATGTGGCACAAGGCCTTTTTAACGTGGGTAATCCGGACCATGTAGCCCAGCCAAAAATTTATTATCAAATGTTTCTCAGACACGACTCCACCCTTCGGCGGAGTCTCGACTGGGCCATTATTCTCCGCCAAAAGGCAGATAGTTTGACAACGCGCATCCAATAGGCGTAGTCCTAGGTGTCCCCGCTTTAGTCTGTATTTATGGCAGACACCAGTCAACCATATTACTGTGAGGGGAAACCAAGGTGGATGCATATTCATTATATCAGTTACAAAGAAAAAATTCTGAACTGCTATGTAATATATCCTTCTGCATGGAGATGAATGGTAGACATTTTTCTTGCAGATAAACAGAGAATTGAAACAAGAAAGATATCGTTCAACAGAAGGATATTGGGAATTACTGGAAGGAACATGTGAGCAGCAAGCAGGTTTAAGGTAAATGACAACGAAAAGACAATCGTAATTAGAATCAGAAAGAGACAGTTCTTTTAGACATTAATGAAGAAAGAGACATCGGAGAATTTGGCACACACAAGACATAATGAAGGCTGGAGGCACAGGGAAGACCAACAAGATTGAACTAATGGGCTGGTGCAAAGGAATGAACGAACAGGGTATGGAAGGGATAGTTCCGTTATAAACATTACTTAGAGCTACAAAAGATATGAAGAGCCATAATTGCTCACACCCTAAACGGAAACGGCATACAGAAAAAGAAACTTTAGACAAGTGCTTTCCTTCCCTAAAGGCAGAAATGATAACTGAACTGCTGAGGTACTCATGTACCCTAGGGTACGTGTTATAATGACAGCAAAACTATTCATTCGTAACTGGGGTTTGTTTAATAAATCAAGGAATAATTAAATTCACTTCACGCAATTTTTTATAAACACAACTTTTCATTAATGGCTTTCTCGATGACATGATCTCTGATGACATATCTGATGACACAACCATTTACTCCTGCCTCATTGATCAGTCCAACAAGGTGAACATGTCAACCGATTTTCAAAATAACCTAAAGTCCGTGGTTAAATCGGGCAAAAGATGGCTTGTTAATTTTAACGTCTTCAGAACAAAACTCTTCTCCATTAATCATCTGAGACATCCCTCTCTGCCTTTCATCAGCATAGATTATACTAACTTATTAGAGTGTGACTCATTTAGCCTTCTCAGGTTAATGTTCTTGGCTGACATGAAGTTTAAAGACTGTATAGAATCTATTGCAAGGTCAGCTTAAAAGAAAGTCGGTTCACTGTGTCGTCCAAGACGATTTTTTTCTTCGGAATATGTCTTACATATGTATAAGTTTACCATTCGTACCTGCTTAGAATATTGTTGCCACATATGGTCAGGTACCACTGCTATTTACTTTGAGCTCCTTGATAAAACCCAAAGAAGAATCAGCAATATTATTGGTCCTGATTTAACGGCACGGCTTCAGTCACTTTCACACCACCGTAAGGTTGCCTCTGTGTGCCTCCTATAAATACCTTCATGGTCATTATTCGGATGAGCTCTTTGCTATGGTACCTAGTCCTTTGGATGTTAAACACTGTTCTATGCTAGCATTGAGTTCTCACAAATTTACAATTGACTTGGTTACATGAAATAGAAAATTCTATCCTAAAAGTTTCTTTTCTCGTACTTCTCCCTTGTGGAACTAACTTCCAGCTCTATGCTTTCTAACCAACTTTAATCTTCACAAATTTTAATGAAATGTCAATCGTTGTCTTCTGTTCTCCTGATTATTCTCTTTGTTTCCGCTCATTAGTAATGTTTCTGCTTCTAATTATTCCATAACCTGTAATCCCTTGTGTCTTAGTGGCTTACTGTCTAGCATAAGGTGATACTAATTTTAAAAAAACCTGAAAAAATTATAAAGTAGTAATAGATAGACCACGCAACAAATATCATTCATGCTGTCATTTATTTCCTGTTTAGACAGTTTCGGTGAAAGAGGAAGTTTCCCTTTATCATAGACGCAACGTGGCAACCCTGTCGCTACTTCCATGACAAATGATTGCATGCGCACATATGCGCCTATGTCCGCAGATTCGAATCACCCGTATTCCTCAGGTACTTTGTTGGTAAGAAGGAGGTCACACTCAGGCAGCTTCTTCCTAAGAATTGCTACTTTATGAACAGACTCCGACATTGAACTTTTCTCCAAATGCTATAATCTTAATCTCTTCAAGTCTTGGGTCAATCGATATCTAACCTCTATTATCAGGGGTGGCAAAATCGCATATCGTGAACCAGATGCGGCTCTTTAACTTTTAATATGCTGCTCAGGGAAATGTTTTAGCTGTGTTCCATTTTTTATTATAATTAATATAAAAGGTAAAAGGTAAATAAGAAAAAAATTAATGTTTTAAGAATATATAGCTGGTTATGAATTGAGATCCCATTGGAATAAAATGTAAGTTTAATGTTCATGCTTAGTAAAAATACTTCAAAATTGAAATCCTCATTTTAATGATAGATCTGTATGAGGCAGAGTTCTTTAGTGCTGAGTTAAGGAATTGTGGAAGGCAAGGTGATTAACATTTTTTTTCGGTCAGAAAGGGATACACAGAAAGGTCAGAAGACTAAAGGAATAGATAAGGAAATTAAGGGAACCGCACTTATGTTACGTATACATATAATTTTATGTTACTGAAATACATATTTGCACTTTCTTCTTAAAAGTTCCCGTAGTTCATAACCATATTTTATATATATATATATATATATATATATATATATATATATTGTCACCGCAGACAGATCTGTTTCGCCGTATCACAGCTCATCAGTACGGCTAGACTCCGATTGCTTATTTACCCAGGATTGAAACCCGACCGAAATGGCGTCAGTCAGCGACTCTACCCCTGGCCTATGGGCGTTCGGTGGAAGTAGGCAGACCTTTTAGCGCATATCATTATACGCGCCCAATAGCTAGAGCGCTCTAATTCATTTTACTGAATGAGCGATGCGTACACACCAGAGTAGCTGCTGTTTATCAAAGTCTACTATTTTTCCAGCGTGCTCAATCAGGGTGTGTGAGCGTAGATATTGTCATCCGCAGACAGATCTGTTTCACCGTATCACAGCTCATCAGTACGGTTAGACTCAGATTGCTTTTTTACCCAGGATTGTAACCCGACCGAAATGGCGTCAGTCGGCGACTCTACCCCTGGGCTATATATATATTCTATTTCTAATATATATATATTCCATTTTTAAAAGTTTAAACGAGTTCTTTCGTTACCCAGGTTTCTATCATGAGTGGTGTCTTCAGGCGATTTATAATAACTGATTTTACCTTTTACCGTTTTTCTTTTTAAGAACGCTCTTATAACGGTGTTTTGTTTAAACGTTCACGTGGCAGAGAATTCATGAACGCGCATTGTTTAAATTCAAACGAATTATGACGTTTTCATCCGTGGTTGTATGAACCTAAGAGGTATTTCTTAGTGTGGATGCATTTAGTCATAATTTCTGTTCTTTTATTTGGGTATGTCATAATTTCTAATTTTTCTTCTTGGCACAGTTTACATATTTGTCCACCATTGTAAGGATTAGCTGTTTTTACAATGCTCTACGTTATGTGCGGATCTTTTTCATATTTTGATTTCAATTTCCAGACGTGGTTAGCCAATTTTTATTGTTTTTTAATTTTTCTATTTTAAATGTAGATCTGTGGTTTAACCACCTGGTCTTAATGGTGTCTTTGGTTGAGCCCAAATATATTTTGTTTTGGCCATCTGGGTCATGTACCTCTGCCCTATAAATTATTTCTTTTGTGTTGCAGAGACCTTGAAGTGGACATTTATTTTTGTTCCTGCAGTTGCATTCTTTGTTGGTGGTTTTGTTTTATACGATGCTATTCAAGTTTCTGGCGTCTTTTTTTTTTTGTTGTTGTTTTTTTTTTTATGAAACTATCTAAATTATTAGAATTATGACTTAGTTTGATTGTGTTTCTGTTGAAAATTTTGTTTAATTCTGATTCTTTTGGAAAGTGCTTATCTATTAGTTTAAAAAATATTTATCTTTTTGGTCTTTACTTCTAAAGTAAATGGTGGGTTGAACCAGAAAATGTTTCGTTTCCGTATTGTTTTTTATTTGTCTGTTTGGTTGAGAATTATATTGTAAAATATTTTTATGGCCAGAATTTCTGAGTGCATCTTCATATATATTTTTCTTTTCATTAAAAACTGATTTGTTTGAATAATTATTAGATAGTCTGTGTTCTATGCTTTGTAAGTGTGTTTAATTATATTATTTGGATGATTGTACTTTGTATTTATGTATGATAACTTAGTGTTTGTTTTCATGTATGGCGAGACATTTCCAGTTTGTTAATTAAATTCTACATCTACATATTGTACCACTTTATTATTTGTGTCCACTGTAATATCAAAATCTAATTCTTTGAATAATTTAAAAATCTGTTTCTTTATTTTATCATTCATTCTTTTGTTGTCTGGTACTATTATTACTCCGTCATCTCTATATAATCCGTGGTTGTCAATATGGATTATTTTGTTTATTATGTTTAAAATGTATATTCCCATCAATTCTGAGATTTCTGCTCCATCATACGATCCTTGTGGTACATCGAATGCTCCGTTGTTGGATTTTTTGATCCATGCTATACCTTTGTGGAAAAGTACAGATTTTCGGCAATGTAATATTATGCCAATATGCTCTGATGGTATTTTATGTAGATTTTAGCAAAATTAAATGCTTCCAGTAAACCTTCTTAGATATTGATGGGTAAAAGTTTTTTTATATCATATTTAATGAATATGTATTTACTTTTGCATTTAATTTTTTGGAACCACGAAATACAATCACTAGTGTTTTTCCACTGGTTTGCTTGAGTGGCTGTTCTTAACAGGTCGCAAATATTTTTTAATATTTGATGGCTTATTTTGCCCACTTCTGTTTTTCCTACAAAAAAAACCATCGTCGATTTGCCAAGAAAGTGACATCTTGATGATATCAGTCTGGAGAAGGCGATCCCAACACCTTTAGATAGTGCCTGAAATTCATACCACATGTTGACCCAAGCTTTGTAAGTGAAATTAGGTACACGGCTCCATTCGAGGTGTCGTCGATGTTTGTGCTTGCTCGAAGTCACAAGTCACCGTAACCGAGGATTTAAGTGTCCTGGCCTTGTTCATATGGTTGTTCAGATCGGATAACGCGCTCTCACAAGCAGAAATAGTAACGAAGGTCCGCTCAACATAGTTGCAGTATAAACCACAGGTGCATTCTGTGGGTGTTTACAAAACACAACTGCACTTGAGCAAGCGTCTGCAATGGGGATTAACTAGCCGCCCTAGTAGACGGATATCCTTGAATTCGACTGGACAGCCATATATATATATATATATATATGTGTGTGTGTGTGTGTGTGTGTGTGTGTGAAGAAAACATACAAATAATATAAAAATAAAAATATATACAAACACTTAATCACGACAAAAAAAGAAAATAACAAATCAACCACCAAACAAAAAATATAAAAACACATAAAGCTCATAAACACAAATATACACAGAAACACCTGACTATGACCCAGGAAAAGCCACCACGCTGGAAAACTTACTAACACGCTTAAAAACAGTCAAACCAATAAAAGAGGTCAATACAACAAAAGAGTTCAACACAATATGAAGCAATCAAACAAATACCGACCCGTATGGACACTAAAAAACAAGCAATAAAAAAAATCAAACACTTGCACAATAAAAATAAAGCTGGAAAACTAAAGAAAAATGGAAAAGAAAAATCAACCGATCACAAACAAGACCACACCCAGAAAAATCACACCATGCTCTATATAAACAAGAAAACATCGAGACCTAACAGCAAAGTAGCCCTGACAAATGACTTTTACTTTACGCATGTTTGGTAAACCTGCTCTATATCCTCATAATCTTCACTTGTTCCTCTGTAAACCAACCTGAATGGAGGAAGCTACAACATCGGCCTCCAAAGTGTTGGGATAAAAACAACAAAAATGAGAATATTACACCAAAAGAATCACTGACCGCAACTCATTTAAGAAATTCAGCAAAAAATTTAAAATATTGTTAAATAATCAGTCCTAAACTTTTGCCATTCTTATTATGTGCGTCCGTTCGGCAGTTTTTCTTTATATACCAGAAACATAAGTTTACGCTCTGTCAATTCTGTGTGTATCAGTTGGATTTGCTTTCAGAATCGGTTTTATAACCAGATAGACTCCATTCTTTTGTTGTGGTCTTAGTTTTATTTAATGTCATCACTGAGTGACATAAGCTGGGCCCAGTCAGGTTGGTGGTTTGCGAGTCATTTCATTGGAAGAATTCTATATTTAAGAAATGATGTTTAAAACATCATATATACTAGTCTCCGGTTTGTTTTACGTAGTATAGACAGCCTTGTGTGCTGCATGAATTTGCTATAAGGCCCTATCAATTATGTTCTGATGCATAAACATCCGTTTTATTAGATATATATGTGCCGTTGGTGTAAATTTATTTCATGATATTAATATAAGTGCATTTGAGTGATCTGTAAGTGACTCTGTTTACTGAGCAAGCTGTTACTTGAATTAAGTGTATTAACAAGAAAAGTGATTATGATATATAAGCACATGCGCCAAATATTTTTGTTCATTATTATATTACGGATATACGCCTGTGTATATGTGTTAGCTAAAAGTTATGGTAGGTTAAGACGCGAAATTTTTTGTACAAAGAAAGCTATTCATAGAACATAAACTTTATATTCTCAAGGGATTTCAAGAATGTGATTTTTCTGGGGGTTTTTTTTTTGTTTTTTTTTTTTTATCATATCACCCCAAGCAAGGCGAGACGACAACTAGTTCGCAAGAATTTACAGTGAAAGAAACGATTGAGTACAGTGAGTACTGAAGAAAGGCTAAAAGATGAATAGGATTCAAGAAGATAAAAGATGGTAATTGATGCTGCATTTAATTTTTTAGAGATTATAACTATCAGGAAAGCAAGTAAATGGAAGGGAGTTACATAGGAGTGAAGAAAATAAACTAATGAAGTAGAGGTGGCGGTTACATTTAACTATTTCAAGGGTAAAAAGGTGGGATCTAGATGTCAATCTAGTCAGTTAAGATACATGCTTGGGTGATTATTAAAAGACTGACTGGGCAGAAAATTTTCCCTCGGTAGGTTGGCATTACTTTTTGCAGTAGAGTGTTTGCCAACCTAAGCTATAGAATCCAATCTGTCATGTTATTTAATCCATAGCTAGAAGAAGAAGCGACGGATTAATACTTTTTCCAAGGATATTTGTGCGTAAGTGAATGCAACGAATTTAACTTGAATTCGACTTTCCAATTTCTCGTTCTGAGCCAATATTCACTGCACCACAACGCAGACAAGCTTTTGGATATACACCTCAGATATACACTAATATAAACATGCCATAAAAAATGAGAACCGATTTTGTTAAATCCTTATTATCATATGTAAGTTTTCAACACCTCTGCGCATTCAGATACCATTATATCTTTAGACTCCTTTCGAGTGTTTTTTCTGGATCTCTCATAGATTTCAAAGATGAACCTTTCAGTATATCATTCATTCAAACAGTTTTCCAATGTCATAACAAGACACAGCCAACTATCATCGGTTGTTCTAAGAAGATCATTTTAATTTCATCCCTTGCACAGGCTATATTAAAAACCTATTGTCAAAAATGATATAAGTATACTTGACGTATCACACACACACACACACACACATATATATATATATATATATATATATAATACATCAAGTATACTTATATAACCCAGCATCCCCAACATATAACACATATTTTAAAATTTCAAGTTCGACTTTCATTCTGATTAGTTAAATTAAACACAACATAAAATCTCATTTTTATTCTATCTTTCCCCTCCATATTAACTCTTTAAATAGCAAACGTACTATTTTCTACATTCACTTTCACCATAGTTATTGAACATTACCTGATGACGAGATTAAAAATTCTAAATTTTGAAACAGAAATTTCCTTGTCGCAATGTAAATTAAATTAATTTTAAATAAAAAACAAATTTAATTATGTTCTACGATCTACGTTGTATTGAGCACTTTAAAAAAAGTAAATAAAGGGATTCCAAACCTGCTGGTTCTCTTCATCTGAATATATATATATATATATATATATATATATATATATATATATATATAGGCTGCTCCAAAAATGTACTCACTTTTTGACTTCTTATATCTAATATTTTTCTTTTTTCAGATCGATGCATTTAATTTCATTTAATATTAGTGTAAACAATTAATCTTCTTTGTAAATCAGTAAACATTACTATTTCTTAATTTTAAACATTAATCTTTTTTGGCAAGTCAAGAAAGACTGCATTTATTGTCATTTAAAGAGTGAGTACATTTTTTTTACCCCCAGTATATATATGTCCTGAAGAATATGAAACAGACTGCCGCTCTCCGGTGTTGAACTCACTATCCACTTTCATATTTATATACGTTTTACGTTTTATCCCTGATGTTGAGCATTTTTACCTATAAATATAACGTAACTTAAAACTATATTTATCATATACGAGGTCTACTAAAAAAATACAGAGACCGTTACTATAGTAAAAGAGCTAAAGTATGTAGAGTGAATCTGTTTGACACGGATTTATCTCGAACGTTCTTGCGCATATTCACTAAGTTATAACGTTCTCGCTCACTTCCTTGGTTTATAGCAGTGCTCGTAAGGAAAGTGTGTAGAGTGTGGTCGTTTCAGAAATTCCAACAGTGCCCATGCTTTGAGCAACAGGTTTTGGCCAAGAACTACTATCGCTATTCCCCTTTACAACTTTTCTCTTCTTTCCAAAACTCGAATCCTACTTGAAATAAACGAGATTTCAAGATGTCGAAAGATATCCAACTGAATGCGACGAGGCAGTTGCATGCTATCCCCTAAAAAGAGTTTAAGGACTTCTTCTATCAACGGAAACGACGATGAATAAATTTTGATCAAACCTCGTATATATATTATATATAAACGTCCACACACACACACACACACACACACACACACACACACACACACGTACACACACACACACACACAAACACACACACAAACACACACACACACACACACACACATATATATATATATATATATATATATATATATATATATATATATATATATATATATATTCACAAACAGATACCTACAATAAGTTTTCCTCTCCTACCGACGTACACGCATGAAGTTCGTTACCGGATGTGCCCCGTGCCAAATAAAATATACCATGTCTTCAATTGCTGCCTGAAACACAACCAAGCATAATATCAGTAAATTCAGTAAATTACTGCCTCCTGCGCCGAATCACTTGTCGAAGGCGTCCGATCGATCGTGAAAATTAAGCAAATACCAAAGAATAAATAAAAATGAAAAGTACACAAGAGGCAGATTTCAGTTCGGAAGACGGATGGGCAGGCGACGTATTTCTTGTGAATGAAAAGTTGATAGACAAGAAGTACGCACTTGTTATTCCACACATATAATGCTCCCCCTCCAATAACATTCTCACAGCTACACAGCTACACAGCTAACCACAGCATCACCTTTTGATTCCTGTCAAAGTTTTTCCTACCTTTTTATTTTCTGTCTTCATGGTGATTTTTGATATTCCTTGCCGTTGGCTCTTCAAAGACAAGATACAAACAGGTTGAAGATTTTCTGAATTTACTTCCTTTTTTGTTACCATTTTTGCATAGAATCAGCACTTCATTGAATTGGCAATGGTATTTGCTGTAATGACGATTGGAATTGATATGGAAAATGGTCACCGTTACTTTCATGAAGACAGTGATGACAATGATGGATTAGGTTTATCAGAAAATCTATGATATCGTGAAATGGTGTAAGAAGCGTTTGAATCTACATTTCCTATCAGCATGCATTTTTTAGATTTGTAAAACCGACATAATTTTGTTTGATTATAAAATTATATGGAAATAAGATTTTCAGTATATTATGTTTTACTATTTAAAGAAATGGATGTGCAAGTCGTTGAATGAATAGCAACCCGGAATTAGAATTCATAGAGGTGAGTTCGAATTCTAGTCAGGGTCGTTACATTCACTTACGTGCAAATACTCTTACGAAATGTATGAATCCATCTCCCATCGAAGATATGGATTAAATGATAAGACCTGTATCTGAAAAATAAAGAATTATGATTCTGCTTTAAATAATACACAAAGAATTGATAAGGTGTAAAAAAAAAACAAATAAATGAATCAATCAACTTGTTTAGAAAAACTCACAATAAGGACGTGCGTTGTGCTGTAATGGATATTGGATCGAAATGAGAAATAGGAGAGCCGAGTTCAATATCTAGTTGCCTTCACTTACAGATAAATAACTCTTTGCCGTAGCTATGTCAGTAAATACGATTATGGGTAGTAAAAGTTCAATTATTATCTGACTACTTCGTGAGTATCAATTCTGAAATAGGATTGAGGTTGCAAACATAATCGTGTATCGTAACACGTCAAACAGTGTCAAACAGAATGAAAATGTTTTATAAAACAATATATAAATGAAATATTTTACAAACTTATAAGAAAAATGTTTTTTTTAATCCAAGCTGTTTTATCGTTAAAGCTAGTTTTATTTTTCCAAGTGTTTATAAAGTTGACTTTTCCGTTATTATACTGGTCATCCACAAGAAGGGCTAATCGTAATTTAAGACGAGACAAACGATTGAACAGTAAAAAACCGATCATTAAAAACTCAGTCAATCAGATGAACAAACTTAGAATTTGCGGACACGAAATAATTTTTTCGCAGTTGAAGAGAAAAAGTATCACCTAGTAGTTGTAATCGATAAAACAAAGGTACAAGTCCTTCTTCATGCGTATTGCTCTTTCGGAGAGCATCCTAATCATAAATATGGCGTCCCTTGTTCCAGTGTCTTTGACACACCCGCACTGTTCTTGGCCTATTTCTGGCCTGATTCTGTTTCTCGCTCTATTCACCAAGATTCGGACGATGAGTTTTGTTATTTAACTCATTAAACTGATGGTTCTGTGGAGTTCGCACTCGTTTGCCTCTGGCTTCTTAGGCAGTGATATGAAGATCGACTTGCTGAGGTCATCTGGTATTACACCACTATTATAAATTTCATTTATTATTTCTGTAATTTTCTCTAGGCCAAATTCTTCCAGGGCTATCAGCAGCTCCTAGACTATGCCGTCTGGTCCAGCTGCTTTGTTTCTATTCAGTTTTGTTATTGCAGATTCCACTTCAGATCTACTCGTGCATAAATTTAAAGATAGTACCAGATAAGTAAGAACGAATTATAAAGAAACCCGAAGATAGCGAAATATAATTGAAATTGCCGGTTGTAACCGTAAGTTCTATCGTAACAATTTCCTCTCCCGCATTTCTCGCTGGTAGAATTTTTTAAAGCTTGTTTCGTTCCTGTCAATTACATCTTCAAACATTTAAATACACCGTCTTCTGTCTTCTTGAAACCTGTTCTTTTATTTTCTTGTTCGTTACTTTCATTGCCTGTATCCCTTTGAATCTTTGTAGCTTTATTGCCTTCCTTCGTGTAAAATGATTGAAAAGAACAAATGGTAACGTTAATTACAAGTGGAATCTGGTAACTTTTTTAAGATCAAAATCATCATCTTCATCATCATCATCATTATTATTATTATCATTATTATTATTAATATTATTATTTCCTCGATTTCTCTTGTAGACACATTTCCTTCCGGGTCCCAACCAGAAAACTAAGGTCATAAATGGCATCATGACATTTTCCACTGATCATACCGTCAATTCAAGGAGAGCCCGTCTATTCACAGAAAAGCGAGACACGACCTGGTCCGAGAACATATCCAGTTCAACCGATGAATGAAACAAAAAGAGCATTCCGATATCTCCCAGAGGCTTGAGGCCTTCCTCAGCAGGTTCACTGATGGAGAAGATTGAAAAAAAACACGAGCTGGACAAATCCTTCAAGCAAGAATTCGATGCAGTCAAGGTCCGCCAAGTACAGAAACTAAATAGATTAAAAAATCTGAAAGTGATACATGAGGTCCATGACCTCCCGGTGAAGACAGTTGTCAACATCAGTCCACAGCAGCTGAGTGCCTCTGAACAAGAATCTCATCTTCGCAACAACCATCAGGCGGATACCATACTTATCATTGCCCGTATCGAAGCAATAGCCATGATCATCCCTCAGGCTCAGGCGGATGAGCTAATATGGAAAGTGAGACGGACATTTGAGAAAGCCAAGCTACCCAAACCAAACATTACAAAAGCGGAGAGGCTGACAATCAGAACCCTACAGAGAAATGAGAACATCATTATACAGCTGAGAGAGGCAATGCAACTGTGGTGATGGAAAAAACAGAATACACCAAGAAACTGGAAGACGTCATTAGAAGTGGTTGCAATAGCAAGGTAAAGAAAGATCCAACGTTGAAAAATGAACGACAACTGTCGCAGATTTTAATCAAGAACAAGGCTCACTTCTAGCCTAGGTCATACAGACAGTCGTCAAAACGCTACAGCAAGCTCTCTCACATGTATGGCCTACCTAAAATTCACAAAGACGGTTTTCCGCTTAGGCCGATTGTTAGCAGCCTAGGCACGGTGTGCCACCCTTTGAGTCTCTTCCTTGTAGATATAATTGACCCACTGATAGGAAAGTCACCATCATATGCTCGAAACTCCACCCACTTCATGGAAAATATCAAAGATGCTCCCATTCAATAAAACCAGATGTTGAGTCTGGATGTGGTGAGTATGTTCACCAAGGTACCTACGGTAGAGGCACTATCAGTAGTCAGGGAGAGACTGGCCTCCGACTCATCCTTAGGAGAACGTACCAGTATTCCACTAGATAACCTGATGGAAATGCTGACTTTTTATACACAAACAACACAATTCGGATTGGAATCAGACATATATCGGAAGGATGAAGGCTTAGCAATAGGCTCGCCATTATCACTATCATTGGCTAACATAAACATGGAATACTTTGAAGAGATGGCATTCGAATCCACAGCTCTAAAGCCAACTCTATGGCTGAGATACGTTGATGACATCTTCATACTCTGGCCACACCAGGAAGAGGTCCAGACGTTACTGGACCATGTGAACTCAATAAGATCATCCATACAGTTCACTATGGAAAAAAGAGCGACAACTAATTAACATTCCTGGATGTACTAATAGCTCGAACAGAGGATGGATTCAAGACATCCGTATACCGCAAATCAACATTCAACGAACAATACCTCATCTTCAACTCTCACCACCCATACAATGTAAAGAAAGGGATCTTCCGCTGCCTGCAACATCGAGCAAAAGTCATAAGCGGCGACCCATACGAACAAGAAATGGTTAGTATTAGCAGTACCCTACAACGTAACAATTATCCAGGATACACGACAACAATTTCAACGAACGTGGAAGAGTAGATGCATGAGGATAGCAACTCTCAGAAAACAGTCCCGATCTGTCTACCCCACGTGAAGAGGTTATCGGAGAAAATACAAAGGATATGTGGTCGATATAACATCAGGACGACCTTCAGAAGTGATTCTACACTTCGCAGGTACCGCTCTCGAGCAAGACCCCCAACAGAGGAGGGCATGACTAAGGACTGTGTGTACGCTATTCCATGTAGCCGTGGAAAGAAATATAAAAGAAAAACAGATCGTACCCTTGAGGTAAGGTTACAAGGACATTCCAAGGCCGTAACACGATGGGAAATAGAAAAATGAGACGTAACTGACCACATATAGAGGGAGAAAGGGTTTTACCGTCCCCTATGGGAAGAAGTTGATATAATAGATAGGGATCGCCACTGAAAACTGCGTAAACTTAAGGAATCAGCACATATGCTAGCTAAAAAACTCTCCTAAGCCGACCAAGCATAGAAATGAGTACAATATGGGAACCAGCAATACGGAGTGCTAGAGAAAGTCATTATAGTAAAAAAAAAAAAAAAGAAAGACTGCAATTTGAGTTCCAGTAAAAAAATAATAGAGAAAGTCATTAATATGAAAAAATTGCAATATGAACTCTGGTAAAAATTAGTTACTGAAACATTAGGCTGATAAGTCCCAGAAATTCACTGCTGTTGTCCTGAAGGACACATGGCCCAGTGGATATAGAAGTTGGTTAATTGCAGTGACTTGAACCAAAAAACTGTGAACAAATAATATAGAGTTAAGTTAAAGGGAGATAACTCATGGCTACCAGAAGTGGCTTCGCACAAGGAATGAGAATGATATGCACCAATGATCGTAATAAAGGGTTCGGTTCGAAATTTCTAGCACCTGAAGAAGACCGGAGAGTACAACGGCCGAAACGTCGTAAACATGGCCACAAAGATGAAGACAATAGTCCGAATAATGTAAATTGTGTAAATACTACCTCATCTCAGAAATATAGACAAATACATTTATTATTACTATTATTATATGTGCTGTGTTTTGCTCTCAATGTCACCGTTACATACACTATCATATAAACATCTTGCAACAGAGTTAATTTGCTGGTAATGATTGTAGACAGACCTAGATGGGATTGGAAAAGTAAGAAAGAGTGAAAAAGGAAAAAAAAAGAAAAGAAAGAAATAAGAGAAAAAGAAAAAGAAAAAGAGAATGAATGAAAGCTAAACATTTCAAATGTTTCGTGAAGATGGGAATATTTTTAAAACAGAAAAATAGACCTAAAATGTCTTTCGTTAATCAAATAGTCTATATTTAAGAAACGAATGTTTTGTTAAAGACAACATAAGTCATATCGATTATAGGTTTTTCTAGTTAGCGGATTTCTCTCTTGATAACGACTGAAGCCAAGCAAAAGGTCGGAACTCTAACATGAAATGTCTATAATTCTTTTATACTTTAAACATATACGAAATCTAATCAGTCAAATCCAAATCAAATATTGTACTCTCTATTTCTAGTGTTAAGTGCTAATAAGAGCGAAGGAATCAGTGAAAATGAATAACAGAATAAAATTAATAATAGAGAAGCGTTGGATTATATGTATTGCGGCCGAGATCCATATATAATGGTGGTAAAAATAATTTCTAACACCACATAGACTCATCAAAGCCAGTATTATTCCTGTACCTCGCGATCATCCTTCTCTTCCGTAGTACCCATCATTAGACTCACTTGTGAAGTGTAGAGCCACAGCCTCATCACACTAGGTGTTGCTGCTACAGTTCCTACAAATTCTACGAAGTGGAGTCCAACATGCAATCGGTTTAGAATTTCCTGTCGTGCTTTGTAAACTAGTTGCTAGCCAAGGCTAGACAGCCTAGTCAGTATTGCTATTTAACCCTTAGGTGAGGGTGTGGAAGAGTCGATTTCATAGCTTTCCTAATGATAGTTCGGCGAAATTTGAATGCAACGAACTGACACAAATCTAAACTAGACACGCCGATTTCTCCTACCTTACCGATGACACCTACGTACATATCCGATGCTTATATTTTTAATTGTTAAATAATTTACGCGAATTCGCTTCATCTTTAATTAATAAGAAACCCTCTTCAATTTGCTTTCATAATGTTGATTCCAATCTCAACTAGAAATAAGTATTTATTATTGTAAGAAAAATACAATAATTTTGACACAAAGTCGAAAAGCAAATGGTGTGAGACTTTCTATCATAAATCTAGCTAATCAGATTCACGACCACTCGTTACAGTTTGCTTTAATGCCCTATCCAAAGAGAAGTTGAGAAGAACCGGAACTCTCTCCGCAGAGAGTGAATGAGTCTTTTGTCCGTGACAAGTGATCCAAAATTTTCAGTTTGCCCTCAGTGTTTCTCATGAGGACAATTACACTGGATGCGTTAGGAATGTTCCTCGAGCTCTCTGTTGAGTTGGTGCTAACAGAGGTACACAGCGGTCTTAAAAAGCCCTCCTCTAAGAGGAAAGATCTCTCTGAAGGACCTCCTTGTCTACCTGGCAACTTTTTTCCTCTTAGGTGAATTGTCTTTTCATTTTTTCCTGGGAAGGGTTGGGGGAGTGAGAAGACAGTAGCTATAAAGGTGGAAGAAGAGAGACTTGGAGAGGGGGAAGATTGAGATATAGAGGTGGAAGAAGAGAAGCTCCTTACCCTGACTTGTAACTGCTGCTTTTTACCGGTGAAGCAGCGGCAGATTAGTTCTTGTCATCTACCTGACCTTTTTTCCTGCCTGCTTCGATCTACTTTCTTTGCCTTCAGTACTTTTCTCCCTCCTCCTCCCTCTTTTCGGCGGGGTGGGGCATTTCCTCTATCTTCATGAACAAGTTCAGCTGCGGTAAATCCATTAGTTGTTCACGCTGCTGTTGTTTGGCTCCGGCAGCTGCTGCTGCACATATTGCTCCTGTCGCTGTTGTTGTTTCTGCAACTTTACTTGTTGCCACCATTGCTCTTTAGGTGCCGACTTCTGCCCTTGCTCCTTCGTCTTCTGTAGCAGCTCCTTCGGCCACTCATTCCTTCTTCCTCAAAGATGTTCCATTTTTTTTTTTTTTTTTTTTGCGGGACATCCTGCTGGGGAGGGGGTGATTATTTTCATCTCCTCACTACCCCTGTACATTCACTGGCACGACAGGGAGCGTGGCTAGGCTTTTCTTTACCACTGCTTTCACTGGCGCTACTGGTTTGGAGGTTGTGTTGCTAGAGTCGGAGCCGGATTCCTTCCAGAGCACGCTTTGACAAGTATCCGGCGGCACCGCACGATCTACAATGAGGACAACAAATAACTTGCGCCCTCTACACATCAGAATTTAGTGGATTTTCAAAAAGTTTTTCCTATTCACGGTCACTTGGAGAATAAAATCTCTAGTAGCACACCTACCTTAATTAGAACATAGGAGACCTTCTCCACCTGGCCAAATTTTGCAAAAAATGCTCCCACATGGTCCATTGTAGTGTCCAGTGGTACTCCATATACGCCGAAAGTTCATGTACTTCGTTTGCAACTGGAGCGTCTTCTTTCCAGCACATTTGCCTCCTCTTCTGTCCCCAGCATGATGCCCCACATAACATTCGACAGTTTGACCAAAATTTTAGCAGCTATGGTTTGGCTTTTTGGAGCCTCTTCCATCATTTCCCTCTTGATGCCGATCAATTTACTGGGTTTTATATTCGTTGTCAACAGAGATATGGTCCTCGCAGTTACCACAATCACAGCTTCTGCAATCATCAACAGTTCGTTGCCTTTTATGTACTGCTCGTATTCTAGACGCATCTTCTCAAAATATGACGCATCTTTTCTTATTCTAGTAGCGGTCCAAACGAATGGAATTGGAAATAATCGGTTAGGGAGATTAGGACATTATGGCTGTCGCCTCACCACAGAACGCCAACACGAAACATTTCAACAAAGATTATACAGATAACAAATTATAATACAGAACAAAAACGGACAAATATTAAACTCGTCCAAGAACAAAAAATCCACAAAAATGCATGCATGTATGCAGGGAGTTTTTTCCTAGACAATAAAATAGGCCAGTTCTCATTTTCGTCTGACGCAGTTCCGGTTTGTTTTGTCTTGATGTCGGAACGTTACAATCGCTTGTCCGAACTTACTTTTGTGTATCGACGTCCATTTTAGTCTGTAAACTTTTTCTGTTAATTTGCTTTTCATATATTGTTTGCTTGTTTTCTATTATTTTTGCCATGTTTTTTTCTTTCCTTTTTTTCTTGTTATTTCTTATTGAAAACTTTGTCAACTCTGTTGGACAGTTCAGTCATTTATTTTGCATCTGACCTTGCATCTGACCATGGCTACACATGCCACACATGTTCAAGGTAATTTTTAGGTGGTGTTCGTAATCTTTCGCCATTAGTGTGTATATTTGTGTGTGATAGGTGTGTGTGATAGGTTCGCTTTCAATATATGTCCCAAAATTTTGTTCATTTATCTCATTAAAGTCTCCTCACATCTCCCAAACTCTAGCCATTATTATTGCAGATATCGTGCTACTATTTTAGTAGTGCATTAGTTATTTTCCCAAATATCGACAATTTCTTTCTTGGTGCCTTTACGACCGTTTGTAGTGGTCTAATCACTGAGCATGTTCTTAGAGATTGCCTCTTTTCTCTTTCGCCATAAGTTTCATCTTGCAGTCAGCAGAAACATTTAACTCTCATCTTTTTTTCTTTGTCGGTAACAACTGGATTCTGTGTATTCCAACATCCAAAACGATATTACTGTTCTTAATTTCTAATATGGTATGTATTAGCTGTATCTTCAAACCAGGAATCTATTCTGCAATCCAGAATTTTAAGGTGATCATCTCCAAGCCTATGGTATTCATCTACAAACAGTAAAAGTGCCATTCTTGTTAATTCAAAAATGTTGTATGTAATCTTCAGAACCTGAGATTACAAAGAAGAATGATTATTATTAATAGTATTATTATTACCCAAATTGTGTGAATAACAATAGTAAAATAGGTAAAGATTAGACTAGTATACAGCTATTTAAAAATGTGCTATATATATATATATATATATATATATATATATATATATACACACTGTAATTTTGTTATTACAACGCTTTATAAAAGCATTATATCACTACCCGAAAATTTCATGTTTCAGAACAATATTGTTCTTCTTCAGGTGATATTTTAAAAACAAATGGTGAAAATGAATTATTTTAGAAAATATAAAATAAATTCATGGTTATTCAGAAAGTTAAGGAGGGGTGGTTGAAGGAAGTTAAACAATATGATTTGGGGTATATCAGTATTACTCTGTCAAAAGTGAGAATTAGGTTGAAATATGAAATTGAACATTTAGGTCGCCTGAAGGACATTGTTGTGTTATGTCATAAAATGATAATTTTAATTTGTCTAAGGAAGATACATACTAGGAATATACATTATTCAAATGTGTAGATATTAATTTTTGACAGCAGGTATGATTTTAGGATTTTTAATTTTAATTTTTTAGTATTGTATCTGTTAAAGGGGCTAAATTGTTTAGGTTAAACATGAATTAAGTACTTATGGTATACTAAGGTATGCTAGAGTTATGAAAACCAAATAAGTATTGTGTGGGTCATTAATTTTAATAAAATGATTTTTATGTAATATTAGAGCATAAATTATAAAAGAACATTATAATTAATTACATGTTAAAGAGAAATATTTACTGTGTTTACATAATACTGCTAAGTCGTTTCTATGGTTTAGTAGTACTTTATATATATATGGTTTTAGAATTCCGTGTTCTCCGGTATTTACTTTTTATTAAAAGTGCTCAATACGACACAAATTGTAGAGCAAAAAATAAAATGTAAATCATGTCCACAACAATAAGTCAACATTGCCTCATGACGCGATAAATCTCTTAATATATAAATTTCTATCTCACAATGTAAATTAAATTAATTTTAAATACACACACACACACACACACACACACACATATATATATATATATATCACACACACACACAAACACACACACATATATATATATATATATATATATATATATATATATACTTTCGATCTGATTTGAGTGCTTTTACCTATAAATACTGCATACCGTAAAACTATATTTTTATCATGTGTGTGTGTGCGCGCGCGCGCGTGCGCACGCAATGGCAGTATAAAATTAAGCTACATCCGGTTGATATTCTTACTTA
Source organism: Ascarosepion bandense (assembly GCA_037127315.1). Classification (NCBI taxonomy): domain Eukaryota; kingdom Metazoa; phylum Mollusca; class Cephalopoda; order Sepiida; family Sepiidae; genus Ascarosepion; species Ascarosepion bandense. Next base: position 4,537,023 of record JBBBDQ010001768.1, read on the forward strand.
TATTTACAGGAAATAGTAGCGTATGTTTGTATCCCGAGTATGGTTCAACTAGAACCACCGATGAAAAGCTGGAACGATGCCCTGCTTATCAAACTGAAAAGGTGGACACATGAAAAATTATATTTTCTTTTTTTTTTTTTTTTAATCATATCACCCCGAGCAAGGCGGTAACGCCACTGATGCGCAGGGGGCTACGTAAGGGTAAAAAGAATGGAAAAGAGAAAGCCGGAAACCACATCCTAAACAGGAAACAAGGGATGAGCCTCTTCACCTGTTCAATAGATGTGGGTGGAGTGTGAACCGGGCGATAGTTTAGTCTATCTACTCCAATTGAAAAAAAAATTGGAATAATGAAAAGAGTGAAAAGATTGGAAAAGAGAAAACCAGAAACCGCATCCTAAACAGGAAACAGGGGATGAGCCTCTTCACCTGTTCAATAGATGTGGGTGAAGTATGAACCGGGCGATAGTTTAGTCTATCTACTCCAATTGAAAAAAAAGAATAATAAAGGAAGAGTGAAAAGATTGGAAAAGAGAAAACCGGAAACCGCATCCTAAACAGGAAACAAGGGATGAGCCTCTTCACCTGTTCAATAGATGTGGGTGGAGTGTGAACCGGGCGATAGTGTGGGTGGAGTGTGAACCGGGCGATAGGAAATTATATAAAAAACTATTAAGTGTTTTATATAATTGTTATACCTTGCGCGTATATGAATATAACAAACCCAACTGGAATTGGAACTTGACACCTCGATTAACAATTTGAGTCATTATCTATTACACCCCCACGCACATTCGAGCTTACAGAACCTTGTATTTCCAAATGTCAATCTAGGTACTGATCAGGCTCAACGTTGAATAACTTTAGTGATAGGAGTTGAACAAGTGTAAAAAGATATAAGCAAACTAGGGTATTTCTGAAGAATAATACTTTTAAGGTACTGGTTATTTATAATTAAATATTAAGTTATTGTGCATTGATAGAAAGAACAGATTTAAAAAGTGACAAAAGTTTATGTCTTTATGGAAAAAATTAAGGAACAACTTTTAAAGAATTCATGATGCTTGCAAATAACCTCAGTTAAAATATCAAGGTCCCTATTAAGCAAGTACCATATCTGCGACACTCCAAGCATAGGTGATCTAACTTTTATTTATTTTTGTCGAGTACTTTATTGCAAAGACTGCTTACCTTAATTGCCTTTTCTCTATCAATATGTCATTAACTGTCAGCTTTTATGGCTTCATACTATCTTTGACATCACTATATATATATATATATATATATATATATATATATATATATTCTAAATTATATTTTAGAACATGTACAATTTTTTTTATATATCCACTACAAATCGTACATTTGTTTCGACACTGAAACTACAATGTCTCATCAGGCGGTGTGGACAGGAATGGAAAGCCTCTTTTCTTATATTTGGTGAGCTGTGTGTGGGATGTTGGTGGGGTTTAGTGATAAGGGAATAAGTCTTGTGAATTGTCCGTTTGAATTTTGAAGAAAGTAGTGTGGGTAATGAATATAGTTGATTAATGAGTGCTTTGGAGTTTTGTAGACATATTTAACATTATCAGATAGGATTGTAAGTTTTATGATCTTGCGACTAGACTTTATCCTTTGGATATCTTAGTGGAGCAGAGTAGGGAGGTGTAAGAGGTGGGGGCATGAGATTGGATTTACAGCTTATTTGTACAACTATAGAATATTTTTGTATTTAAGAACAGTTTTTATAATTAATCTAATTTTGTATATTTAACCTTAATTTTGGATTTAGGAAATCGATTTTGTCTATTAAATTTTAAATTTTAAATTAGATCACAGTTTGTGGTGTGTAATAGGTAAGATTTAGTGTAAGAGGTAAAATTTAATTTTAGTATTTAAGGTAATAGGTAAGTTGGTAATGGGTGCGTAATAAGTAGAATTTAATGTAGGAGGTAAGATTTAATATTGTATTTAAGATAATAGTTAAATAGGTAATAGCTATGTGTATATTTAAGGTAATAGGTAAGATTTAATGCGTGTATTTAAGGACAGTTTTTTATAATTAATCTAATTTTGTATATTTAACCTTAATTTTGAATTTAGGAAATCGATTTTGTCTATAAAATTTTTTTTTTAATTTTTTAAAAATATTTATAAAATTATATGACGGTTTGTGGTGTGTGTATGAGTGTTGTTAGTACTATGAAGTTGTATAATTTCTAAGGGTATCCTAGCTCTGGCTTTTATAGTATTTTTAGCATGATTTTAAGGTTAGTTCTTTAATGTGTTTGCAGTTTACTGTGGTTTCATGCCTCTGGTTTAAAAGCTTGTTGCTATTCATATATTTAATGATTTCAATTTTTTCTTGAAGACAAAGGAAACATGGTTCCTTTATTCATTTAGCTGTTCTTGCTTTTTTGAGGATTTTCCATTTAACTTTAGGTGTTTTATTTTTGTCTTTTAATTTCCAAAAGTATTTGAAGAGAGACGTCATGTTTTGTTTTTCTTTATTAGTGTTTTATTTTTGTCTTTTAATTTCCAAAAGTATTTGGAGAGAGACGTCATGCTTTGTTATTGATGGATGAGAGGTTATTGTAAAATCGTTTTTTAAATACGTTCATGATGTTTCCGATATAAATTTTTTCATCTTTAGGATTCTCCATGAATGAAATCTAATACATATATATCAGGGATTTCGTTAAATGGTCATGGGGCATTGGTTTGGGTTTCCACAGTTACAGAGGTTGTTATTATGGGGCAGACTGGTATTAGTGTTGGAGTTATTTTTGTTGCGTGCTTTTAATATTTTGCTGTTATGTACTTTAATTATTTTTCTAGATTGTTGGAGCAGCTATAGCTTAGTTTTATTGTATTTTTATTGAAGATTTTGCTTAGAGGGTTATTTTTAGGAAAAAGCTTATCTATTTGTTTAAGAAACTTATGTCCCAGCTTGAAGTTAACTGACTGATTAAAAGGGTTATACAATATGATTTTCCTGTTCCTGTTTTTGCTTTTTGAGCTCTTGAATTTTTCCACAAAGTTAATTTTTGATGATTGATATCCGCTTTCTTTAAGGGTTCTGTCGTAAATTATCTTGTGTTTGTCAAAAAATTCTTTATTGGAGGAGTGCGTGTTAATGCGGCGTTCAACTGATGATGGGATATGCTTGATAATGGATGGTGGGTGATTAGAATTGGGGTTTATATAGATTGGGTTAGCATTATTTTTCATGTAAGGTTGGAAAGTGTTCGATACTAAATCTAATGTTATGTCTAGGAGGTCAACTTGCTTGATATTAGGGTTAATTTCTACGTTAAGTAACGCGCAAATACCCTTGGAAAAGGTATTAATCCGTCTCTTCCTTCCATTTATAGGTTAAATAACAGGACAGATTGGGTTCTATAGCCTTGGTTGCCAACCAGTCTACTGCAGAAAGCAATGGAAACCTACTGCGGGATAATCTTCTGCCCAGTCAGTCATGTCTCTTTCGAGAGATGATCGCCCAAGCGTGTATCACGTATGGCGCTTAACTGACTGACTACGTTAAGACCAAAGGATTTAAAGACTTTATGGATTAATTTTCTAGTTTTATCAACCTTGCCTCTAGTAGATTTATTTATTATCATGAGTCCGTCGTCTCTATAGAGTCCTATATTGTTAGTGTCAATAGTGTCAATATATATATATATATATATATATATATATATATATATATATATATATATATTATCTTACTTTTTTAGCACGACTAGGAGTTTTATGTGCTATGCGATCATCAGGTGCTTATGATTGACTGACCATTTCAGAATTTTAATTTTTAGTACTTGTATTGTTCAAGGTCGTTTTATATTATCAAGTTGGAATGATTTTTTTAACTGTTTCATTTGATTTGATTTGGACTAAAACTTCAACATGAAATTAGAAATTGAAATCTTATAAATTAAATTTAAATGTAAATTAATAAGTAGAATATTTTTAGGGCTGAGGTTATATGTTTATTCATTTAAGTTAAAGAGTTTAATTGTTATTTATATTTTAAGGGAAAACAAAACACATTAATCATAAAAATATTTCTATGTTTGCATGTCATCAAATCATTTTGTTTGTTTAGTAAACTAAGGTTATTTAAGTGTGTTAAAATATTTTTTCTAAAAGGCACAAGTTATATCTATTTTCTATTCCATTATAAGATTTGTTTTTGCGATGATATCCCAAGTAAGAACTAAATTTTTTTTTCTTTTTTAATTGCCAGAAATATTTTGAGGGCGTAGTGATTTTACTCTATTTACTATTGCTTAAAGTCTATTTATGATTGTAATACCGGTATTTTCACTGGGTTTTAGTTGAGCCGAAACAAAATTTAACATTATCATCATCATCATCATCATTATATATATATATATATATATATATATATATATATATATATATATATATATGGATGTAAATAAGTATATATATACACGCAGGTACATATCCATATATAAATACTTATTTGGTGTTAATAGAACAGTGTTTAGTGGAAAATAACAGAGCTAAGAAGTATATATTAATAAATATACATATTATCCTATGCCCATAGTACGACTCGGAGTTTCATGCACGACGCAATTATCAGGTGCATATTATGGACTGTTCATAATATAGACTTTAAAATAATACATATATATATTAAAGGAAACACAATATAAACACCATACAACATCGATTTGAAAAAATTAAAAAAAGAGAAAATGAAATAATAACCGAACACTTTCATGATATACAATCTTTCTTTTTATTGATTTCCTTTCTTTTCGTGTTTTGTACAAAATTTCTGAAGGCCACTGAAAGATGAATTGAAAAAAAAAACTCTGTTTTCTTAGAGTAAAGTTGAAAAAAATGAGAACAACACATAGAAAGGTCCGGTGTAACATGGGAGTATAGGAATGAACATTTACAGATAATTGTGTTTGCGTTCGTCTTCTTTATAATTATTACTTTTATTCTTTTTGCCTTTTTCATTCAAATTTTAAGGTAGGGGAAAATTACCAGTTGTTTTCTTGGCCACATTATATTGTCTTTATCCGTGAAAAAAAAATACACGATAAAAAAAATTAATAAAAAACCTCAGTATCCGTATTTAGTCCCACCAGACCGTCACAAGCCTCATTTTGATTTGAAAATTCTCCATTTTTTTAAAAACGTCTGTGACAATATTAACGATAAATTAAAAAAAATCCTTGCATATCAAGAAGTTATTTTCAAGGAGAAAAATTGAGATCCCCCCAAATTCATTATAACAAAAGATAACTAAATTTGCATATATATTCATCTTCCTTTCTTAAATGACATGATGTGTTTTGAACTATATATATATATATATATATGGACAGCAAATCCCTCTTTTATACATGTTTCATTACAGACGACTGACACGGTACTGCAATTAAACATTTTATTTAATTTTCTTGTGTTGGCATAAGTGTTTTTTGTTTCTGGACACAAAGTCGATATCCGAGAGCTTTCGGCTATTCTTTTAGCCATTATGAAGGCCAGTTTTTATTCTTAACTGAATGTATATTTTTATGTATGTGTGTGAAGTTATAGGAATGTTTTATTTTCTAAACACGGTGAGCACATTATGACCGTGTTCGTAGAATTTTTAAGTGTTGGTTTTTCTATTGTTGTTAAGAATTCCATTACTGTTAATCATTTTTAAAATGTGTATGAGGCTATTATACATGTATTTTCTAATAGTATGTTTCTGATGTAGTTATTAAGATTTTATATGTGTTTAAATGAATCCTAATTGAGCTATAATCGGGTAGATGTAACGTAAGTCATCTAGATAGGTATGTAGTAGTATGACCAATGTTGTTATTTATGAGTTTGGTGTGATCAGGATCATAGTATTTTAAAGAACGCGTAAATAACGTTTGTTCTTGGTAGTTTTGATTTTTACGCTTTTGTATCCAGAAAACAAAACACTTATATAAACATATGAAAAATGAAAATGCTTAATCGCAGTATCTTGTCGATTATCTTTACTGAAACACACACACGCGCATACACACACACACACAATATATATATATATATATATATATATATATATATATATATATATATATTACAGTATGTCTGTTCATTTTGATTTTAATTTTCTTTCATGGAAGCCAAATTTGATTTGAATGAAACTACTTTGATTCTGAGAGTAATTCGTTTCCGGTGTGTCAAATGTGTCTGTATTTAAAAGAATGAAAAACTACCAATACGAATAACGCATTGTGCGCTGAAATAGCGTGGTCAATTTATCTACAAGCCCTTATTCACTCACTTCCGTTTGCGCATGTGCTTTGAGAAAACAGTGCATAATTCACTCGCACCCACTCGCATGCACGCACACAGACACATTCTAGACCTTTCAGATTTGTGTTTTCCGACCTGTTTCACGTGGTTCAATTCTTTATTATTTTTAAAATGCTTTTTCCTAAATAGAACATTATATTATTTTTGTATGTTTTGAAAAATTACGGTATTTAATTCCGAATTGTTTTTCTTGTTTTTATACTTTCCTATCCTTTTGCAGTACAAAAATTAATCTGTTGTTTATTAATGGACCAGTTTTATTAGTTTTCGTTTTTAAAAGATTGTAGGAAGTAATTTCTGTTTAATGAGAATTAAAAATGTCGGATTTTTTTTCCAAAAAGTTTGTTTCAGCATTGTTGGATGGAAGACTTCAGCAGTAAAAAATAAACAAGGAAGAGAAATTGTTAAAAAATGCTTTCTTTTTTAACTTAAGAGTTTCAAACTCACAATTGATTACGTTTTACAATTTGCATAATGCAGTATTGCTTTCTTACTATTGATTTCTTTTATTCAAAAATCAATATTACCCCACCCGACCATTTCAATATTTTTTTTATATTTTTTTTATATTTTAGCAGTAACTTATATTCACATATTATCACAACCATTCAGAAAATCATTGGAAAATTTAAGAAAAAGACAAAAACTTAATCGTTGTCTCGTCTTGTCCCTTATATTTCCTAAATCACGAAATGACAAAAAAGATCTCAGGGACATTTTAATGTTGAGGGAACTACTTTATCAGCTGAAGTAACTTTAAACGATCAATAAGACGATATTTCTTTTTTTTAAGATGAATAAATATTAATTCTCCAGGATGTTTTAATAATTATTTTAAAGGGTAGTTACCGTCAAATCATAGAATATCCCGAGCTGATAGTCATGTGATTTTTATAAGACATTCGTATGAGGCAAGACAAGTTGAAGATTTGCTACTTCTTTTCTCAAAAAAGAAAAAAAGAGACAAAGAGTATTACTTTTTGAAATATAATTCGCGATCATTAAAATGTTACTATTGCTTTCGTTACTTTTGTGTAAAAATGATTTTTAAACAATAAAATATTAAAACGTTTTTAGAGTCAAATACAGAAAAGATTCCTCACAACCGTGGCTACGGCACAAATGTAACAAGGAGACCAAACTAAGTTATTGATTGTAATAATAATAATAATAATAATAATAATAATAATAATAATAATTGCATAATCAGTCAGCATTTAGTTATAAGCCATCAAAAAAGGAATTCTCACTTTTTGTTTTCATTCTAAACACATATATCACTTCTTCCATTGTCCTTTTGTATCTTTCGCACTTCCAAATGTTCAATATCTTTTTAGTTCATTTACTTTTGTAAATCATCCTTTCAAATTCGCAAGATATGTCAGAATATTACCAAAAAGGAAAAAATATCCAAAAAGAATAATTTTTATGGTCTGGTGATCAAAAATACAGATGGCGAGGCGTGTTCGTTTTTTAAATTATTTTTTACTTCTTTTTACTTTAATTTTCTTTACTTTTTCTTTCTTCTTCGTACAGAACACATGACCTGTGCAATGTTGCAAAAAATATTAATAATTATTATCATTCTTTTTAAATATATGGATAAAATCGAGGATGGGAACTATGGAACCTCATAACGGCAATAATTGGCTACACCGGAATATGACGTAATGGAAGGTTAGTTGGGCCCCGCCCCACCTATATGTACACATATTTAAGAGAAAGGGAGGGAAAGAAGGAAACGGAAGTATATTAACAGCATCATGGTTAATAAGCGCACAAAATAAGAAAAATGAAATTAAATTTGAAGGAAATAATGCCCGCTGCGCTGGAGTTAAAGACATGAAAATAATTACCCGAGAGTCCGTGGAAAATGTAGGGACTATTTATTCGCTACAAAACAATTTTTAGCAGATAAATGATTTTTGGATTGAGGCAATAAAAGTTTAAACAACCACACACGCATGAAGACACGACACACGCGCACTTTCACTCATAAGTGAATGGACGTTCTCTATTTCTGAATAGTGAAAAAGGAAAAAAAGAAAAGAAAAGAAAAATTAAAAGAGAGAGAAAAAACTTTTTTAATCGTCTGTCATTTTTTTAAATGCATACGTTTTTTGTTATTCAAATAAAATGAAATTAGCAATCGAATATTGATTTTTGAAAATTTATTGGCATGTTTAAGAAAAGGGATGGCAATTAGAGAAAAACAGTGAGAGAAGAAGGTAAAGAAAGAGAAAATATGGCAAAGAACAAAGGTAATTAAGAGAAAATAAAGAAGAAAAATATCAGTGAACAGGTTTATCGAAAGCGTGAAATGAAATTTAATAAGTAAGGATTAGGGAAGAAGTGGAAATAAATAATAGGGAAGAAAAAACTAAATGGAAAGGAATGGTTAGAGGATACTGGAGGAAGATAACGAGAAAAGCAAACATGGAAAAGAAGGGAAAATGGGAAAGTCAAAAGAAAGTAAGAGAAAGTAAGTAACAAGCAGATTAAATGCGGGAAAAGAGTGCAGAGAAGAAAAGAAAAGAGAATAAGTAGAGAGAAAATGTAAAGACGACATTTGTATAAGGAGAAAAAAAGAACAAAAGAAAGAAATGAAAGTAAGTCAATGGAAGAAAGAAGAATAAGCAACGGGAAGAAAGGAGAGTTAGCAACGGGAAGAAAGGAGAGTATGCAAAGGAAAGAAAGGAGAGTTAGCAACGGAAAGAAAGGAGAGTTAGCAACGGGAAGAATGGAGAGTATGCAAAGGAAAAAAGGAGAGTAAGCAACAGAGATTATCGGAGAAGGAGTAAATTAAATTAAAACTAGCGAAAATTTTGAAAAAGTGTAGAAAGATAAATAGAAAAGATAAAGACAGAAAAAAGAACGAAAATAAAAAACAAAGAGCTGAAGAATAAGAATAAAAAAAGTTTTCAGAACAAAAAAAATGATGAATAGGTTTCAGATAAAAACAAAGCAAAAGTTTTTTAATTGTTTGTTATATTTTATGAGAAGGAGATGCACAGCACAAAACAAAAATTTAAGAAAAATATCCGAAAAGTCGAAACTCGATTATAGGGTGATTTCTTGTTAGAAAAAAGAAGCAAATCGGCCATATTTGATTTATAGTCTCAAGGACACTGAAAACGTCACGAATTGCATCATTACATACATAATCATAAAACTAAACCCTGTAAAAACAATCACAACATACTTGTATTGCAAACACAGATTTTCTTTTTATCAATGTTCCTAACGTTTTATTTTTTTATTTTTTATTTTTTATTTTCTTTTATTTTGGCAGGTGGATTATTTTTCTGTCTTTTTTATAACGTTAGCAACGTTATTGCTAATGAATCCCAGTTGCGAACAACAAACATTTTGGCAACCGCAGAACTTGGTCGTTGTCTCTATCTGTACGACTGTTCTTTAAATGAAAAAATAATAAAATCACTCTTCAGTCTGATCGATCGTAAAATATCGAACAGCCTTAACCGCGACCATTTAGAAACCACGTGACGAACAAGATATAAAGGTCACAACCTCTACGTATGAAATATTTGTTTTAAGTTTTATTTTTCTGACAATATATTTGATCTTCTTATTAACATTTTTTTTCTTTTTTCACAATGGTTACGGTCCGGTCATCTAAAATCACAACCTCCACAACGATATTTTACTGGGCATCAAACAACCCAAAAGTGGGTCGACGTCACAACCATTTTAAAATACACTAAAATTAAAGGAAAAACGTTCAGGGAAGCACCGTACCATTAGCTATTGTTTAATCATATCCTCTTTTTAATTAAAAATTTCGGAATGCTTTTTCGAGTTCAACTTGACAATTGCTTTATTTGAGCCCTTTTAAATTTTGGAAATTCAAGATTAGAAACAATCTATATATATATATATATATATATATATATATATATATGAGCATGCAAAAGTATGGCATTTTCCCTCGTTTTTTCCTGATGGACAGCACGGTGTGAATTAAGTAATAAAGTTTTACAAAAGTGATACCTTGGATTCTAAAGTTTACTGCCAAAATATATCAAACGGATTATATTATTGCTTTAGGAGAGGTTTTTATTTTAAAGGCTCATTAACCGGCAAAATATTTCCCATAACAACGGGAAGTTTGACGGTAAAAATATCAAAGTTTGCTTCATACTTGGTCTGGTTCATATATTGGGATCAAAAATAGTTTGACCCATTTGCAAAATTTATTGCTAATTAAAATAGTTCTGAAATGAAAAAAGAAAGAATTATTGCTATGGAACGCTTCTGCACTCCGAATATATCCATAAATTCAGTTAACTGTAATGTTGCCAAAGAAGTGCATAAATACACTCTTACAGCGAATACAAATGCACTACAAGTGTAATCATTTACTTGTTAACTCAATAATCTATCACTCGTTTATCCAATCTTTCAAACTACTCAGATTCTCATCCATCTTTTTGGCGTTGTTACTATGGGATAATGCGGTAGGTCATTATTCCAAAGCCAACTGATTTTGTCGGGTTTGTTATTTTTATGCAGATGCCTGGAGTTTTGAATTGCCTGCATTTCCCAAGGGTAGCATAAGCGCAAAATATCACAACATTCAAAACGGATCTTTTAACCTGTGTTACATTTTCATTCGTACCACTGCTATCATATCCTTTTGTACCAGAGCCTGAGAACCAATTCAGATATAGCAACTGCTTTTTAGCTGAAGCTGTCACCAGTAGGGTTAATAATTCTGGATATGAGAGGCTTAAAGCCTAAATCAGGGGTTTCCAAAGTTTTTGATGTCGATCACCAGGGGTCGATGAGACATTTCAATAAATTGAAAAAGAAATACTAGAGATCATTTGATTAAGATTTAGATTTTAAGGTCGAAAGGAAAAAATGTATAACTTAGGAACTAAAAAGGCCAGCTTTAATTTCATTCTACATTTTTTTACCTGCAACAAGAACTAACATCCGGATTATTAATCTTTAACTCATTGAAATATCCGTTGACCCCGAATCAATTATTTCTGAAAATTAACAGGCTTACTAACTTTGCAGGTAAGTAAAGTAACTATTGTTAATGGGTACCCCAAACGTTTTGCAATGCTAAAATTGATTTATGACTAAAAAGATTTTTCATTTCCAACCAAATATAACAATCTTCTGAAAGATAATCCACAACACTGTTCCAATTAATGACGTTTTACGGTCAATAAAAATGTAACAATACAGTATTTACAGGTTTATTATAATTACTGTTATTTGTTATTAATAGCCCATTTTAATTTTTATTACAATTTGCAATATTCTTATTAAAACACTTGATGAATGTCCAACGATTTATTGAAGGGATCGTAATCTAAAACATTTGGGAACAACGATAGCTGTATCAGTCACAGCTGTTTTTTGTTTGTTTGTTTTTTTTGTGTGTGTGTGTGTGTGTGTGTGTGTGTGTGTGTGTGTGTGTGTGTGTGTGTGTGTGTGTTTTAGCATTATGTTTGATTTCCTCGCTCATAATGCGCACACCAATTTTCAATTATTATTATTAGTCGCATTATCCTGTCCGATGTTGATGCTGGCTAACAGTGTAATAAAGGACGTGAACAACTTGCTTTGTCATAAACCATTTTAATAATGGTGGATTGCAGATTTAAACATCGGCGGAAAACCACTGAGACCTTTGAAGTGACTTTCCGAGCTATCACCTCCATTTATATTGCTTAGAATTAAAAAAAAAAAAAGAAGTATTATGTGTGTTCTGATTGTTAGAAGACATAAGAAGTCGGTGGTAGGAATTTGTGTAAATGTGAAAGAGTTTGTGATGATGATGGATAGTATTCAATATGAGTAATAGTTTAAATAATGTATTTTACTATAGACTGACAGAAAACCTGGACGAGATAAATAGTCACAGGCAGTTATAATAATATAGACAAAGACAAAGAAAGAAAGAAAGAAAGAAAGAAAGAAAGAAAGAAAGAAATTAGATGAGATAGAATCGAACAATGAGAATGACCGATACGGACAAATTGAGATATATCGATAGAGAGAGAGAGAGTGAGAGAGAGAGAGATTATACATAAATGGAAAAAGTAGATTAAGTTGATAGAAAGGAAAAACGAGAACGATATAGATAAAAACAAACCGGGATAGATAGATAGATAGATAGATAGATAGATAGATAGATAGATAGATAGATAGATAGAAGCAAAAATGGATGATCATAGACGAGTATAGTGTTTCACAGATTGAAAGATTGACAGAAAGAGAAAGATTCATAAACCAAAACTGATAGTCACAGATATATAGATAGACACATAGACATGTTGATAGAAAGGAGACTAATAGATATACTGGTAATAAATAGAAGCATATATACGTACGTATAACACCAGGCGTATAAATGCATTAAAGGATTATTTATGAAAATGTCTTCATTGTCAGTAAGAAATGAAGAAAATAACAAAATAAGATGTAATAACTACACTCGCCTATACCTAATACTATATACAGCCAAAACCCACTTTATTCGCTAAATTCATTCCCGTTAAAACAAATTCCTGCTAAGCAATTAATGGAACTACAATGAGTTGCAATCTTTTCAGATAGTCCATCAAGTTTTATTAAAATCTTTTTTTTTTTTTAGAAACGTTCATTTTTTAAATACCACATTTTTATGCGGTACAAAAGGTGTCTTACTAATATAATAAAAGTCTGTGATGAACGTAGTGGCAATTATCTTACAAAAATAGACAAGAACTAGTTCAATGTACATGGTCTTAAACAAAAGCAATAATGCAATTTTCAGTTGAACAACCAGGTACATCGGCTTAACTAAGCTACAGAGCGACAATCAGGGGTGGGGGGAGACAATCAACATGCAAAAACACGCAAACACACACACACACATATATATATATATATATATATATAGTTTTAGTGCAAAGATTTGTCACTTTAAATAAGCAGGTTCATGCCGACTTTGAAGTTTCGGGAGGACACCATCATGGTGTTTTCACTCATCGTGGGTATTTTTTCTGCACAAACTTCGAAGTTTGTATCAACCTGCTCAGTTAAAGTGACAAATTCTTTGCATTAAAACTATCCACCCCGAACTCAAGCACTTTGGGATAAAAAATCTACTTGCCAAACTGCCTTTTACTAGTAAAACTACTGAAAAAGCAACAATCATGGCGCCAAAATGCTATCACAAGTCAACACTACACACACACACACACACACACACACACACACACACATATATATATATATATATATATATATGTATATATATTACAGTATGTCTGTTTCTTTTGATTTTATTTTTCTTCTATGGAAACTTTCTATTTGTCTTGAATGAAACTACTTTGATTCTGAGAGTCTCCTGATGAGTATACCAAACATTTATCTACAAAATTCTGTAGCAGAGGCACTGAATATAACATCAATCAGCTCAGTGACAAAATATATATTTGTATTAATATATATATATATATTAATATATATATATATATAGAGAGAGAGAGAGAGAGAGAGGAAGAGAGAGAGAGAGAGAGAAAGAGAGAGAGAGCATCTCTCGGTAATTGATACATTCAAAATGTGTATTTCAGAAAGATCTTGCATTAATAATAATAATTACACACATATAGTTGTGCTTTCCTTTAATAGCGATAACGGAATTTTGCGTTGATTCATGCAACGAATAGTGTGATTTGCTGTATATATAATGTACTAATCCTACTGTCTATTCTAGACCCTCTACTTATATACCTATATAATTTTACAGTATTCATGTTTGGCGATAAAACACAACACGGTTCTGTGTGGCTGGGCCGAAACGGAACAGACCATCTCCGGAACCAGCCAGACGACTAACCCAACAGTTTTTTTTGTTTTTTTTTCTTTTGTTTTGTATTTCATACTTTGAAGACAATATAAAAATCGTATGCACATTAGATATCCACAAACGCATTAGATAAATATACGTTTATCTATGTGATCTATTGTTACTGACGGTCGATAAATCAAATTTAATGAGAAAGGACAGAATTTAGAGAGCAGACAGTGAAATCAGATGAGAACATTTGTTATTTTGTTTTAGAGCAATATTTAAAAAGACAAAGGAAAACTTATGAATAAAAAATATTAAGATAACAGATAAATCCTCATTTAAAGGGTGGAGAGGCACTATATGGACTGTGATGTCAAACGACACATTTTCTTTCACAGGAAATTCTCTTGAGAATTTTTCGACTTGTTGATTAAATTATTGCTATTATTATCAATATTATTACTCCGATTTTCTATAAACTGTTATTTAGATAAAAACAAATGTTACGCGGGAAAGATAGAAGAAAAGGAAGATATTGTGTCGCGAGACGAGAGTATACAGCAACAAGTTTCGGAAACACTTATTATTTACGGTACGTGCAATTCGTTCCAACAGCCAAAAAGTGTGCAGTCAAAGAGATAGGAAAAGGAAAGTTAAGAAAATAAGAAAATGGAAAATAACACACACACACACAACGTATATATATATATATATATATATATGTGTGTGTGTGTGTGTGTGTGTGTGTGTGTGTGTGTGTGTGTGCAGATGTCGGTATGGATGGACAGATATATGGGTGGATGGATGAATGGATGGATGGATGGATAAAAGTACAATTATGTGAGAAAGAAACAGATTACAGGTAATATGCATATATATATATATATATATATATATATATACGTGTGGGGGGTGTATGAGTAGGCTTCTTCCTCATTCATGCCTTTGGGAAAGACCTGAATCCATCTATTCTTTCCCTTGATATTAGTTAATTAGCAGTGTAGACTGATAACCAATCTAAGAAAAGGGAAAAAAATTTGAATTTGGAACCATGAAGAAGGAAACCGGAAACCACTCTACTATCTCTCCCTGGAAGTCATCGCAATTCGCAGATAATAAAGAAAAAGAATCTGTGAAAAGCTTTGACTTCCTAGGTACTAAAGGAAAATGGCATAGAAACTATCTCCTGAAACATCCTATTTTGCACGAAACCAAATTAACTGGTTGTGGAGAGAGCTTAATTAATTTCTTTATTGCAAATCACGTGTAAAAATGATCATTATTTCCATCTCATCATATTATTAATCTAGTTTAAATTTAATCTGTTTCTATTATTCAGGGAAAATATTACTTTTTCTCTGATAAGTATGGGTCTATACTTGAGAGATCGTAATCAAGTGAGTCACTCGTTCACACTCTTTCAAAACTGGTTTCATTTAACTTTCTGCACGTCTCTTCCAAACAGAGAGTAGTTGATAATTTGAGTGCTCTTTTTCTACCAAAGAAATTTAAATTTGATGATAGTTTCCGACTTGCGAATTTAAACTGAAACGGCATTGACTGAAGCGAAGTCAGTTGCCTTTAACAAAAGTTATATATATATATATATATATATATATATATATATATATATATATATATATATACATCCTATTTTGTGGTATTAAGAAACACTAGGATATAGGATAGACTCTTAATGAGAATGAATAGTTTGGGATAAAATAAAATAGAGGAAAGTTTTAGAGCCTGCCTCGTTCTTCACCGGAAGAGGTATGAAGATTTCAAATTGAATCCCATGCCTAACATTCCCAACACCTTAATTATGAATGTCAGATTTTAGGGAAAAGTGCGTTTTGTATACCACGATATATATATATATATATAACGTAGAGAAGTTTGTCACTTAACTGAGCAGAGTTATGACGACTTCAAACTTTTGTGAAGGCATTATTGAGATGTTTTCGCTCTTCAGGGATTTTGTTTCTCTGATGTTATGACAAAAACCTTATTGCTAAAATGCTTTTCTACTAGTAAATCACTAAAAAAACATCAATCCTTGCACTAAGAATTATCGCAACTTAGCACTATATATATATGTGTGCGCGCGCGTGTCTGCCTGTGTGTGTGTGTGTGTGTGTGTGTGTGTGTGTGTGTGTGTGTGTGCCTGTATGAGTGTATAGAAGAACGTAGATAGTAAGGGAATAGTAATAGATGAAAGGGGGTAAGGAGAGAAGAAGGCCAGGGGAAAGAACCAATTTCTCGTCGGACGACTAAAAGGCGTTTCTGAAATGCAATTTATATTAAGCCAAAACCACAAGACTGATTCTATATGACTTTTCAGTTTCTAGTTATCTATACATGTGTTATATCATCGCCTGCTATGGCTCCATATATGCATCATTTTCTCATTGCTTGAAAAAAAACTGCTTTGTGTGTAATTCTGTGCGTAAGGGTTTTCAAAACTGTTAAGTGTAAAGTACTGGTATAAATTTTCCTAAATGTTTTTATTTGAATTTATTATGCAATATATATCTCGAAGCCTACAAATTATGCTAATACGTATATAATAATATATATGCTCATTATAATATATGTAAGTAGTCATCCATATATACATTCACACACACACACACACGCACATACACATATATATGTATATTCAAATATATATACATCTATATTCGTATATAATTAGTCAGTTCTGTGTATTTATCTATCTTATCTACACACGCGCGTGCACGCGCACACACACACACACACATAGACAGATAGATAGATCAGATAAAGTAAAATAATCTAAAGAGCCAACAAACCTACCAAGGTTTTGCCTAACCGGATCTTCAGGGAAGGTTGGCTCTTCAGGGAAGGTATAGCCAAACTTCCCTAAAAATATAGTTAGGTGAAACCTTGGTAGGTTTGTTGGCGCTTTAGGTTATTTACTAGATAGATAGATAGATAGATAGATAGATAGATAGATAGATAGATAGATAGATAGATAGATAGATATAACCAGGGACCTAGATAGATAGATAGATAGATAGATAGATAGATAGATAGATAGATAGATAGATAGATAACACGACTATATATAAAATATGCATAAATGTAAATTCCTATCAGTATATCTTTGTTATTAGCATATATTTGTGCATACATATTTGTGCATATATTAATGAACTTCTATACATGGGCATTTACTCTAATGTATGAACATATATACGAAAAGTGAGATAGATAGATAGATAGATAGATAGATAGATAGATAGATAGATAGATAGATAGATAGATAGATAGATTTGTGTCATAAATATATTAGCAACATTAGCATGACTTTTATCTTGTACTGAAAGTGGTAATCATTTCATTTTATGCACGATTATTTCTCACTGTTAACTCTACGTGCTGCAAGTGAAATAGTGATTACTACATTAATGTGCTTCTAAAATGTTTAAATAGTGTGGTATTATATATTTGCAAAGATATAATTTACTGCTTCTAGCGGGCATATTACATGGAAAATTCTTTACGGTTGAGGCCTCGGGTTATAGTCGTAGTCCTACAATAATACCACAGAAAAATATTTACATATAATCGTAGATAGATAGATAGATAGATAGATAGATAGATAGATAGATAGATAGATAGATATGAACAGAATGAGATAGATAGATAGATAGATAGATAGATAGATAGATAGATAGATAGATATGAATAGAATGAGATAGATATGAATGAATGAGATAGATAGATAGATAGATAGATAGATAGATAGATAGATAGATATGAACAGAATGAGATAGATAGATAGATAGATAGATAGATAGATAGATAGATAGATATGAATAGAATGAGATAGATAGATAGATAGATATGAATAGAATGAGATAGATATGAATAGAATGAGATAGATAGATAGATAGATAGATAGATAGAAAAATAGATAGATAGATAGATAGATAGATATGAACAGAATGATAGATAGATAGATAGATAGATAGATAGATAGATAGATAGATATGAATAGAATGAGATAGATAGATAGATAGATAGATAGATAGATAGATAGATAATCAATAGAATGAAGAATAGATAGATAGATAGATAGATAGATAGATAGATAGATAGATAGATAGATAGATATGAATAGAATGAGATAGATAGATAGATCATGACAAGACATAGATAGATAGATAGATAGATAGATAGATAGATAGATAGATAGATAGATAGATAGATAGCAACAAAGCTGGAATAAAGGTGAAGCTCTACGAACAATAGGGGTAACAAGAATGTATCTATTTTATGTGTGTATAAACATGAGTATATCTCCGTTAGACACAATACTACGAATATATAGATATTAAATATAAGCGTGTGATTCACAGGTATTGACATATGCACATTATACAGATTGATATGCGTGTGTTTATATTGACACACGTGCGAACATGCACACACCCACGCACACGCATTTGGGCGTACACATGTACACACACGCACACACACATGTACATGCATACTTAAAACCATTGGAATAATGATTTGTCAATAATGATCAATTATTGATAAAACTCTCCATATACATACAAACAATTATACACATACAAGCAAAAATACACACACACACAGAGAAATACACATACACACATATGACTAGTAAATCTTGGATCTGATTAAGATGTTTGAAAAGATGATGAATTCTTATTTCACAAGAGAAGCATTCACTTTCTCAAATTTTCACACACACATATGTATACACACACATACACACATATATACAAATACACATATATACTCTTCACACACATATTATATATGTATATATACACACACACATACACACACGCATACACACGCATACATACGTATATATATATATATATATATATATATATATATATACATATATATAAAACAAATTATAATTGTTAAGAATCACTTGATATAGTCTACGGAGTGATGTATTTTTCTACGTTAATTTTAATGTTTTTGGATGTATATCCACAAACTGTTATCTTATTATCTAATGTTAACACATATACATATACATATATATGTACACATATATAGTTACATATACGTAACTCGTTTGCATGCATGTGTTGACGCATATTATGTTTATCCCAATTGCTTTTGTGTTCTATGCTGAACTTTATCAATTCTAATCTAAAAAAGTTTTCTACTGATGTTGATTAGTCGCTTCTCGCTTTTAAGGCTACATCTTCTAAGTAAGCGATTAGCAATTTATTTTCTCAAAGGCAGGCATCCTTACTAACAACCTTGCAACAATATTCTAACTGAATGACCTTGGTAGAAAGTGGGGAAAGGTTTCGACTATTGTGTGTTGCCCCAATTCACATACGTTCATCACTTGTCTCTATTTCTTTGTGTGTATCGAATATATATTATTCGCTGAAGTCTTTAAGTGCCACTTTTGTGTTAAAATCTCAGAAAGTTGCAAGCGGTTTTAAATTAAATTTCAGATTTATTTTACTGATTATTTGTCGACATTGGATAATATTATTCACTGAGTTTTTTAAGTTCTCAAAATGGAATGAATTTCGCTCTTCATTGAACTAAAAGCAGCTGATGTTTGAATTTAACTAATCCTTGTTATAAAGAAAAACTGAAATTTTTGCTGTGCTCTTAAGATGACAGATGGCGTCTACTGAAGACTGTTAGGAAGCAAGCTAGTCACACGGTGTAGTCGTTTTGATTTTTACAGGGTGCTTCACTATTGTGCCCAGTAGTAGTACTAAGCTAACCTTACTCTCTTGGTATATTATTTTCATGTGATAATATCACAACTTTAGAGCTTTAGTTTGCAGAGTGATTTCTGAAGCTGCTTTGAGTTTGGTCACTAGCGGGTGACTCTTAGTACAATTTTGGTTCTGTTTCTTTTTAAATATTTCCTGTATCTCACTGAACTAAAAATACTTTTTTAAATTTAGTCTTTCTTCGGTATTGATAATCCCTACATACACAGATACATACAGACACACACCGATGTATAAAACAACAAAAGTACCATGGAAAGAGCACCACTCCCTGGCTCTAAAAGAAACCCATTAGAGTTTTTATTTCATTATGCTTCAACTACCTTCGGCCGCATTCATCAGCTGTGTAACAGTACATATTAAAGCTAAAATAATATATTTAAATACTGAATATTTCCATGTATATTTTTCGCATCAACAAAGAAGATATTTACTGTTTTTCCAAATTATATTTTTCCTTCTACTCATATTTCCCTTGCTATACTAAAAGCTCAGCCTTTAGAATTATCACCCGTGTATTAAAAATGACAGCCAAACTAATTTTTACCGGCGTAGTGCGACGTATGAGAAAAATCGATTTATTCCTTATTAAAAATAATGTAGTTATCTATTTGTTTATATTAAACCTTTTCCGTTTTTAATGCGTCTTGTTTTATCTTCTTTTCTTATTCACGACCTTTTTGTTTAAATTTTATTTTGGTACAAAGGTGAAATATAGGTGGTAGGTTCTGCTTAGAGCAGCAGGTGGGTGATAAGACAGACAGGAAGTGTATATTAACCCCCACGGGGAGAAGATAGAAATAAAATATAAGTAGACTTTTTACTGCTTGATCAAAAAGAAAAAAGAAAAAAAAGAACATCTGAATGAAATTTGAAAACGAAAGTGAAAGTAGAAAGCAAAGAGAAAGATGTTTGAAACAAAGGAAAGTAAAGAGGATGAGTGATTAAATGGAGTACGACATAAAAGTAATAAAGAAAGCAGAAAGAAAGTAGTGATTGTATGAACAAAGGAAGAAAAGACGATAGGAAAGGAAACAAATCTGTTTTTGATTCACTATCGGTCTGCTTTCCAAGCTAACAGCCGAGGGTAGAATGCCGAATATAGCTCTAGTTACGAAAATAGACAGAAGCGTGAATCAACAGCATAAGCCAAGCTCTGCTCAGCACTATCGTTGCCAACATGGTGTGAGAGTAGAGTGGTGCAGTGGTTGGAATGAAGGACGCGGAGATATGACGAGGAAGCGGGTGGGGAGTGGAAGAGAACTTATAGTGAGTGATTGAGAATTTCTTGGAAGAGCCCCAAGAACACTGATCGATTCTTTGGCAGAGATATCGATCCTTTCAACAGAAGAGGCCGTTCGCCTGCTTACTGATTCATCCACCCCCAACCTAGCCCCCCCCCCCCCCCACATCGTACTTCTTCCGTCAATCTGTTTCGTTTCTTTTTTACTTTCTTTTAGCCATTGATAGTATCTACCCTTTTGCATAAAACTGCATCTCCTTTTCCTCTCCACACCTTCTCTCACATTCTTTATCTTTCTTTTTCAATCTCTCTCTCTCTCTCTCTCTCTCTCTCTCTCTCTCTCTCTCTCTCTCTCTATCTATCTATCTATCTATCTTCTTTCTTTCGTATCATTTACTTGCATTTCTAATTCAGTCTTTTTCATACTCCTCCTTCAGTTCTATCTTTGTTGCTCACTTTCTTTTGGATTTTTTTCACCCTCTCTTTCTTTTAATTCTCTAATGTATCACTCTTTTCTCGTCCTCTCTCTTTTCACACTTCATTTGTTCTTTGTTTATTTTTATCTGATGATCCTCTTTTTTTCTCTATGTCTTTCTCTTTCATCCTTTTGATTAACTTCTCCATCTACCCCTCTCCCTCCCACTTGCACTTAAAGTCTTTTATAATGACCAGTTCGCTTTGCTTTTCTTTCTGAATTCCTTCTTTCTCCTTATCCTTTGTGTTTTCGCTTCATTCGCTTGTGGCAGTCTTTTAACAACCTGTTAGGCGATAGAATCAACAGCTAGCAGTAAGCAACACGTTGGCTTCTGTACGCGAGAAAGCTACAAGCACAGATCGGTGGCAGAAGCCAGCATCTGGCAAACCGCTCGTTCATTGTATATAAACACAATTTTTTCACGAAACAAATGCCGATACTGCAGTAACACTATGCATATATGCATAATAACATTTACGTACAGACAGATAGATAGATAGATAGATAGATAGATAGATAGATAGATAGATAGATAGATAGATAGATAGATAGATACGAACGGTGTAAAACTGGTGGGTACAAACTGAGGTTAACATTAAAATTAATATCTGCTTATATATGGGAGCTTGTGTGCCTATATAAGTCTATAAATTCAGTATTAAATACTTAGCATACATATTTTGGATACATATGTATTTAAAATCATTAATCAAGCACACAATCATAGTAGTAGTGAATCTAGTGAAACATTATCTATATGATAAGGTTATTGGTTTGAGATATAAGCGTTCTAACCATTACCTTCTACTGCAGATAGATAGATAGATAGATAGATAGATAGATAGATAGATAGATAGATAGATAGATAGATAGTCTAACGGTTAACATACAGTAAGGATTTGGTGATCCAAGTTTGAATGTCTGTAAATTCTGTCTACTTGTTATGAACTGCTCTTATGAAACATCTATCCGCATCAATCTGATCGCTGAATACACTGTACTTCTGGTATCGTATAACCTAGTATAATCTGTCACGTGTCAATTGCAGAAAAGCTAATTAATTAGATTGGCATGAGGAATATCATGAATAACCCAGTATATTATTCCAACGATCTATGAATCATCTATAGATAGATAGATAGATAGATAGATAGATAGATAGATAGATAGATAGATACGTTTGGTTAGTATCTATGTATAACTGTATATATTGTGTTGTTGCGTCTTTGTATATGTAGATATAGCTGAACCTTCAGTCAGTTAAGTGCCATACGTGATACACGATTGGGCGATCATGTCTCGAAAGAGACATGAATGACTGGGTAGAAATTTTTCCTGCAGTAAGTTGCCATTACTTTTTGTGTTGCCAACCAAGGATATAGAACTCAATCTGTTCTGCTATTTAACCCATAGTTGGAGGGAGAAGAGCCGGATTAATAACTTGCTCAAGGGTATTTACACGTAATTGAATGTCACAAATTCAACTGGAATTCGAACTCGGCTCTCTGAACCTGACTTTGTTCAAAATTCTAATCTTGACTACATGCTACTACTGGCAGAAACACACACGCTACACCTTTAGCATACTATCGCTAAATTATATCACATGCCAAATAACCATCACGAAATATCATTGTCTATAAATAAAACTTTACTGATAGTTAATTCAGATCTATGTTTAATGAAATGTGCCTTCTTTTATATTGTCTACATGAATATTTTATTATTACGATTATTTAAGCTGCTGCTACTAGTATTATTTTTATTGTTCTTTATTATCATCATTGTCATATTTCGATTTCTGCTATGGTCACATTACCTACCAAGTCTGCGGGAATATCTAAGGCAGGTAGTTGTGTGTGGTTAATGGCTACATTTCATGATTTGTTTTTCTAACTCCCATATCACCACTAGCATTACATGGACAAAGTTCTTCTTAACGTGTAGGCTCACTTATCATAATAATCTTTTGTGTATCTCTTAAGCTGGGATTTCCATGGAATTTTTCAATTTATTATTATTATTATTATTATTATTATTATTATTATTATTATTATACATAGTAGTTGTGATAGTAGACCTGCAGGACTATTAACTGGAAAAGTAGGAAATAATATTTAATTTTATGGTGTACTCCATGTTTTCTAAATATACAGCTTAGTATTTTAGGACAATAATCTAAGGAAGTAATTTACCGCCAGTTCCGTGTAAGATCACCAAATCATTGCAAATCTAAAATATGTTAATGTTCTTATAGCAAATAATCAAGGATCCCGACCGAACTAATAAAATCCTAACGATGCCCATCACTTGTTTTTTCTTCTCAATGGATCGCTGAGCAGCATTGAAACGTTACGACTATAAGCATTAAGCGATTAAGTATACATTTTACGCGATGAACGCAGTATCTTGATTTGATGATGTTGAATCAAAGCCTTGATGCGATTCAGCGACTCAATTCCCAAAAGTCGACCGACAATGACTTATAAAAGCATCAAGGTCGTTTTGAGCCTCGTGACTTCCAAAATACGTCATTCATGCACTTATGTGAAGAATTTTAAAATCAACACTACTTAATGCGTCAAATTTGTGTATCAGAGATTTCAAGCCATCCATGTACTACCTGAACAAACTACATATATATACATATATATATATATGTTTTATTTTATATATATATATATATATATATATATATATATATATATATATATATTACAAGAAAATGTGATATTATATTTGTAAGTAATTTGTTCGCTTGTTCGCGTGTATATTTTCCTTTGCCAAACACACACGTTTGTATGTGTGCGTGTGTATAATTGTGCAGGTAAGAGTTAATAAGGTAGCGTATGTATAGCTAATCTGTTCAAGTTTCTCTATCTCTTTATCTCTCTCTCCCTCTCACTCTCTATATATATATATACACACGCTACTATATATATATATATATATATATATATATATATATATATAGCTCTCTCTCTCTCTTTCTATATATATATATATGTATATATATATATATATATATATAGAGAGAGAGAGAGAGAGAGAGAGAAACTTGAACAGATTAGCTATACATTCACTACCTTATTAACTCTTACCTGCACAAGTATACACAAACGCACACATACAAACGTGTGTGTTTGGCAAAGGAAAATATACACGCGAACAATTTACCTACAAATATAACATCATATTTGCTTGTAATATATGTATATATATGTGTATATATATTTGTGTGTGTGTGTGTTTGTTTTCATTACCATATACATCTATATCTGGCAAATTCGAATTTCTACAGATAGATTGAGCGTTTAGGCTATTTATCTTTGGTTTAGAGCCTACCAGTAACGAGATAAAACATGAAGTCGTTTCATGCCTGTCACTAAGGAATTAGAGCAATGTAAACATAAATCTTTTATAACAGAATTTAAACTTGATTCACCGATATTCTTCGTTGTGTTTATCTACCCTTGATCTACACATATATGAAAACATGTGTAAGGATAAAGCCATTGTACAAACATACACATATAGAGAGAGAGGCCATTGTGCATACACATATACATACATAAATACAGTCTATTAGTTCTTATTCTATGAGCGTCATATGAGCACCTGCTCTTACTATCTCTAGTAATTGATTAGGACTCTGAATTCTTAAAATTTGCCTTGTACCGGACTTGATTAAGTTGTAGGATTTCAATATATGTGTTCGGTAGACTGACATACCGAAAGACAGCTCTTTCTCTATTAATGGGTTCATCGGAGCGTAGAGTCGGTGCCAGAATTTCCATTTAAACAACAGAATCATCGATAAAATAAGATTTGAACTTGCATTGTTGGCCAAAAGAACGTGATGCTGTAATCGATAAAAAGCGATGGAGGCGGGAGTGAGTAAGCTTACTACAGCATACCCACTCGGTCTTGATATCTGTATCTTTTTTTTTTTCTTTAACTATCTTCTCCTTCTTTGTATCTATTCTTAGACCACGACTAAATGGACCATGCCCGTTCCCATCCCTTTACTCTCTCATCGCTTGCTTTCCGCAGAGACGCTGTGAAAACCTGTGGATGTCGTATCAACAAATGGTGGAATCGTTTTCTGGCCTTCATCAGTGGAGAGCACCAAGTGATTTCGATGAACAACTTGTTTTACACGCTTACTTTGGCGGGAAGACACACACTCACACATGGAAAAATGCAAGGATGTGAATATCTGAGTGTATGTGTATGTTATTTTACATATAAACATATGCAATGGATATATCTGAGAGGTGAAATGGGTCTAAGGTTTCACAATTTTATAAACAGCAATAATAAAACGCTTCTCGTAAATAGAACGATTCCACAAATGAAAAGAGCACGCTCTCTTGAAAAATCAAGATATAAATACCTGGGGGATGTCTGTACTTGAGATCGACTTACTAATGTCGAGGTTAAATTAGCTATCACGCAAGTTCATAGTTAGAAACCAAATTATGATAGCTAGCTAGCTAGCTAGATAGATAGATAGATAGATAGATAGATAGATAGATAGATAGATAGATAGATAGATAGATAATGATAGTATAGTATAGATGTTGCACAAGGCCGAGAGTATGGAGCACCCAGTGAGAACTAAATTCAGTTATAACTGATCTAGCAAATTAAGCTTGCAAAACAATACAATAGATAGATAGATAGATAGATAGATAGATAGATAGATAGATAGATAGATAGATAGATAGATATGTCTAAAATTACAATCAATAAACTATTGACGGATTTGCGCATGGCTTCAGATATTATTAATTTACTTGATACAAATCTAATCAACCAAAAACCTTATTGGACCTCTTACAGGTAAAACTTTGGAAGGTCATTGGTTACACTTTTTTAATTTAATTTATGAAAAGATATGAATATAAAACTTAATCTTATAGGTTTATATATCTTTGCAAATACATGTATATATCTACGTGCTCTGTTTATAGTAAACCCTCTGCTTATCTATTTCAATAAGCGCTGAAACTAACTATTAATTTAACGTAGATGAAACTGATCTACATGTGAAAAGTGGAAGCTGCAATGGAAACGTCATAGTGTAAAAGAAAAAAAAATGCATAAACAGTTACAATTAGATCGAACTGAACGTGAAAACATTGGCTCAGTAATATGTTTCACTCATAAGATGAAATTCCTAAAAATTTCAAAATAGTTGACATCACAAGCACATTAATTAAGAAGATAAAGGAAATAAAAAATTAATATATTGATTTATATATATATATATATATATATATATATATATATATATATATATATGTGTGTGTGTGTGTGTGTGTGTGTGTGTGTGTGTGTGAGCAGATGTAGGCACATCAATAAGTCAGCAGCTTAATGATGTCAAAAAAACATTTATTTTTCACAAAATTCTTTATTTTTTTACACGCAATCTGCTTCTTTGTTAATGCACTTAATTTAAAAGTAAATATTAATCGAATTAGATGGAACCTTATACAGTGAAAATTTTGGATTAAAATTAAGCTAATAACTAATTTTCTAGCTACAAACTTAATGATCCACTCTTATATATATATATATTGAATGCAGAAAGACAATTATTAAAATGATTACACTTAAGCCCATATATTTCAGCCGTAAGCACATGTGTATGTGCATCTCTGTGCATCTATGTGCATGTGTTTGTGTATCATTTTGCTTTGTTGCAAAGAAAATGCCTATATTAAGTTTATGAACAGTATGTTTTAATCAGTATATCTTCTCACGTCTAAGAACGATTTACTTAGAACATTCAAAGAGTAATTTATAAATAACCTGATATATATATACATATATATATATGTGTGTGCATGTGTGTGTGTGTGTGTGTGTGTGTGTGTGTGTGTGTGTGTGTGTGTGTGGACGTATCTATATAGACATATATACTGTCACTCATTAGAACGTACAGAGAAAACAAATACATTAGAAAAAATATTAATAAAAATCATTTAAACACTATATACTACATGTAAATTTTTACGAAAATGGATCAACTGTCACTCAACTGTCACTTTTTTCAAATTGTCACTTTTTGCATTTTTAAACATATTTGTTTAGTTCAAATAAACTTAACAATATGGCCGTTGGACCTCTATTGTCTAAATTCATCACGAAATATTGTAGCTGTTAGTCGATTGCTCGTTTTTTTTTTTTTTTGTTTTTTTGTTTTTTTAGGTTGTTTTTTTCTATTTGGTTAAAAATGTTTTCATTAAAAAATGGACATTTAACATCAAAATATTTTTTTTTCTTTTTTATGATATTTAAATAATTATTAATCATAAATAAACAAGAACAATTGCTTTTTGAATCGGTAGGGGAAATATGGCTTTTGTGACAAAAACACAATTAAGCCTTAGGCACAATTACTAAGATTTGTGTAATTTTACAACGCTCTTGCGACTAAATTGATCTGTTTTTGAGTGAGAAAATGTTTTCTAGTCAAAAAATTAACATACATTCAACATTCATATATTTGAAATAATGTAATGTACAATCAAAATACACACACACACACACACACACACACACACACACACACACACATATATATATATATATATATATATATGCGTGTGTGTGTGTGTTTATATATGTATATCGGCAAAAGAATCTACATCCTTTGAAAAAGTTCACATAGAGATTAGTGGGGGAAAAAGTTTCGCTGATTAGGCGAAATTTATTTTAGCAGGGATTTTTATACTGATGGCTAATATTATCAGCCTTCTTCTAAGAAAATTTATTTTTTCTTTTCATTTTTGTTTGCATTTTTTATTTACATTAAAAAAAATATTTTTCTGCAGATTTTTTTCTTTTCTTTTCTACTTGACAAATAACGTTCTTTTTTTTTTACTTTATTGCAGACGATAACTTATAATCACAAAGAAGGCGGAACTCACGTGGTCAAAACCAGTAATACACCCGACAATGCAGAACATTTTTTATTTATTTTTATTTATCTTTATATTTCTTTTTTTAAAAAAAAAGGGACTCTCGCCTCTGACTTAATGAATAAAAGTGTAAAACATCAGCAGTTTCAGTAGTTTCAATAATTTTAAGAACTGTTCAACGGGTTACTAGTTTTTTCTTTAGTTTTCTCGTAATAATATTTATTAAACTTTAGCTTATTATGGTACCAGGCCATCTGTATTAAAAGTAACAGTAATATGTAAGTATAATTGCATTAAATGTTTAATCTGATGATTTTGCGAATTTCAAATGTATTTACTCTGAAAAAAAACATCGAAATGTAAGTATCGGCAAGATTAACAAAAATATTGCTCAGTGAATTTTATGACGTATTTTCAATAAAACCATGTAAATATTCTTATCACTCTAATTGCTACAGATCAATGGAATAAGATGTAGATTCTTTTGAAAAATAAGGAAGGATTTCACGGAATTATAAAGCGTAATCTACATCAGAGTTTAAGAAGCCTGGCTCTTGGCCTTAATCAGTTAACTTATCACAGTCATTTTTACTATGATACATGCCCAAAATAAAAACGATATATTTCGTTCGAATATTATTCATTTATCTCTAATAAGCTTATTATATGCAGTTTGTAGTAATTGCTCACACTGTTTATAATATTGCTTTTATTAACTGTAAAATTAACAGAAAAGTTGATCTAAACTGATATCTTTGTATTAGTAATCTTGGTGTTTCTTTGTCTTATTGCGATAAAATAACCATATTCTCACCCTTGTTTCAAAATATGCTTATTAGTAGTGAAAATGCTATTATTATTATTATTATTATTATTATTATTATTATTATTATTATTATCGCAAGTATTACTGTAAGCCAGCCTTTCTCAACCAATGCGCCATGTAGAAGAGTAATTTATTATTTTTTTATATTCAGAATATCTTTATTTTTAAAAAGTTAGAGACGCCAAGCAAATGGCATCCACGTTTATGTGAAGTCTTTGTCATCTGATATTTTAAACTGCATGCTAAATTCCTTCATCTTTAAGGAGTGGATAATCCTTTTCCTTTTGCCTTTCTTAAAGAATTTAAATCAGTCACTATTATCTAAACTTATTTATAAATGGAACTCAGATATTCACATCCTTGCATTTTTCCATGTGTGAGTGTGTGTCTTTTCACCAAACTTCACACAAATATACTTTAGGCTGAGTCTGAGCTCCAGAACCATGGATTAGTTTTAAAGCTTTCATTACACCCGAGCAACGCCGGGCTATACTGCTAGTCCTCTCTAAAAAAATAAATGTATTCTTCATAAATCTCTTTAAATGAAAACTATATCGCTAATCTTCTTTTGGAAGAAATTTTTCAAATATCATAACTAATTATTTTCTTATAAAAATTTAAATTGTGCTCCAGTGTTTAGCTATTCTACAAGTGTGTGTCCTGAAGTGTGTGTCCTGAAGGAAACAACAGTTGATAAACACCGCTGTAAGCTGTCTGATAAAGTATTCAAAATATCGTTGACAGCTCGTCAGTATTTTCAAATGAACTAAGCATAGCTTACTACGGCACGGAACCAAATAGAGAAGAATAAAAGTATGAAAATTAAGTTTTGCTAGTAAATGAAAACTGCCTGCCTTAAAAATCAAGCTTCGGAATCCTGACATCTTAATAGAGCACAAACACCGACTGCTAGAACCATATATACGGGGCAGGCGGCAATTGTTAATTACTAACTTTGGGAGGCGTTCAGTGGGACTTGAACAATCTTATCGTTTCTGGTCTTTAACACAAGATTACTAGCTACTGCTCTAGGGTAGGCATCAAAATTGCAGTGATTGTGTCCTCGTGAATTCGACACATAATGTTCTCAGTTTAAGGAAATTATTATTATTATTATTATTATTATTATTATTATTATTATTATACTGGCATTGTACATTGGCGTGTTTAACGGAAATTCTGTTCTTGGAGCATAATGTCCAAACAACTCCTCAGAGCACAATAACTTTTTGGACAATCTTCGTAGAATAAATGCTGGCAGTTTTCTGGAGCTGTACGATCTACATCTCAATTTCAGTTTTCTTTAAGCGCTTTTTCATGTATTTTTACTATTATTGTTGTTGTTGTTGTTGTTGTTGTTGTTTGTTCCAGTTGATATTACAGTTTCAGAAATCCAATATTATCTAACCGAAGTTGTATTGCCTTCAAGATGTGTAACTGTCTAGCCACTATCCATTTTCCAGGCATGGTGAGAGAACGTGTGTATGTTTCTGACTGCAATAATTCCGTGTAAATTACGCGAACCCTTAATGCTGACCACGCAAAACGATTTACAGACACACGTTTGTTTTACTAACGCTATAAAGAACAATAGAAAAGAATTTGATCAATCCTTCTTTCACACACGCGCGCTTTCTCTCTCCTTCTTTCTTCTCCTGTCTCCCTCTGTCTTCTTCTCTTTCACTTTCTACCCACATCACACACATATTTGACGCGAGTCTATACGTACATATATGGCGACATCGGCAATTGTACAAAATAAACTTTGTCACATTCCGATTCAGAAAATCAGCAAACTCAGGATTTTTTTTCTTTTTATATATATGTATATGAAATTTTTCAGATTTTCTTTCTTTTTTTTCTTTTCCTTTTTTTTTTTTTTTTCTAAAGAAGAACCACAAATCTGCTGGATATGTTGACGTTCTAAAAAATGTTGAAGTATACGAGAAACACAGCCAACAATTTCTTGTTGTGTCATTTTCATTTGACTAACTGCCTCCCGTCAGTATATGTACACACGATGTTATGTGAAATATACGTATATTAACAAAATAAACACGCACTCACACGTCTCTATAACTTAATTTCTATACTAATAAAGTGAATATTTCAAAAGTACCTCCTGATAGACACACGTCTTCACCAATGGCCCTCAACTCAGAATGCTACTCATTTTATGTAAAATGGTTTCTTTCTTGCGCAAACATTTTCGTTTGAGGCACGTTTTTATGAACAAACTAGCAACTTAGCCTTACAAGATGAATTACTTTAAAATAGTGCTGTATAAAACTTTGAAAAACCTTGAAGGTGGGAATTCGACAGGATAAAGGAAACGCTTAGATGCTAATTCTTCATAAACACTTATCCGAACTATAAATTATTACTGAATTAATTTTAGTAAAAAAAAAAAAGATACACTCTCACAGTTGTTGCAGATAAGTTTTAATTCATTTAATATCTGACTCCTGTTTTCACTACCATCAAATTGAGCTGGTGGTCGCAGGTATGATTAATATTATAATATTAGTTGTATCTTAAAAGCTTCTAATCATTGCGATTTACTTAGCTTGTTATTTACGAAAAAATATTAGCAATTATTGTTATTCTTTGTGCTTAATACAGCACAATGACACAAGTGTGGGACAGTCTGCTTGAGATTAGAATTAATTACAATAGAAACGGCTTGCAAGTTTAACTTGTTAATCTTTACTCCATGGCGAGACATCAGTAACATCTAATAATTTGTTTTACTACTTCCTGCTTGATGACATGAGTATTACATTGTATTACACGGGTAGTATATATATATTACATGTGTTTTTATTTTTAATATTGGACAGACGCTTTAAGGGTTAGCGAAATAGTCTTCCATATATAAAAACTAGTATAGTATATATAAATTAATATATAAGTTTGAGTTTGTTCTTTAATGGGTTTCATAAATATCATCGGATGACAAAGTTGGTGTAAACTTTAAAATAAAATTGTTTCTTGTTTATATTTACTTGACTTAGAGCTAAGTAAAAGGCCATGTTTTAGGGAGTCCGCTTAGAACTGAGTTAACTGGGATTCCGGAATCTTCATTTATTGCAGACTAATCTGTGAACAATGATCATCTATAAGTTTACAGAGCGCTGTCTGCAATAAATATTGAAGAGTTCTATACGCCAAGATTCAACCAATGTTCAAAACATTTTGAAAATCGTTGTTCTATTTTACATTTTTCCTTACTCATTATTATCTGTGGAAATTATGTTGTTATTATATTAATTGTTTTACCCCAAGCAAGGCAGTACTGCCGCTGGTGTGCAAGGGGTTACATAAGAGGAGAATGAAGAGAAAGAAGAACAGGTCACAGGTGGCGTCGGAGAATGGATGGAAACATTGGTGTGAAAAGAGCTGCGTGAGAGTAGAGTAGAAAGGGAGAAGAACAAGATACAGAAGGTATCGGGTAAAGGATAGGAGTCAAGGATATAGCAATTGATGTTACTTTTAAACTCTTGGAGATTGTAGCTATCAGGGAAGCAAGTATACTGAAAGGAGTTCCACAGGTGGCAAGTGCGAGAAAAAAGCTGTTAGAGTAGAAAGTTGCGGTTACATTTGATTGCTTTAAGTGTAAATGGGTGGGACCTAGTTGCCAGTCTAGTATCTCGAGTAAATTCGTGCAAAATAATAATAATAATAATAATAATAATAATAATAACGTATATTATTGTTTTTTTTTTTGCCAGAATACATTATTTAATATTCATTTTATAAATACCTTCTAATATTTCTTTATATCTTATAATCTATTCTTATGAAAATCAGTATTGAAACCAAGAATTCAAGAATTTAGACAACTAGTGTGGTACTGTCAAGAAACAGTTTTCTAATGAAATCGAAGTTATGTCCTGTTTTGTTTTTGTGTGTTACGAGTGAATTTTAAAAAGTTATCTTATCGTAGGACTTTCATATAGATACGGGCTTTTAGAATTCTAGATGTTTCGCCAATGTAGCTCTTCCTACATTGCAGGATTTTTTATGTAGAAAATCCTGGTATCTGATGCGGCGTTGGATCTATTTTTCTTCCTAACTATATTTCTTATTGTTTTTGGAGGCGGTGATAACGATCTTAGCTAGATTTCAGATTTTGTTGATAGAGTCTTGGAGGGTAGAATTATGAAGTTTGTGTTTTTGTTGTCGGTCGGAAGTGCCTGTATATATATATATATATTCAAATGTTGCTATAAAGGAAACCTCTTATTTGAAGACGATTTGTGACTTCATACTAGCACAACCATTAACAGCTTCGGAACAATTCTATATACAGGAAAGAAATTGAATATCAATATACATTACCAAACAACAATTGTGAGGGTTGATCTCAGCAGCAATGGCTTACGAGATAAGACTACTCATCATATACTTGCGGCTTGTACAAAAGGCAGTCATATGTAAGAAGCTGTTTTGTAAACTTACTTTACATATAGTTACAGTTATGAATCCGTTTAATAAGCGAATTCGCAACACGAGGAAAAGTGCTTCCATGCTCACTTGTTAGCCTTAAATTTACAATAGACGTCATGAATATTCGATACCAAATGTATGCGTGTGTGTGTGTGTGTGTGTGAGAGAGAGAGAGAGAGAGAGAGAGAAAGAAAGAGAGAAAGATAGGGTGTTATTGATTTGTATCGTGCCGAACGAGATGTGTTTCTATAGTCAAGGAGAGTGAGAAAATTGTAATGAGAATCTGTTTTTGAGAGCCTAACTTTAGATTGCCATATAAAACAACATGTACACATATAATATTTTAGATGTTGCTTCATAAGACTGTTCCACATTTAAGTTGACAAAAAAATATACCAAACTATACATACATTAAATATCGTTTATAATTCTGCTACCATTGAGTAAAAGAATTATTTGATAGTTCAAGAGTCCAACAACCGAAATATAGTAAATCAGTGTCTATTAACCATTGTCGGACACTACAGGATGCAGAACGCAGGCTAAGAACCACTGAACTAAGCTTATATTCTGCGAAATTTCACTAAGCTTCAAACATTTTAATGAACTTTTAACTAAAGTAAGAAGATAGCAGGAAGAATTGAAAGTTGTAGAACTCAAACTAATTTACAATCGATCGCTATGGCCGTTCTAAAATACTACAAACGATTTGTACTTTTGATCATGCATAATAAGCAAGAAAGTCTGCAGCCATCAAATTTCCTGACTGAATATTTTCTAGCGCACATTTTGCCGCCCGAGAACAACACACGTCGTATTAAAGACTTCGCTTGGCTTCAAGACACATATGAGAACAATATAGAATAATATTATATGTATATTTTAAAGAATAGTTTATATATAGTTGTGTGTGTGTGTGTGTGTGTGTGTGTGTGTGTGTGTGTGTGTGTGTGTGTGTGTGTGTGTGTGTGTGAGACGATAATAATAATAATAAAACAACAGTATTATATTTGATAACAAGTAATATGCTATCACGAAGTGACGGTGTAAAAAATGTTCAATGTCAAATGGTAAAAACGATTTAAAGGGCCAAAAACAAAACTAATTACAACTCACAGTTTCATATTAAGCGATCTTTAGATCTATAGATCACCCAGTGAAAACTGACAGTTACGCTTTTTCTACTACTATTATTATTATACTTTTCTTTTTTAATTCATTTTACGCGTATATATATATATATATATATATATAATATCTATATTCATCAAAACACTATTTTTTACAAAAGTATTTTCATTATATATATATATGTGTGTGTGTGTGTGTGTGTGTGTGTGTGTGTGTGTGGCATTTATTGTAATCTCTAATATGCCAACGTTTTCTGATAAAAGAATAAAAAAATGCAGAAGAATGGAAAAAGTGTAGAATATGTTTTTCAAGAAGTAAATATAACATTTAAGCCTAAACTACTGTTTTCAGGGTTTTTTGTCAGGGATAATCTACTTTCAAATGGATATGTATTAAAAAATGCCTATCTTAAATCAGTGTTTATATTTGGCAAATTCTTTTTTTCCTCTCTCTCTTCAATGATTCATGTTATCTGAGATGAGAATTCATGAAGCGATTAAAAGTAAACGTAAGGACAAAAAATTATTTCAAACCTACAAGATTCAAGCAAATAGATTCTACATTCTTATCTGTTATTTTGTTTACACTTTCGGCTTTCGCGCCATTTGTTCGGCTTTCGCGCCATTTCTTCGACTTTTGCGACATTTTTAACTTTCGCGCCATTTTCTTCGGCTTTCAGAATATTTACACGCTTTCTTTTTTTTTTTTTTTCTTTTGCGATCCCCCATTTATGTTTTCTAGCCACTTTTTAATGCTGTTCCTAATGTTTATGACTTCAGGCCAAGTATAAATAAAAGACAAGGGACCTTCGGTCAACATTAGAATTATTGCCACTATAAAGTATTTTTCCAAACTGCACAAAACTACTAAACGTAACCAATTACACCAGATCGACACTAAATGTATGTATTCAACCCGTATTATTCTTTCTATTTTCTTTTTTTATTTTTTCGTCGACGGGGTTAAGGGTTCAAGACTCTGAGGACACGTGGGTATATAATTGGATCAGTACTAGTATGTAGGTAGGTAGGTAGATAGGTAGGTAGGTAAATAGTTGGTAGGCAGGTAAATAAGTTTACGTATACAGTGAAATTGTTAGTATGGAGATAGGTAATTGGATAAGTAAATCATTCATAATGTATGTATGTAAGTACTTGTGTACGTATATACGTTGGTGGGTGGGTAGGAAGTAAAGAACCTACAGATATTTATTATATTTTTCAGATGAAGCAATTAAGAGAAGAAGATTATGTTGGGTCAATCTTCCAGCTGGAGAGTAATTGCCTGCCTTGAAAATCGGTATTCGAAAACCTATTTTTATACCTTGTTTCGAGAACCGACCACAGACGCGTGTGTAAGTACTACGCATCTATCCCAACAACCAGGCAAGCTATGGTAAGGAAATTATATAAGTAATTAGATAGACAGGTAGGGAAATAACTATAGATTTTGAAAGTGTAAAATGCATGAATTTGCAATCACTTTCCTGAAGGTAAAACAATGTTCCCAAATATAATGCACCTGAAAACTAATGCAGGTGTTTTATTGTTCTTGTACAAGAAAAAATTAAACTTTTCTACAGAATATTACACAATATACAATACGAAATACAAATTTTCTTTGAAACTCGCTTTCTTCTCTTTTTAAGAAGAAAAACATACCTTGAACTTTAAAGAAACAGAAAGAAGGTAGAACACATATCACAAGATATATAATTATCCATATATATATATATATATATATATATATATGAGTGTTATATATTTAGATAAAGAGAGATGTATGCAAATACATGTATATATAAATATACACTAAAACCAACAGTTATGACGTAGTAGGCACATTACTCTAGTAAACACACAGAAACCATATGTATAAAACGAAGTATTAATTAAATAGGTATATATATTAATGTATAAGTTTCAATAGGGTAGACAATAGATATGTCTATAAAGAAATAAAGAAATAAATAAACTAAACAAAAAAGAACCAAATAAAACTGCACAATAAATTATCACAATTTTAAAATGAAACAAAAAGTACATCGTTGATTGTTTTCACTTCGATTTTTTGGTGTTTTTGTTGTTGTAATATCTAGAATATGATGTTGTAATATCTAAAATTTGTTACTGTAATATCTAAACCCCTCAATCTTAATTGCACTCTAGAAGCAAGACTTATTTAGTTTAAAGAGTGATTTTCTCTTGTTGCTGTTATTTTGGGTTTTTGATGATTTAATATCTTTTTTGCTATTTCACTCTTCAGTCAGAAATTAGTGTGATTAATCAAACTTTTGTAATATCGGTCTATTTCCCTGTATTGTTGTTTTTTTTTATTTCTAACTTTTTTGAAAAGCTGCAAAAACTTTATAGCAATTCAATAAAAAATGTTTCAGATGCCTCTTAGCAGTACATGAAAATATCCAGGGAGTCGACTATTACCGAAGATTTACGTTTAAAAATGTAAAGTATCTCATGTCTTCAAATCTGCTATTACGAATTAATAAACAACTAAAAACCATGTTGATTGGAGACATTTGTACATAGCTTACCTCTAGATATAAATATGTATGTTTCTAAATTAGTAATTGTGTGAATTTATCTATGTGTAAGTGTGCCTATATTTGAGTAAATGTGTGTGTGTATATGTGAGTAAGTGTGTGTGTGTGTGTGTGTATCACTGTGTGCATCTATATGTATCTGTGTGTCTGTATCTGCGTGTGGAATTATAAAAAAAACAAAAAATAATTAGCTCCTTTTTTGAATAGTTAACGTTGGGTTAAATATTCAAATTTTTCGCCCATGCAAAACAAAAAAAAATGAAAATAAAATGAACAAAACAGAAATAAAATGACATTTCTTATTTTTTTTAAATAATTTAATGATAGACGAAAAATGCAAACAAAAAATATAAATAAATAAGGACATCCAATTGAAAAGTATTCGTGTACTCACTTTGTCGTCTGATTTGACAGTCTTACCATAAAAAAGAAGTTAACATGGATTCGTGTTGGTAAAATAATAATAATCATGAATTCATACATTCTAACATTCAGTTGCACCCAAAAAAGATGAATAATCTAATTGCACAGGAGGTGTACATAACATTCGAACAGTATCACCATTGTTATCATCATCATTATCATCACCCTGTTCGAAAATTAAAAAAAAAGAATGAGAATATTCCGGATCACAGCTACTGATTCCAGAATTAGACATCACTAGATAACAAGTATATAAGGCCGTGGCAGAATCAGGAGTTTCAATAAAAAAAAATGAAAACGAACAGATTTCACTCTTTTGTTATTATGGGCTATCTTCTGTGTTACGTTTTTGTTGTGTTGGTGGAAGAATTTTATCCAAAATTGAATACTTTTTCTATAATAAAGGTGTGACACTGAATACTGTTTTCACAGTTAATATTTGTTTTTTGTGTTATGTAGTCAGGATTAATTTTCTAATCTTCTTTCTTTCCAAACCAATCGCATATATTAAAACACCTCGTCTAACAACATTTAGACAAGAACTTTCTCTTTAAAATTAAAAAGAATTATTTTATAATTGCTTGATTGAATTAAAAGAGCTTAAAACAGGTTCTCGGTACTCTTTTCCCGTTAAATTTTTATGCAAACAAAAACTTACAAATATAAAAAGAAATGAATTGCGTTTATACTTAATTAATTTAATATATTTAAAACATGTAAAAAATAGTATTTCAATTTTCAATTTTAACCAAGGAAATAAACTCAGAATTGGAGTGTTCAGTGCCAACCCTTTCTAGACAATGTGACGTCATCAACATGGATAAGAGAGATCTTTTATTTGTATTGTTTTCGATATTATAATTAATATTAAAAGTTTTATTATAGATATTATTACTATTATTACTGTTATTACTTTTGATAGATGTTGTATTGTAAAATACATAGATTAAAAAAATCACTAACCCCTAGACAGGTCAGTTATATAGGACGTTGTAGAATCTGGTGTCGAAGGCTATAAGTGTTGAATAACAGCGGGGGTTTCTTTTTTACTTTTTTTTTTCAATTGCTTTTTGTAGGGGACGAAAAGTTGTAGAAAATGGGATGAATGAAATTCCTGAAAGGAACTAATGTCTGTAAAAACGAATATTTATATACCCAATATTTGCATGTGTCCGTATGCATATGCATTAAAAAATAAAAACAAAGAACAAAAACAGGCATATAGATCGCAAAGATTTAAAGATAAGTAGAGATCATTACACGCATATATATATATATATATATATATATATATATATATATATATATATATATATATATATATATATATGCTGAATTTGCATAAAACACCGGCACATACTCAAATAGGTATATAGACGTTAGATACAGAAAATGACACTTAGTGAAAATGAATGAATGAAATTACAACCAGTATGATAAAATCGATACGAAATCGATACAAAATTAATATACATTAACGT
The DNA here is from genome assembly GCA_037127315.1 of Ascarosepion bandense. NCBI lineage: Eukaryota > Metazoa > Mollusca > Cephalopoda > Sepiida > Sepiidae > Ascarosepion > Ascarosepion bandense. Next base: position 4,576,487 of record JBBBDQ010001768.1, read on the forward strand.
CAGCTGAGATCATGTTATTTCATTTATACATTAATTGATTTTCTTTGGTGGGGTGAATCCGAGGAGAAGGATGTTGGCACTTGCCTGGGGTCATTCAAATGCCTCTTTTGTCTTAACGATTTCTAGCCAGCAGTAGACAATCTCACCTTAAATACTTTTGTATGTTTTGTTTTTTATGGGTTTTTTGGGGTTTTTTGTTTTTCGTTTTTTTTGTTTTTTTTTTTTTGTTTTTTGTTTAGTTACACGACTAAATTAAATGTCTGTTCAGTGTTGCGTTTCGTTTCGGCTAGCGAAACGAAACAATTATTGCTCTCTTTCCAGACTTGGCGTGTCTTGTTCATTTGTTTTGAAAAAAAGAAATACTTGCAAATACACTTACACGCATCAGAATATGCATTACCTCTCTGATTTTTATTTCTTTCTTTCGTCATTTTAATCACGCAAACACACACACACATATTGAATATGTAAAAAATTATATTCAGTTTTCATTTTAAATCAAACTTTCATTTAAAAAACTAAATGTGAGATCGTCTATTTGCTGTCGATATATATCCTTTTACAAAATCTTTTGTTTTTTAATTATATTTTTGGAGTTTAAAGCAGATTATTATTTGAGTGGTTAAGATTGGCTTCTGACCGTATTAAGCAGTGGCATGGCGGTGTGTTTTAAGGCAAGAGGTCTGGCTATGGATAGCATTACTGCTGTTCCCTGATACAGGAAACTAGCCGAAGATGAAAGAAACATTTAATACTGTAACGCTGCAAAAACCACGCCTCAAAAGCCAAAAAAACAAACCCTAGACAAGCCCACCCACAATGCACACGGTGGACTTCCGGTGTAACCGATTTCCGGATATAACACACGCACACATACGCACAGGTACGCCCATAAAAATACACACATTCATGCATACTTGCGTCTATATATAGGTAGACATAAATCGACAAATAAAAATGTATTTAAAAAATAAAAAAATTGACATGGAATATTAAATAATTGGTCAGAAGAGATTTAAAGCCATCAAATAATAAATCGAGTCGGGTGGAATAGGGGTGGTTTTAAATGAAATATGCATCTCAGCAGACATTTCTACACAAAGCTCTTCACGTTTTTATAAATCAACGTTCGTTTGGCATCTGTCGTAGCATTGTTTCTGTTTTTGTTTCTGTTTGAGGTTGGTTTTGTTATTGTTGGTGGTGGTGATGGTGGTGGTGATGGTGGTAGTGGTGTTGCTGTTACCTGCTGCTGCTGCTGCTGCTGTGTTGACATTATTCTTTTTCAGAATACTATCAGAAATGCTTGTCCATGTTATTTACTACATATGTTGGTGTATTTATTGGAGTCATTTTCCGAAAACTTTTTATTCCTTTAATTTTTTTTCCCATTTTTCGGAAGAAACAAACAAGACAACTTTGTCTAATACTTTTTCCAATCTTGATTATATATATATATATATATATATATATATATATATACCAAATAAATTCTTGGCATTGGTGATTCTGTTGCTAATATATTTTAGCATTTATGCATCTTGGTAATAAATATGTATTGTAAAAAATCTGGTCTATCATAGATGAGATTTTACGCGTAGGATGATTCTCCTGCGTTTATCAAGTCGCTTCTGTCAAAATTTGTGTGCGCCAGTGTATTTACAGGTGTACTTTTAATGTTATGTACACGTCAGAGCACTGTGAAGGTATCAACAACGTTTTCCATATGTACTTGTATTAGTGTATATAGACAGATATATAAGTGACACACACATACACAGATATATATATATATATATATATATATATATATATATATATATATATAACTATGCAGATATGATGTACTATGGCTTTATAATTTGATGATGTTGAAAGGGTATTTCTGTTCAAGTTGTTTGAGTAGATACCTTAAAAAGTTATTCCTTTTGTGAAATATTTTCCTAATTAGGCCAAATATGGAACTGGGCTCGAACCCAAACTGTATTTCTTCTCCAAACAGTACAGCAAAATACTTTCAATTGTTTTATATAGATATGTGATTTTTCTTTTTAAAAAATCAATAATATATATAAAAAAAGAATAATAAAAAACGCACAGCTGTAACCGAACGGAAGCCATTTCAGTTGCCCCCACTCAAAGTTTTTTAGCTGTAAATAAACAGCAGTACTTCATTAAAATCACCATTTTTGTTATGAATTATAAATCGTAAGGTCCAATATATTCATTCATTTCAATGGTATACAGAGTCGCTCGTCTTTATCTAAGGACAGCAGTAAATTATTTGTTAATATTTTCAACTGTTTGCAGACAGACCAGCAAAGAGTTTTTCTTTACTCACTTGTTAAGGAAATGTTAACCGTGAACAGCAGCGGTGTTGTACAGTAACTACACAAAATACGGCCTCGGAGACACTAAAACAATATTTATCTTCGCGATTAGGTGTTCGTCTTTGGCTTCTTTTTCATTTTGATACTTTTGCTATTGTTATTTAAGTATTGAAAGTTTTGTTTTGTTTTGTTTAATGTTTGCACGATGTTATGTCCTGAAGTAAAATTATTGCAGAATAATAATTATTAAAAAAAAATACACACACACATACACGCACACACACAGACGCACACAGATCCTTAAGTATTGCTTTGAGTTCGGTGAAAACGCGTCATGGTGATTGGATGTTTTTGTACTTTAAAAAAATTATTCGATTGCTTTGATTTGAATACTTTTGTTTTGTTGATTTGTTTTTATAAGTGGTGAATATTTTGAGTTGCCATCGTGATTTGTTTATCCCTTCGTTGTCACAACGCAAAATTCACAACCAGAGATTTTTAGAGTTTTATTTTCGTATAGATATCTGTTAAACTTTCCTCAAAAACTTGATTGGAGTTAAATGCATTCATCATGTTGTCAACCTTTGAATTCCAGATTCCCAATATGATAATTTAAATTTGAAATGATCTTCAATGAGGCAGGAGCAGTCGTTTCTTTCAAAGGGCGGGTTATGGGCTCAAGTTCATTTTTTTCTGTTATAATTATTTTTTTAATCGTGCAGAATTGTCAAAAAAGTCAAAATGCTTGTTTAATTCCAATCCAAATTTTTGCTTTCTGATTGTTTTTAACAACGAGATAAGTTGCATCCACCCTTCGTTTACTCGTTGTTAGATGCTTTGTGTGAATGGTATTACGGAATGTTGCAAAGTATTGTGGGATAATGTATGAGTGCGCATGCGTTAAGCTTCCTTCTGATGTGTATCTTGGTGTATGATGCCAGTATATATGAGTGTATGTGTTTACGAGAGACATCTTCGTCATAGGAGAAAAAAATCATTCTTTTAAACAAGCAGATTCATAATGCTTGTTGAGATAAGATTTAAGGGCGAAAGACTTGTCGCATCGTTTACACTTAAAATGTTTGAAAGCCGAGTGTGTTTGCATGTGGGCCCGGAGGTTCGACCTGTCCGCGAATGCCTTACCGCAATGTGCACACCCGAACGGCTTCTCTCCGGTGTGTGAACGCATATGTCCTTGCAGGAGCCACGGTCGACTGAAAGCCTTACCACACACGTCGCAACGGTGCTTCAAGTCGTGCGTGAGTATGTGCATGGACAAAGCAGGCATGCTAACGTACACCTTCTGGCAGTGGGGGCACTTTTTGGCCAGCTTACTATCCAGGCTACGGTGTGTCTGCTTGTGTCGCGACAGGTTTGACGAGGTAGCATAGTTCTTGCCGCATTCGTTACACGTATATCGCTGTCTGTTGGCTTTTTCGGGGATTCCCAAGGCGTTTCGACGCCTTGACCGACCGTCGCTGATAAAGAACGCATCGTAGGTATAGCCAATAGTCAGAGACGTTGGGCTACAGCTTGAGTCGCGTAAGTCGTCAACACTGTCGGCAGTCATCGGACTGTCTTCTTCCGGTTCTGGTTCCCCGTAAGAATCAGTTCCAAAAGATTTTTCCGATTCCATCCCATTCTGCAAGCCATTTTGCAACAGTGATGTGGAGAGGACATCGTGGATATAACCTGAAATTTAAAAAAAAAAGCTCTTTAAATATATGCATATATACATACATTGGTTTCAAAAACACAGTATATATTTTCAGTGTAGGCATAGATACAAGTACATGTCTACAGTGTTGTAGAAAACATCTTTACCATACAATGCTTTGACACAGATTCAACAACAATGGCATTTTGATGTGCCAAAGACAGCCGAAACGAAAACAGACAAGATTGTAAACAAAAACTATTTTCAGGTGAATAATGTAACATCCATTTTTTTTTTTTTTTTGAGCCTTCTCATATTTAAAACTAGTGCTTTCGAATTCCTGGGAATCAGGTGATTGCGTATTGAAGTCTCTCGTGTCTTCTCGATCTTATGAGAAATGTTGATGAGTTTCAACTTTTATGAATATGGCGGATTGGGGTTATCAATAACAAAGATAAAGAAATATTCGAGATATATATATGGAATAAAAACGCAGCTGGCTTTCAAAAAATATGTATTCAAAGCTCCAAATCGGTAGTATGGGGCGAAAACACAGAAAGCAGATAGACAAACGATAGATGTAAATAGATATGAACAGTGAAATAAGTTCATAGCGAAAAACATGAGATAGATAGATAGATAGATAGATAGATAGATAGATAGATAGATAGATAGATAGGAGACACGGTAAATTAAATGGATTTGATTAAATTAAAGAAAAAACATGAACATGAGCTGAAAGAAATCTAAAATTTCATAATTCCTTTAACTTAGTTGAAGCTTGCATTTCTTAATAAGATTTTCATGAATCCTTTAGAATAAAACTACATCAGCAGATGAATCGATTCAATTAGAAATAAATTATCTTAGAAAAGCCTGAACGACTCACATTTGGAACAGTTTTTTTTTACGACTTGCAAATCAATTTCACATTAGTTTAAGATTCGAATATATATCAAATCTATTTATATCGACGCATATTTACATTAATCAATCACGACCCTCTTCTCTTTAAGTCCCGGTGCTTCTAATGTAAGACATACATGATTGTAATCTCTTTGCATTAGGCAATATATATATATATATATAATAATCAATTCACGCCAATAAGCGATATTGCCACTAAGACGCAAGAAAGTGAAAGAAAATGAGAAAACCGGAAACCCAATCTTAATCAGAAAACAAAATATGAAATTTTATTTCTGGTTAAAAGAAGATATTTTTCAAAACACAATATTACCTTACAGTAAAAACATAAGGATAAAATAACAACATCTGAAAAATAACATCCTTGAGAATGGTCAGTGAAAGCGCTTGGAAAGTCAAAAAATATGAAACATTTTTTTTTATTCCGCGTTTCCAGTGAAAAACAAAAAAACAAGTTAGAATACTGGAAAAATAACTTTAAAAAATTAATAAAATATTCCTTTTTGGTCATTTTTACCGAAACATGTTTATAAGAAAGTTTGCTGTGCGAATATATATATATATATATATATATATATATATATATATATATATATATATATATATATATACTAAATAAAACTACAGCTGTTTATTTAAAAAATAAACTAGAAAAATCCTTCGGCTCAGTGTTTTTAATGATGTCCCTTGTCAAGATGAGACGTTTTCTTTGACTGTTTCTTGCAGAGGTTGGTGGTGAAGCGTCAGAATTCGTACAAGCAACCAATTAATGACCGTTTATCCTGTATTACATCATCTAATCTCAGAGGATTAACGCTGATTAAAGCTGACTTGAACGACAGAGTTTCAATTTCTTCCTCCAGTCTAGTCTGTTGCTTTAACTCCTGAATTATCGAATGAAACATAATTTAGATTTTTGTTTTTCACGGCAATGGGACATAGATGTTCGATCTGCGATAGAATATGTATATAAGTATCTAAGGAAGAAAGCGATATAAAAATAATGTTGAAAACCAATAGGTTTATTTGTTATTGCTCAAAAAAGCGATGACAATTCGCAGCCTCTACATCAAATTATTTAACATGGGGCTCTTATATGTTTCTAGGTAGTAGCAAATTAACTCACATTTTGGTGACGGTAACGAGGCGTACAATTGAGAAATCATCATCATTGCTTGGGGAGTCTGACTAAGAGTGGGATCCCCAGCAAGAAGATGTGGTCACAATATTATTAAGGCTCCTCGACCACGAATGAACGGAAACCATCTAGGGAAAGGTGGAAAGAGACCCTTAATTCATTTTCTACTTGGCTTAGAAATATACACTTCGGTAGATAATTCAGCTGATGGATACACATATACACACAGGCATACACACACACACATGCACAGACACACACACACACACACACACACACACACACATAGATATCCCTATATATATATATATATATATATATATATATATATATATATATTAATATAAAAACAAAACCATAAATGAAACTAACGAACAACTTGTCAACATATAGATATATATGTGTGTGTGTGTGTGTGTGTGTGTGTGTGTGTGTGTGTGTGTGTGTGTGTGTGTGTGTGCCTAAAAATCTATATATAAAATATATCTGTAAAAAGACAACATGAATAATGACAAAAGACGAAAATGCGTTCCGTCCTCTGATGCAAGTTTTTGCAATTCACTGATAAAAACCATGAAGAAATGAAACGATTTGGTAAAGAAAAGTGTTCTTTTCGTTATTATCTCTCTCTCTCTCTCTCTCTCTCACACACACACACACACACACACACACACACACATACGCAGAAACGCATGTACACACACACACACACACAAAGACGCGCACGCATGCAAACACACACACACACACACATACACACATACAAACATATATATATATATATATATATATATATATATATATATATATATATATCCGAGTGGGTACAGAACGAAGAAAGAATTTTTTCCGTCCAAAGCATTAATTTAAAACAGTGCTCGATATATGATGTATAGAGCTGTGAATATTTATTATAAATTATGTTTTAGAACATGTACATTATTTTTTAATATATGTCCTCGACAATCATATGTTTGTTTCAACGTTTTTCACATGCAAATATTGGATATATACATATATATATATATATATATATATATATATATATATATATATATATATCCAATATTTGCATGTGTCCGTGTGCATATGCATTAAAAAAGCTTGGTTTAATTTAATATTTTAGTATGTGAATATTTAATATTTAGTATGTTTCTACAGGTGGCTAATTGTTTTTTATTACTTTTGTTGGGTTGAGGTTTTTTTAATGTTGTATTATTTGCAGGTGGTTGGTTTTTTATAACTTTTGTTGTGCTAGTTTCGTTTTAGAGCACGTGAATGCGTGTCTACTTAGCTGCTTTATATTGAGTTTGTTTCTTCTTGTCATTTTGCTTGAGGTCCTTTTCTTGTGTTTGGCCGACCGTTTTCTATTTAACTGCTTAAGATTTTTTTGGTCATAGTTAGGTGTTTGTGCTTTTATGTGTATTTATGTTTGTGGGCTTTATGTGAGATTTTTTCAGTTTACTGATTGTTATATTATCTTCTGTTTTTTTTTTTTCTGTTTTTTTTTGTGTGATTAAGTATTTATATACTTATAATTATTAGTGGTAGTTTGGGGCTTGTTTTGTGTTGTGTTTATTTGTTTTTGTTGTTATTTGTATAGCAAAGTAAATATTTTTTCGAATGTCTACAATTTTCCATTATTACTCTTTTAGTATTTTAGTTTAATTTTTAAAGCTAATTATTGCCAATTTTTCATCTAAACATAATCTGCAGTTTCAGCTATTGCTGTTGCGTGTTAAGCATTATCACAAGTTAAGTATATATATATATATATATATATATATATATATATATACGCGCACACACACACACACACACACACACACACACATATATATATATATATATATATATATATATATATATATATATATATATATATATAACTAATCGGATTTAAAACAAACTATGAGATTCACGGACGCCAGACCATTTTTTCTTTCTATTTCTGCACGCCAAGCGACCTTAAGCAAATCTTTTATGTACTTGGCATGCTCTAAGCGGCCTTAGAGATTAACGTTAGTATTGCTGTTATTGTCCCTGGCATATTTAGCCGACAAGATTTACTCAACAAGTTAATGTGCATTAGCTGTTTGCATCAACAAGTTTATCGATGCAATTAGCCTTTTTAGTCATCGCTGATCCGTGTATTTAATTCTTGTTTCCTCTCAAAGATCGTCTTCTTATTTAATTAGTGTTAACAAGCCTAACCAGATCGGTTCAGTAGGGTGGTGGCTGAAATAGACCATGTTACGGTGAAATCAATCTATAAGCGCTGTTACATTGAAGTGCAAGAGGCAGTTGACCATTACCAGCACGTAGACATACGATCTGTTTTCGTGTATAAATGTTCGTCTGATGTTATTTGGACGTGAAGTAAATTGAACAACCTGGCAGTAGCCCAGAAATTCATTGTTGTAAATATGGCCAAATTAAAGCAGAGTATGTTATCTAGTAACATGACCTATGTATATGTCTTATTAAGTGACTTTAATGATACAAATATATAACAATTGTCGCAATAATCAATAGGAATCAGATGTTGCTCTAAATGATCAGACAAAATGAGTGTCCATTTCAGTCTCCGCCTTACTGAACCGATCTGGTAAATCTTGCTTGACAGACGAAGAAATCCAATCTGTTGTTCGAACTCAATACCTTAAATAAAGCAAGATTTCTCAATTATAATTTTCGACAGTCTACAAACAATATGGTGTGATTTTTCAAAGTAAGTACTTTTTACAAATGTTCACGCAATAAAAGATTTAGGATCCACTCAAGGTAAAAGTTTACAGTCAAAATGGCAATGCTGACTGAATATGATTGAAAGAGAAAGTGATAAGACGTGAAGATGGGTGATGATAACGAGAATAGATATCGACTGACTCTTGAATTATAAAAGCTTATAACAGGTTCTCGGTACAATTTTTCCGTTACATTTTTATACAAATAAAAATCTACTAATGTAAAAAGAAATGAATTCGTTTTATATTTAACTAATTTAATATACTTCAAATATAGTATTTGTATTTTCAATTTTAACCAAGGAAATAAACTCAGAATTGGAGTGTTCAGCGCCAACTCTTTCTAGACAATGTGACGTCATCAACATAGATAAGAGTGGCTTTTATTTGTGTTGTTTTCAATATTATAATGAATATTAAAAGTTTTTTTATAGATATTATTACTATTATTACTGTCATTACTTTTGATAGATGTTGTATTGTGAAATACATAGATTACAAAAATCAATAATGATCCGAGACAAGTCAGTTATACAGGACGTTGTAGAATCTTGTGCCGAAGGCTCTAAGTGTTGAATAACGGCAGGGGTACCTTTTTCGTTTTTTTTTTTTTTTTATTTCAATTGCTTTTTCTAGGGGACGAAAAATTGTAAAACATGGGATGAACGAAATTCGTGAAAGGAATTAATGTCTGTAAAAACGAACATATATATATATATATATATATATATATATATATATATATGTATGTATATCCAATATTTGCATGTGTCCGTTTGCATATGCATTAAAACAAACAGGTATATAGATCGCAATGATCTTTTTTCTATAATCATTTTACCCCAAACAAGGCAGAACTGCTATTGGTGCACAGGGGTTTACATAAGAGGTGAGTGATGAGACAATGGAACAAGTTTCGGGATGTCAGAGAATGGGCAAGAGAAGGATGAGAACACTGATATGAAGAGAGCTGCATAAGAGTAGAATGGACGGGAAAAATAACATGATGCAAGGATTGTCAGGGAAAGGAAGCAAGTCAAGGAGATAGGAGATGGCAATTGACATTGCATTTAAATATTTGTAGATTGTAGCTGTCAGGAGATCAAGTATACGGAAGGGAATTCCACAGGCGGGAAGTGCGAGAAAATAAGCTGTTACATTTGATTGGTTGCACTATAAAAGGGTAGGACCTACTTGCTAGTCTAGTTGCTTGTGTAAATCCATGTAAAGGGAGCACCAGAGAGCTAAGCTCATCGGAGTAGAAACCATGAAAGTATTTGTAGAAGAGATAGAGGGAAGCCACATTACGTGTGTGCGAAAGTGATTGGAGCTGAGCTAGCAGGTCGGGATCGATCACATTACATATTCTCAGTTGGAATTTTGACAAGAACCCCGTGATGAACAGCAGGAGCACCCGACCAGATGTGACAGCAGTATTCAATGCACGGGCGAATGGTAAATATATATACGTACAGGATGGATTTAGACGGGAAAAATTTCCTGGTTCTACACAGTATACCGACCTTCCTAGCTGCAGAATTAGCTATGGATTCAATATAGTCTTTTCACTTGAGGTCGGCTGATAGAGTCAGGCCGAGGAGGCGCAGTGTTTTGCTTTCAGGGAGACTAGCCTGATCCATGCTGATGGGAGGTAGAAGTGATTGTCTATGGTGGTTAAAAGATAGCAGCTTCGTTTTGGAAGCATTAAAATTCACGAGCCATTTCTTACCCCAGTCCACCACAGATTAGGGGTCCTTTTCAAGATCAGCAGCGAGGTTCGCTTTGTCTGCTTCAGCAGATTTCTTATCGAGTAAATGGTGGTGTCGTCAGCGTAAATGCCTACTTGGGATCCGATTACATCAGGGAGATCTTTGATGAAGATCGAAAAAAGCATAGGACCTAGAGTAGAGCCTTTGAGGGACACCCTCGTTCGAATGATAGTATCGATTAGATCAAATAATCATCCAGTTATATTATAGCGTTGTAACTTACGTAGAAGGCCAGCATGCCAGACTCTGTCAAATGCTTTGGAGATATCTAGAGCAACAGCTCGAGCTTCGCCGTTCTCATCGAGAGCCTGGTATATATACTCAGTGATGGTCGTTAGCACATCAGCAGTAGATTTGGTGAAGCGGAAACCATACTGTTTGTCAGAGAAGAGACTGTGAGCTGTGAGATGTTGAATCACTTCAGCATTGATAATAGCCTCGAACACTTTGCTAAAAATTGGTAGGAGGCTGCTAGGGCAGTAATTAGATCATTAAATACAGGAACGACAGAGGATGACTTCCAGCAAGCAGAAAGCAGAGTGGCAGTAGTTGTAGAGTTTGGAGAGAACAGAGATGTAGAGATTATTACAGGCACACACACACACACACACATACACACACACACACACATATATATATATGTATGTGTGTGTGTGCGCGCACGCGCTGAATTTGCATAAAACACCGGAATATATGCAAAACGTTAGATACAAAAAATGACACTTAGTAAAAAAAATGAATTACTTTTTATACATGCTGTATTGTGAAATACATAGATTTAAAAAATCATTAACCCCTAGACAGGTCAGTTATACAGAACATTGTAGAATCTGTTGTCAAAGGCTATAAGTGTTGAATAACAGCGAGTTTTTATTTCTTTTTTCTATTACTTTTCTAGAGAACAAAAAGGTCAAGACTTAACTGTTCAAAGAAGCACATGCGCAAAATAGCAGTTCGTAGGGAGGGGAAATTTGTGTGAAGTTTTATGCTTATATTTGCTTCATGGAACAAATGATCATTTTCCATAGAAATGGCGGCAGGATAGCCATATGTTTGCATAGTGAGAAATAAGTTTATTTGCCACGCTAACAAGGCTGGAAAGGGAGGATGATGCAGCTCGAAACGAGGCTGTAGCAGCAACACTCCATTATAGCTCTAATCTGATCCTCGTAAAGATCAGTCAGTCAACTGCCGTGCGCTTTTTTCAAGACATGATTAACTAGGCAAAAATTTTTAACGCAGCGGTTGCCATTATTTTCTGTGATAGACTGGTTGCCAACCAAGGCTATAGAACCCACTTTTTTCCTGCTATTCAAATGGAGGAAGAAGAGATGGATTAATACATTTCTAAAGAGTATTTGTGCGTAAGTGAATGAATCGCATTCGATTGAAATTTTAACTCGGCTCACTGATTCCTCATGTGGAGCCAATATCCATTCACACAAGGCACATCCGTAAAGATAAAACAAACAATTGCACAAACCATCTTTATTATAGTAAGAGGGAGAGTTTAAATGATTCAAGGTCTTTTCCAAATACTGCTTCATTTTTAAAGTACTGTGCCTGAAACTTTTTGGATGATGGTTTAATTTACAGTACAATGCTTGCTTTAAAAGCTATATTTTCAGGTGTTTGCAAATCAATACTACACTTTCTGGAACTTACTATTTCCATGTGGGTATAGTTTTGAACGCATATATTAATGAGTTTATATCATCTCAACTCACAGCAGCTGATATAAGGGACGGGAATGACGTGGGCCGATACCATCGAGGGTAAAAATATTGTGGGAATGAAGACGTGAGAGTAATGCCAGAGATAGAAAAAATGAAAAGTTCTTTATTTTCATTGGACGGTCTTCAGTGGTCGCCTGATCACTTCACCGCATCAAAGATTGACAAAGGTAACCATTTTTTTAATAAATAAGCAAAGACGAAAATTCTTATATATAATGGCGATATTGCGTAAATAAATACTAAAAGTGTTCGTATGACTAAAAGCAACTTTTTGGACAGCAACACTAATGTATTATCAATATTTTTTTATATCTCGCCAGAAGCCTTTATTAAATCCATTGTATACTGTATCTCATAATAAAATTGACTTATTTCTGTAGACAATGCAAAGTCACTGCTCTATCAATATTTAATTGATTTCCTGTCAAAAGACTTCACGAAATTGAACTTCGTTTTAATCGAGGAAGGCAAGTTTCTGAAACTTTTTTATTCATTTTTTAAAGCAGCCAGAATTAAACCAATCAGCCTCATTAAATGCTTTTGAAAAGGCTACTGTTCTTTGAACATGTCCAAGAAATCATGAAGTTACTCCCTTGGACAGGCTTCAGGAGAAATTCATTTTCACTTGTCAATTCCAGTAAACTTTTCCGTATTTGGTTCTGTTTGTTCACCAAAGAGTCAGCCATGATGATCAACAAAACCACAAATATTCCTGTTTGCACACAGCTCGCGTGGTGTACACAACTCGTTTCCAAAAACGTCAACAAAATCTTAGATCAAGTGCACGATTGTCAATACTGTTAGGTTACATAAAGAGTAGTTTCCAAGATAGCTTTTGAATGAAACACCCACCTATAAAATGGTGTTTTTATTATTTAAAAAAATACTTTTTACAATGCTAACCACGCTGTTTCATTTAGTGGCCATAACTGACAATGTATATTGCGATTTTAATGATCATAACTCGGGTCAGAAATACTCGGAAAGAAGGGTTTTATATACTTTCTTATACTATGATCTCTCATTATCAATATCACTGCCAAGATCAGCGATAAAGTTACAGGGTGACAGTTAAAAGGAAGCCTAGATTCACATCTATCTCCGAATCATTAATGTAAAAGGACCAAAAGAGAGAGAATATACGATTCCTTTCTTTTTAAACATTTTGGCAAGTATGACATGTTGGCTTGCTTTTGTAAAATCTATAGTGCACACCATCTATCTATCTATCTATCTATCTATCTATCTATCTATCTATCTATCTATCTATCTATCTATCTATCTATCTGGTCAGCTATCTATAATTACAATTTTTGTTTCATCAAAAGAACTAACTCAAAATTCCTGCATGACCTTTGATTTCTCCTCGATTAAATCCTACTAAGCAAATGAAACAATAAATATTCGACTCCATCGGAAGATAAAATAAAAATATAGAAGAAAAAAGAGAATAATCGCTGGCAAGAATGGAAAGGTTCGTTCGACTAACGAACAGGAAATAAAACAATGCATCATATTTACTGCAACAAAGCAAAAAGAAGAAACACTTTGCAGAATATTATAAAGCATCACAAGAATTAAGTAAGGATAACTGAATAATAAAAGTTAAATAGAAAGAAAAAAGTATAAAACATTTATTGCAATGAACTCTGGTTAGTTTTATCTTCTTTTTCTGTTTTGAAAGTTTTGAACTTAGAAAAATAAAGTAAAGAATAGCTAAGAATTAAAAAAAAGGCCCTCTTTTGGAAAGAAAGAAAGAAAGAAAGAAAGAAAGAAAGAAAGAAAGAACGAAAAACAAAGAAAGAAAGAAAATCAAAACAAGAAAACTAAAGAAAGAAAGAAAGAAAGAAAGGAAGAGGAGCGAAGAGAAAGAAAGAAAGAAAGAAAGAAAGAAAGAAAGAAAGAAAGAAAGAATCAACGCAGGAAAAAGTGTAACAATTGAACAAAGCAATTAGAGAAGTTATTACAAAGAAGAGAAAGCTGTAAAATCGAAGAAAGTAAAATAAACTGATGAGCAAAATGTAAATGATAATAACACGAGAGGTGAGAGAAAAAGCGAGAAATGAAAAATGTGCAATTACATGCGATGGTCGGTGATGACAATAATGGGGATATAGTCGCTGGTTCTGTGCGAACCCTTTTCACTCGACAATCGCTCATCCACGCGAACCCACCCACCCAACCGAATTCTGTCATTATATAAATGGACAATTTCACATTAGAGCTAACGCCTTGATCACATCTCACGCTACCATCTAAAAAAATAAAATGCCAAACTCTCTCTCTCTCTCTCTCTCTCTCTTTCTCTCTCTCTCTCTCTTTCTCTCTCTCTCTCTCTCCGGAGTCATCGTCAGGATCCCTTCTGTAGCAATCTTCTCACAATCTTGTAGACAATGCATTTTCTTCGTTGTAAGGTCTGCTTTTTTCTATTCCCTTATCGCTTTTTTTTTCTTCGTCTTCTTTTTTCATTATTTTCTTCCACTGATTGTCCCATTTTTTTTCTCCGTTGTTTGGCGCAAGGCCAAAATGCAGCCAATACCATTCAGCCACCCGCAGGCAATCTAACAGTGACGGGTCGTTTCTAAGCACTTTCCGTTCCACCCCTTCTATCCACTAAAGAAAAATGCAATGGAAATAAATGAAGATTTCGCGCCGGGTGATAACGGCCTAACAAATGGAAAAGAGACATTGAAATCGGAAAGGTGAAAGTTGAATTTAATTGACTGTCCGTCTTATACATTTCTTTTCTATCTTCGGCACTATACTTTCACCTTAGTACAAGACCAAAATGGATGAGTATGCGAATAGGAAGAATATATTGAAAAGGTTTTCCAGGTTGACAGCCTGCCTGTCTACCTGCCTACTAGGACAATCAGCATTTAAATCTTAGTTTTCTCTGGACTTAAGCCTCGAACTCTCGCAACGGTGGCAAATACAGCTATCTCCTCTACAACAAACTTCCGCTCGCTCAGTCAGTCAAATGCTAGACGTGATACATGCTTAGGCGATTATGTCTCTTTCTAACCCGGAAGAAGATTTTCCCGCAGTAGGTTGCCATTACCTTCTGCGGTAGACTGGTTGCTAACCAAGGCTATAGAACCCGATCTGTACTAGTATTCAACTCATAGCTGGACAAGAAGAGATGGATTAATACCTTCCCCGGAGGTATTTAGTAAACTTAAATTCATAAAGTCTAGGTGCCAATGAGGGAATTTCAATAGAATAATTACCATGAAAATATTTATAGATTAGGTACTGGGTGGGGGGCTACGTTATGGCAATGGGAATTTTTTTTACTCATATATTGTCATTCCTTGCATTATAGTGATTTCATTGCCTTACGTAAAGCAAGGGTGGGAATAGGAGAAAATGATTAAAAAGAAAAGAAAACATAAACAAAACAAATTTCCAAGATATTTTATTGAAACTTTAATCACTTAATTATGAGCCTTTAAAGTGTGTCCTTATTTGAATTTTAATGAAGTAACTAAATTATATTGACCTAATTTCTATACATTACTGGAAATTTTTTAAAATCCCGGACTAATGGAATACGCTTCTGAATATGGGCGTATAGATTTTTTCCTAAATGAAATGTGTTCCTCTGTCTATAAATTTGAACATTCGAGATTAACTCTTTGATCTGCCTTCGAACATTGCTCTATGTGATCAGAAATGCGTAATTATTGCAGCCGTCATAGTTCTACAATTTGGCGGTGTTACGTCAGTCTCTCTAGGCTCGAATATCAAATACGCCACGACTTCAGCAAACTTCACTTTTCGGAACTAGATTATATTGAAACAGTTAACTCTTTTGTCTTTGTGATGCTAGTTTTTTTCGTTTCACTGAACCAGTGTATATTACAGACCCAAGGATTGAACGCATGATCTCCAACACACTTAATCGCCGAGAGCATTTAGGTGATGGAACTCTACCTTTAAATAAAATTAAATTCGAATATTATTGAATGTATTAATCACCTGAAGAAAGCAAGAGTGTATAACTACCTAGACTCTGTTCCTATAACACTCAAAATAAGGACACAGCATAAATTCATTAAGAATACTGATAATCCATCATCTCGAAAAAATGTTGTTATTAATTCTAAACTCGTAGTTATTTCATCTTAATTTCTATAATTTTCATCGCAACTCCTAGTTACACCCATTTGAAGCTAGCCATATAGATGTTTTCCATATTTTGTGTGAACACCTGATACGCCGGAAAACTTATTTGATAAAGTGTTGTTTTATTTACGATTTATTTAATTTTTAATTTCCGTTGTCTTTTATCACAAGTTTCACGATATTCGTTTTATAATCGGTATTATATTGAGCAAATCAAAAATACTCATCTGGCAGTATTCGATCTTGCACCCCTGTTTTTGAGAGTTTGCAATTGCATTTTAGCTGTTCTATTGACTGTACAGTGGTCAGAAGCTGTTGGACAATTGGAATGGTAGATCATAGAATCAAATGTCTTATTTGTTGTAATATATTTTCATTACCAATCGTAACTGGTTAATTCTATCGTCAGGATGGTTTCAATTCTTTTCTCGGATTTCTAATTATTTCAGTCTTTTTGTAAGGCTCTTTACAACCAGTTCAATGATTTAAAAACCCAACACAAATTGTCACTTATTTTCATATTCAAATATTCATTCTTTTACTGAAAGTTTAAATACATGAGATGACTTATTTATTTGTGATTTGGTTTTCTGGACATAGTAGGATAATCTGTCTGAATTTAAAATTTCTGTACAATTTACTTTTTCTATTCCCTAGAAAGGATTTTGGTTTGTGTTTATACCAATAGCGTGGAAGATCAGATCTTGTTTATTTGCGCAATTTCCAGTAGATATCTGTTCCTATCCAATCATGCTTATCAATCATGCAATAATCGGCAAAATTGAAAGTTTATTAAGTTTATTATTAAATAATTTTTATGTGCATAATTTTTTTATTACAAGATTTTCAAAAATATTTTTTAAAAGTTAGTTTTGTTTGTTTGTTTGTTTGTTTTGTTTTTGTTTTTGTTTTTTTTTGTTTTTTTGCTTTTTTGTTTTTTGTTTTTTTGTTGCTTTTTTTTTCTGGTTCTCTATTTTTTAATTTTATTTTTCAAATTATATTTTTTCAATGCTGACAAGTGGCTGAAGATATAAGTGTCTGGACTCATATTCTCCCGACTCAGCGCTTCAGGAACAAGCACGTAAAAAGCCATTAAAATTTTAGAAAATCATTTTCTCCTTTTGCCACTTTTGTAAGGAGAGGGGCGATTTATTTTATTCATTGCTTTTCATTTTGTTTAATTTCCTTTTATTTGATTTTATTCAGCTTCTATCTCTCCCTCTTTTTCCTTTTTATATATTGTTTCCCCTTACAAATAATTTGCATAAAATCGATAATTATTAACGTCACGCACGTGCAAACTCAATCCTCCGTATACATGACGTTTTTGTCCTGTTTCTTTCTTTTCTCTCTTTCTCAGTTTTTCTTCTTTTTGTATTTTAGGACAATAATAATTAGTTTTAGCAACCTTCTACTTTTGTCTCTCTAACAATGAAACACAGGGCATGAATTTAATTTGCAATATTAAGTATTGGAATCAACTGTTGTGTGACGCTGAACAATTCAATTCAACTTGCCGACCGAAAAAGACTTATTGTTAAAAAATAAAAAAAAATGTTCAAATAATTCATGATGACTGCTAGTCAGCTCACCCCGAAAAGATTGCACTAAAATCTTCTTAATAATTTTTACACGTTGGACCAATTAAGCGAAGGGAAATTTACATTCACCACATGTGTACATCTACACAAAAATCCAAGAAATAGCCAACAATTCTTTAAATGAAGCATTGTCATTATTTTTTTTATGTTTGACCAATTTTGTTACTATAAAAAATAGTATTTCGTTCTATATTAGACTTAACTTTACACCTAATAGTAATAGTCATAAATTGTTTTATTTTTTTTAAGCATTGACAGTTATTATTCATTTTTGTCTAGTATTTTTTTCATCTTATTTTTATTGTTTTACACTTAATAGTAATAGATGTCATAGTCTTAAGTTCTCTGAATTTCTTTGATGAAGCATTGACAGTTATTATTCATTTTTGTCTAGTATTTTTTTCATCTTATTTCTATTGTTTTACACTTAATAGTCAAATACGTAATAATCTTAAGATGCCTTTTCTTTATTATGCATGAATTGCTGTGATTTCTTATGAAAGATAGTGAAGTGATATCCACCATTCTCTACGTTTATCTTTTTAAACTGTCTGCCATCCGAGGCTAGAGAACACTATCCGGGCTAATGATTAACTGTCAGCTCTGGGGAGAAGAAACGTATTTATTTTAATTTCAAGGACGTGTGGGGGAAAGAGAATACAACAGACTTAGTCGCATTTGGAACTTGACTTGTCGATTTGATTATCTACAGTGAAAACAATTACGCCACTCCCACGTCCATATAACTTTTGATATTTTTTAAATTATTTTGAACCTTTCAAAACCTAATTCGTTTAAAAATTTAATCAAGCGTAATTTAAAATTCTACTTCGTACATTAAAAAACCGAAGAAACTTTACAAGGCTTTTGTTTTGTTTTATTTTTAACACGATAAAAAGTTTTTCGCCGCATTCATTGTACAATAAACTTGTACAATAAACTTGCCAGTTGATTAGATTCTTCAATATTTTATACCGGCGCCGGTAACCGGTATTGGAGCTTAAAGTGGAATTAATACTCACAACTAAATGAAGTACATTAAAAAGGAATGAGATGATGTTGGAAAATATTTATAATGTATATAAATGCTACTATCGACGTTAGGTAATGGACATCTTGATGGAACTATCCACGTACACAAACGCACACACACAAAAAATATATATAAGTGGACACTGAAGCCAAATCCGAGTGGCGACAGTCTGTTTCATGCTTGAATCCTATGGCCTGATTGTGTTCATGCATGAAACAGACTACCAGTACTTGGTGTTGGCCTAAGTGGTCACCTTTACATTTACACATAATCTATCTCTGATATTGAGCACTTTTGCCCATAAATATAGCATACTTTACTATATTTTTTTATCATACAAAATCTTAAATGTGGATTTTCAAAACAACCCATCTCTCCCCAGTTTGTAAATTCACACAACACAATATTCTTACCTCCTTATTCGACTTCATGTACACTTTTGCCATAATCATGTTCATATCATAATTTCAGCGAATATATTTCTTGTAACTAATGTTTAGCCTTATTATCTGTCGATGTTTAACTCTTACACTTCGTGACGGAATATGACTGAAACCAGGAGGTTCTTTTAATATTAGTAGAAGCATTTAAACTAACGAATATTACATACGTAATGTTTCATGACATGTGACCTTGTAGATTTGTATTTAGTGAGATAAACAGAATGCATTTTCGATTTAATTGATTATTCGTAACAAAAGATTAAAGATTCTCGGGTAACAACAACCAACAATTTTCTCTCTAAATTTACATTTTCCTGAAAATTGTCTATGTATTTTGCGAGGGTTTCTTTTTATTATTTAGTATTTTTATTGAACGAAAATATCAAACGTAATTTTTTGTTTTTTATATATATATATTTTTAAATACACATTATATTTCAAGACAACTTCATTAATTCAACTATTTAATGAAAACGACCAAAGAAAAATGTATATATTGTTTCGATCTTATCTGTTTGCAAGAAGGAAAAAGTACAGCAAAATGCATAGAATAGCGTTTGTTAGCTGACGAAATTCAACGCGATTTCATTGACGAAAAATAGTCATATTCCTGAAGCACCGCGCACCAATCATATTCATCGACTATTTCCTTATTCTTCCTTATATATTTCCTGTTATATTTTTCATATACTAATGGTAAATCAATAAGTCAATAATTTTTTATCTGGAATTTTCATTTTATTCATGTCGAATCAATAAAATTAATACTCATCACTGAATAAAGGGCATTAACAAGGAAGAGGATTACGTTGGAAAATAGTTATAATGTATATAAATGTTTTTATCGACATTACGCGACGGACACATATGCACACACATGCATACATACACACACACGCACGCACACACATATATAAGTTGACATTGAGGCTAACACCAAGTGGTGACAGTCTGTTTCATGCATGCAGCAAACTGCTACTACTTGGTGTTGACCTCATTGCCCACATTTATATTTACACACAATCTATCCCTGATATTGAGCACTTTTAGCCATAAATTTAGCATACCTTAAACTATATTTTTATCATAAATAGGTAGATAGATATTGCATGATACGTTGGATTCTACATAGCATTTCTAGGAGCATTGGAATTGATGTTGTCCATCCTCTCTGAAAGTAATATCTTGTGGTAGTGTTGTAAAACGTAGTTCCACTAACGTAATATGACATGATCTGGTCTTTTGCGAGCAAATGGTGGATTTTCCTCAAAGACATTAGTGCAAAATGAATACAAACTCAGAGCAGGAACCTGAACTCACTCAACTGATTCTCTTTCTTGACAAATAAGCCAAATCTGTACCTCTCTGTCTCTCTGTCTCTCTCTCTCTCTCTCTGTCTCTCTCTCTCTGTCTCTCTCTCTCTCTCTCTCTCTCTCTCTCTTCACAATGTAGGTAAATATTTCAGTTTAGTTTTCGTTTCACGAACTTACAGATGTGTAACACTTCCTTTATATTGATGATGTTTATTGTTTCTCGTAATTAAAAGAGTGATGTAAAAATCATCAAAAGAAATGCTACTCGCTGGAAAAAAAAAGAATACCAGACAAAAAAATCAACTTATATAAATATAATTTTGTTTGTTATCAAAGCTTGTATGATTTACGTTAACATTTTATGCAATAAACTTTTACGTTAACTTGTTATGAAATTGATAAAATATACTTTGGAAATTACAGAGTTGACTTTAAAGAAAAGAAGAGAAAGTGGAATTGAGGAACCGACAGCGATATTTTTTGTAAACTTCGGACCACTGCCCTCGTCATGGATGACGCTCCTATGCTAGTCATATTTAGGGTACTTATATGTGTGAGCGGTGTATTGGATCGAAATGAGAAGCTGGCTAGACGAGTTCACATACATGTCTGGTTCGTTATATTCACTTCCATAGAAATGCATTTACTGTAAGTTCTCTATACCTACCTAGAATATTTATCTTCAAGCGATAGTAAGATTGTCTCATAGCTGTTTCAATATGTCTAGTTTGGGATTTCAATCTTCAGTGGGTGCTATACTACAAATTAGTCTTAGCTCTCTCTCTCTCTCTCTCTATATATATATATATATATATGTATGTGTGTGTGTGTGTGTGTGTGTGTGTGTGTGTGTGTGTGTGTGTTATTTTTCGTGTGTAACCGTATTTGAATAGACATTTTGTTTATTATAATCAGTGCTTATTTCGTGTGCCGGCTTGCATAGTCAAAAAAGTCCAATCTGTTTCATTAGAAAGGATTTAAACCTCCAACCCCCTTTATCCGGAGTGCTTTGACAGCTCGGCTACAGCCAAGCAAGATTCTATTTACTTTTAAAGCACACTCACTCGTTCAGATTGTCTCGAAACGCATATATGTTCAGTTTCGTATCCGAAACTGAAACAAAGCAATTTCTAAAGAATTAATGCAGATAGATAGATAGATAGATAGATAGATAGATAGATAGATAGATAGATAGATAGATAGATAGATAGATGCAGTGGCGGAGCTATTTTCCATTACACAAGCTTGGTTGAAGACTAAGGTAAGTTCTTTGTTAAGGAATGTTTTAATTTCTTAAAAACTTGTATTATTAAGAATTAAACAAAGATGACATTGACTGAAAAAATGTTGTGAGAAGGATTATACCGTACTACACAAAAAACCAGAATGCTCTAAATCTCGATTCATTTGTAGACACTAACATCATTAACCTCTGAGCTGATTTTGTCTTTCCTTCTCCCTTGGATACTTACACTGATTACAGTTCTCTGCTTTTGTATGTTACACAGATGTGAGGTTAATAATTATGATGATAATTGCAATGATATGGAGAAAGATTCTAATGAAGACAATCATATCAACTTGGAAGCATAATAACAACATCATTATTTTTATGGTAGTCTCTCGATCCACTGGCAGCCATGTTCTTTTTCTGTTTGTGATTACGCAGGTGGTTTCATGGACAAATTTGCTAATGGTGCATTCTTGAACTAATGAGTCGAAGATAGGAATAATCAAAAGCAATAAAAACAGATCTACAAAAAAAAAAGAAAAAGTTACTTGTGGCTTGTTGAAATAAAATCTTTTATATGCATTCACATTTTTTCCTATATTTTAGCCATTTTCACTTACGATGTCGTTTTTATACTCTCGAGTTTTTCTCAGTTTTCTAATTGTTCCACTTTATTTACAAAGCTCTTAGCAATATATTCTAAGCACACTAATAATGTTAGACCTTCATATTCCATAATGATTCTCAAATCTCTGTCAAAATTTAGACATTGTTCAATTTTCCCATTTTTAAAATTTTACCCTGTAATGTACAAGAAATTCTTTCTTTTATTGATCTGTTTTTTTTTTGTTTTCTTTTGTTTTTTGTTTTTTTACTTGAAATAAGTTATGTTATTTTGTACAGTCAAAATCTAGTCATTTGCTCTTCTCCCAATGGATCACCCTTTGTCCGCGCATGCCTATTTGTATTCTTTCTGGATGAATTGTTGATGAATTCTATTAATATAGAATTAGTGCACTCATCTCCATCTCTACACGGTCTACAATTACTATTGTTATGTGTCTTGTTTATCTTAGCTTTTATATAACTGATTCTCATATTGTTGTTATTAACCTGTAATAATGTTTCAGTTTCAAATACCCTCTTCACAGCTATAGCTGTGTTGTTTCATCTATAGTTTTTTTTTATTTTGTAACTAAAATATCTATACCATTGGTTTTCTTTAAATGTCTAATCTTAGAGTTTCCAGTTCATATATTCATCTGCCGGTCAGTTTTAGGGCAGATTTTGGCCGTTTTCACCACTTTAAATTTTGTAGCCCAAAACATTAACAGTTACGTCTAATTTGCGTAGTATTGCTAAATATATTAAACAACATGGTTCCACCGAAGAGGGTTATGGATGGCAAGATCAAAGAACAATTTCATATCAACGTAATCAAGGAAGGGAGAGCTTGCGACTAATTAAGAATACGTTGTCAAGTACTGATTTAATTTTACCAAGAAACAATGCAGCAATTATCAATCATACATGTTCAGAATATTTTTTTATTTCAAGCGCCTAACTTTGAGGGTTACCTTAACGCCCAAAATAGACAATAGATGGATCATCGGAGTAAAACCTCTCATATTCATTCTTGCTTCCTCTCTTAAGTTTATGTCTAACATTCTGAATAAAAGCGAGCCATGCTTCTCTACTAATACTGTGACAGATTACTACAGCCGGTTTTCTACAATTATATATATATATATATATATATATATATATATATATATATATATACTGGTTACTAAGGTCAACACCGAGTGGCGATAGTTTGCTACTTTAACATAATATTGTGGCCATTAGATTTTCTTGCTTCATAGTTCGTCTGATGATTGCGTTCAAAACTTTGGAGTCCATTCATATTTACACATGCTCTATCCCTGTCTATCCCTGAAATTGTGTGTGTGTGTTTGTGTATGTCTTTGTGTACGTGTGTGAATATATATTCCCTTGTATATATATATATATATATATATATATATATACAGTTAAGTATATATACAGTTAGATACATACATATAATTTGGTGTCGTTTTGGTCGTTTTGGATGTGCATGCTTGCGCGTGTGCTTAGTTGCAAATCAACATATAATATTTACTTTTTTCTCTTTATATATATATATATATATATATATATATATATATATAAACTCAGAAAGTGTGCCTAAAGTTTCTCCACTTGATCTATTTCTCAAATCTAACCAAATGATCAAATATCAGAATTTGTTTTTGAAAGTTTTCTTAGTATTTCCAAGAATTTTTTAGCACCCACTCATATATTTGCTTTTGTGTACGGATCTCTCATTCACACACATTCTATATATATATATATATATATATATATATATATATATATATGGGGGGGGGGGGGCTTATGCATAAAAAACAAGATTCTTGAATCCAAAAGATTCACAAAGAGAAACTTTTGTCGACGGACGGTCAAATTAAAGAGAAGAAAGCAAAAAAAAAGAAGACATTTTATTCTGCAAGCCGCTCGCAAGAAGCAAGCAAAAAGTCTAAACGAAATGCTCACAGAAATCGATAACGCCCTACTGCCCCCCCTCTAACCACGTTTCACTTTGTTTTTATTTCTTTATTTTTATTTCTCTTCTTTCGATCTATTCGTTTCGTCTCGAGTTTTTTCTTTCCGGACAGACATTTGTTTCATTCTTCTCTTGCATCTCACCTTATTTTATAATGCCTCTTTCTTTAGTCTGCTCCCTGTCTTCCCTAATTCTCCACATATATTTTGATGCCTATCGCTCTCTCCCTCTCTCTAAACTTCTCTATTTCTATCTCTGTCTATCTCTTTTGATCACTCCGCCTTCTCTCCTTCTCTCTCTTTCTCTCACACGGCTTTCTTCTATTCATTTCTCTGTGTCAATCTTTCTTTCTTTTCTTTCTTTCTTGCAAGTTTTGAAACTTGTTTCAATTTCTTTCTGTACGGAATCACCTTTCTGTGATTACTTCGCTCTTTCTGCTTCCACTTCTTTTCTAACTTTTCTCTTTATCTGAATAGGCTTTCTTTATTTTCTTTATCTGAATAGTCTTTCTTTATTTTCCCTGTTAACTCATTTCATTCATTTTTTTATCATTAAATTTTGCTTATATCTTTTTTCCTTTCTGTCTGCTTTCATTTTTTTCGTGTCAAAATAATTTCCGGATTCTTTCTTCTTTTTCGCAATGATTTTTGCTTAATTTCGCGATTTATTTTGTATTGTCTTTTCTGTCTTTCTTGCTTTGTTTTCTAACAACTTCCGTTCTGATCCGATTTTTTTATTCTTTGGTTTCTAGACCGAGACGCGAATAACACGTTTGTCCAAATTTTTTGACATATCGGTTAAATAAAAGAAAAAAATGATTTTAAAATATTACATAACATGTGCAATACGAAAGCACACATATCATTTTCGATTCATGTCATTTATACCAAGCCAAGAAGTGGGTATAAGAGAACATTTATTTGACCATTTCAAAGTGAATAGGAAATATTTATATATCTAATTTTAGCATAAAATTCTTTCTTTACAATTCCATGGTTCATAGAGTTTTAATATTATACAGTGAAAGTTTCAAAACAAAATTACTGTCATAACTGTGTCAAGCTACGAACTTACTGATCTCATCTCATATGGACAGAGAATGTCTGAAAGTATTCACTTTATTCCAGTAATAAATACATCATCTAAACTTATTTATAAATGGAACTTTGTCTGTGTGTGTGTGTGTCTGTGTGTGTGTGTCTGTTACCTATAGACTCCGAAACGGCTGAACCGATTTTCTTGAAAATTTACACAGTTGTACTATAAGCGTCTGCGAGTGTTCTTAGCTAGCTTTTGTGTCGAGGTACCTCCGATAAATATCGAAAATCGATAATCGAAAAAATCGGGTTATAGAAGGAGTGGTCCAATTTTAATCAAATTTGATACACTCATAGACAAAGACATAAGAAACGATATTCAGTTCTTACAATAGTGCAGAAAATCGATAATATATATACCAGGAAATCAAAATTTGACTTACATTCATTCATTTTTCCTTCAGTCTACGGTTTCGCTTTAACTGGAAACTTTTTAGTCTTTCGTGACAACGTCCTAAGTGTCTGAGCTCCAGAACCATGGATTAGTTTTAAAGCTTTCATTCAACTCGAACAACGCAGGGCTATACTGCTAGTTATAAATATTACTAGGATAATATCAAGAATGAAACGCTTTTCTTGACATTTAATAATAGTCAAATGAGTACGATTTCGTAAACAAAGCCCGTTTCTCGGTGTCTAGCAATTATGAAAATACTAGTGAATTTAATGCTTTTCTATAATTTTGTTTCTTGATTTTGAATTCTAATTTTTCTGAAGAAATCCCTAAAAGATTCTTTGAAAATACCGAAAGGCTCTTTCTTCATCATGAGACAATTTATTCTCATTTAGAGAAAAACTGTGTGATGCTAATACTCAAAGATCGGTCATAGTTTACAAAGTTTGTAAAATCTTTGTCATTCTGATCTATAACTTTCTGAGTAATCCTGACGCTTATGGTGAAGCACGTAAACGAGTTAGCTTTAAAATAAACATTTTTTAGCGGACTCGGTAACGAATTGTAAGAACAGCTATAGAAAATTCATCAATAAGCCAAGTAGAGCATCCATCGACTTCTGTTCACGTTATTTTGCCAGTAAATGTCATACAGTACTGTTGCGAGAGAAACGAAGAAGCCAAATAGTAGTGGTCAAAAATGATCTCACAAAGAGCACCTAGATCTGCAAAATGTAAAGAAAAGCGTTTCATTCTTGACATGCCTGACTAATATAAAATTTTGTGTGATCTACAATGAGAAACGCCCAAAAAGATTGTCTTTTCCATAAGTTTGGTGCGGTAGATTTATAGTTTGATTGATTTCGCGTTGACGTACGTTGTGGTGCAGTGGATATCGACTCGGAACGACAAATCTAGGAGGCGAGTTCGAATTCCAGTTAAATTCCTTGCATTCATTTACGCACAAATACCCTTGGGAAAGGTATTAATCCATCTCTTCCCTCTAGTTATAGGTTAAATAATAGGACAGATTGGCTAGCAACCAAATTACTGCAGAAAGCAATAGCAACCTACTGCGGGATAAACTTCTGCCCAGTCAGTCATGTCTCTTTCGAGACATGATCGCCCAAAGCGTGTATCACGCATGACACTTAACTGACTGACTGACTGACTGACTGATTTCGCGGACTGTGTGCGTTGCTGTCTAATTATTGTGAACAAAACTTTGATAACGCTCAAGTATCAAAAGACGCAAAAACACTGCTTTATCATAAAACTTTGCTAACGCTCAAGTATCAAAAGACGCAAAAACACTGCTTTATCATAAAACTTTGATAACGCTCAAGTATCAAAAGACGCAAAAACACTGCTTTATCATAAAACTTTGATAACGCTCAAGTATCAAAAGACGCAAAAACACTGCTTTATCATAAAACTTTGATAACGCTCAAGTATCAAAAGACGCAAAAACACTGCTTTATCATAAAACTTTGATAACGCTCAAGTATCAAAAGACGCAAAAACACTGCTTTATCATAAAACTTTGATAACGCTCAAGTATCAAAAGACGCAAAAACACTGCTTTATCATAAAACTTTGATAACGCTCAAGTATCAAAAGACGCAAAAACACTGCTTTATCATAAAGCTACCAATAAATGAAGAAGAAAAGAAAAATTGTTTGTTCAACAAAACCATGGCAACTGTCATTCTGCAAAGACAACTCCTTTGTATCTCGGTGATCACTTTTCATTTAAAATGAAATGGCTTGTATTCAGGAAATGATGACAAGTTGTAAACACTAGCAGTATCCATTATTCCATTCGTGAAGATCTGAAACACGCTATCGTAGATGCATAGGTAAAAATCCGTCAGTTTAAGTTCTCGAAATTTGCATTATGCCATTCATGTTTTGAAGGCAAGCCTCTGGCTTTAATGTTATATAAATACATTTTTTTAATATTGCATTTTCTACAGTTTTAATTAATGGTCAACGTTTTTATATAATTTTTTTTTAAATTAACTAAAATGAACATTAAAAATTCAAATATGAAACCATGGAGAAAACACTTAAAAATGAAAGGTTTTCAAAGGAAAGTTGTTGCTAATGAACGCAAATTTGAATTATTTATTGAATTACTTCATATTAAATGCAACTTTAGATTGTAGAATAACATGTGACAATAGAGTTATTAGTTATATAATAATTTACATATGTAAAATGTTACCTGGTTTTATATATATATATATATATATATATATATATATATATATATATAATGTATCGATATAGCAGATATTTCTCTAAACATATAACAGATAATGAATATTTATTATGTTTAGTCATGAGCCCTTCTAAGCATTGTAATTTGGTTTTAATTTCAGGTGAAAATAAAGACAAAAATCGTCCAACATTTGGATACTTTTTATTTTGCTGGTTCTAAGCATTCGGTTCACCTGAGCTATCTTTAGAGAAGTGATATGGACGTTAACATAAAGACATCCACCATCAATGATGATAGTAACATTCCTAGGCGACGATAACACTCACCGAATAGCAGACGCAGGTCGTAAATTTGTAATGAGATTCTATGACACCACACCGTGTGAGAGATCGAAATGTTAACAGAAACATATGTCTAAATGCAATGTAATATGTTGTGACTAGATTTAAATGTGATTTTATTGAGTGTAAGTTACTTTGATTTAATGTAGATGGCCAGCAATATCTGAAGGTTCTTTTTACTGTGTGTATGTGTAAGTATTATTGTGTTATCGACTAATATCTGTCTAATATTACGTATATGGCTGTTTTTCTAAAGAAATGTTGTATAATAGAACTCTGATCAGAAAGGTGGCAGGTAAGTCTACGGGAGAGCGTGATTGTAGTAAAACCAATATATGTAGTGAGTTTATTATTAGTACCAGAGATACAATCTCTGAACGGGCAGGTAAATTGATACACTACATTGGTTTTCTGTAGAGGATTTAACTTTTTGATTATTATTATTAATTGGTTTAACATTTCTACCTATTATGTTTTTGAGTATTGTTTCACCATGTTTGTAATTATTATGCATTTGGTTGCAATAGTATTAGTTAATAGTGTTATATTTATTTTGACGTACACTATTATTATTAATATTATCAATATTGTTAGAGGTATCATTAAGTTTATTGTGATACATTTTAATTTGTTGATCAATGACAGAGTTAAGAAATCCATTGTTAACAAGTGTTTGTTTAATGCTGTGTAATTCTTTATAGAATATGGATTTAGAAGAAGAAATCATTTGTGTGCGTTGAATTAAGTTTTTTATAACAGCTAACTTATATTGTTATGGGTATTCACTATTATAATAAAGAAGACACGAGTTTATTCTAGTTGGTTTCCTATTTAGAGAAGCAGTAAATCTATGTATATAAATACATCAAGGAATGGAATTTTGTTATTAATATTAAGTTCCAATGTAAATTTGAGGACGGAGCAACTTTCAAATTTCTTTTTAAGTTGTGTAATTTGATCTATATTTTTAGCTAAAATGAAAATATCATCTATATATCTTACATATATAAGAGGTTTATTAGTGCCATTAAGTATTTTATTTTCTGAATGTGCCATATAATAATTAGAAATGAGGTGGCCTAAAAGAGATTCCATCGCAATACCATCTGTTTGAGTATAAATATTCAAATGCTGAACAATTTTTGTCTATTTTCACCTGAAATTATAACCCAAATACGATGTTTAGAACGGCTCATGATTAAACATAATAGACATTCAGTGTCTCTTATATTTAGCAATATATATATGCATTTATCATTCTGATATTGAGTATGAGGCATTATATATATATATATGTGTGTGTGTGTGTGTGTGTGTGTGTGTGTGTGTGTGTGTGTGTGTGTGTGTTTGTGTGTTTATAGTGTTGAGTTGTGATAATATTTTAGCGCCAAGATTGTTATTTTTTTAGTAGTTTAACTGATAAACGTTATTTTGGAAAGCAGATTTTTTTATCAGAAAGGGCGCTCGATATCGCGGTGGAGATATAGCGTTAATCATCAGCCCCGATGAGTGAAGACATCGTAACGGTGTCTTCACAAATCTTTGAAGTCGGCATGAACATGCTCAGTAAAAGTACCAAATTTTTGCATTATATATATATATACATATATATATATGTGTGTGTGTGTGTGTGTGTGTGTGTGTGTGTGTGTGTGTGTGTGTGTGTGTGTGTGTGTGTGAATAAAGAAAAAAGAATAAGAAATGTATCTCAACCTAACGTGTCTCACTTGCATTAAAGCTTCTTCAGAGACCAAGAGAAAATGATAAACAAAGAGACATGTTTAATAAAAGTGAAACATGTAAGATTGAAATACGCTTCCTATTTGTTCTTTTTTTCTTTATTCTCTAATCTTGTCGTATTCTGATCTCTATGTTCAAATCATATATATATAGTTGAGTTGTGATGGTGCTTAGTGCCAAGATTTTTGTTTTTCAGTGGTTTACTGATGAAAGATATTTGGGAAAGCAGGGGGTTTTGTGTCGTAAAGTGATCGATGCTTGACAAAAAGAAACCAACTCATTATAAAGTAATTAAGCAGACACTCATTCAGTCGCGTTCAAAGGAATTTAACACTATAAAAGGCAATAAAAAAGAAATCAATCACCTGCACAATAATAAAACACAATAAAAAGAAATCAACACAACAGATTCAATAAAAAAAACAATTAACCATCTGTAGAACCACTTTCATACAAGTATATGAAATTTAGAACCACTTTCATACAAGTATATGAAATTACGCCAAGTTCCATATAAATAAGAATAAAACCAGGGCTCAACACGAGAGGGAAAAGCCTGAGGAGTGAGGACATCATAATGGTGCGAAACTTCGAAAGCAGCATGACACTGCTCATTTAAATGACAAACATATCCACATTAATCATATATATATATATATATACATATATATATATATATATATATATATATATATATATATATATATATATATATATAATACACATTATTCTCGAAGTTTGTTTAGAAAATTCAAGAAATGTTTTGTCATTTTAAAAATACATTGCAGCTGCCAAATACGTTTTTCACTATATTGGTAAACTACTATAACTTTTCACCCTATATCAGTCATGCCAAATAAACGTATAAAACAAGTTAATGATAATCTGACTCAAAAGTCCGATCTTGAAGGCAAATAATATATCCAGCAACACGATAATATTAATTTACAAATCCTAATTTAGCTAATGTGCGTATATACTACACTGATCTACGGCAGAAAGTAATAAGAAATGTTTTGGTTGTTGACAGAATGCACAGACAGAACCTGCTCCGATATAAAAAATACTGATCCATCGTCATTTTTCTAGATACTATGTTAGAAATAGTACTTGATCTCCAGTGAATGCCAATAAAAAGTGATGATATAAAAATGCAATGTGCAAAACCTAATAAAAACCTAGAAAACAAAAAGAAATAAAAGAAATAGAATTTTGGGAAGAATTTCAACTTTTATACTAGTCCCCCTATCCAAGTAAGAAGGTCGGATCAAGCCATCATAACTAAAAACCAACATAGAAACAAGAGAAAAAACACGAAATGACTATTTGTACCTTTGAAGTGAACTTGAAAAAGAATGAAATCCGGATGCGACGATCTAGCATTATTAGAGCATTTACATCAAGCCTGGAAACCCTTACAGAATCATTAAAACAATTAAAACTCTGAAGAATAATTGAAACTATTCCGAAATATAAGTATTTAAAAAGCCTCTTAAATACTGATGTAACTTGCTGTCACTTTATCCTTATCGAGACCATATAAAAAATCTAACTGAGACTCTCATAATGATGACAAAATTGAAACAGCAAAGCAAGTACAAAAAAATAATATCCAACGCGATGAAATGACAATCTCAAATGCATAATAATGATTATCATTGAATAAGATTGAATATGATTTTAACAATAATAATAATAATAATTGAATTCATCCAATAAAGATAACTGTTGGCAAAACTTTTCAAGGGAAGAATCATGTGGAGTTCCAGTCGTCAGAAACAATCGTTGCATGCGATTCCCCTTCCCCAGAACCTTGACCCTGACTCACCAAAGTTAGTATCTTGAGCATTGTCTAAGAACGTCGCCTTTTGATACCGATTCATATCATTGGGTCAGGTCAAACCTCAGCCCCAAGACAGCACGTTTCTCATATTGAAAATAACACCCGACGCACGGGAGTATTTTTTCTCAATGTAACCATTTTATAACGTAGGCCGTGCCCACCCCAAAGATATTCTGTGCACAATACTTTCTCCATGTTTTTAATGTGTGTGTGTGTGTGTGTGTGTGTGTGTGTGTGTGTGTGTGTGTTCCAGATTTTTATTTCTCTTGATGTGTTTCTTTTTTCTCGGTATCCGTTCATGTCGACGCAATGATAGAGTTTACGATCATTATTAGGATTTGATGAATAATATTTTTTCCGTATTATGAAAGATTTGTCGACTGAATTCATACGAGAAAAGAAATATCAATATTCACGGAAAAGGTAGACATATTTGTTTCATTCATGAACAAAAATATCTTTTTCTAAATATATTTCCAACTCATATGTTGTTTTGTTTCTTTGCCAAATACATGTCAACCTTTTGTCTTTTTTTTCCCAAAGTTTTAACTGTTCCATCATGACTTATTTACATAATGTATGGATGTAAATTGCCTAGTAAGAACGTCAGAAAACGACTGGTTAGAAAACTGAACCTTAAGGTTAATAGGTTTAAGCAAAAAGGAAAAACTTCTGCGCATCTTAACAAAAGACGAAAGGTTACGACGTACTTTTAACGGTCAAAAAAGGGACCGTCAAAATAAGAATAATCCTGCAAGTCATAACGACTTGGATTATGTCAAAAACTATGACAGTGTGTGGGTGTACGTGCTCTTGTGTGTGTTTCAGTGTATATGAAAGTGTGTTTATGCAGGAGCACCTATGCCTGTATATATGTCTATCTACAAGTATGTAATCGTATGCATGTATGTAGTCAAGTGTGTGTGTGTGTGTGTGTGTGTGTGTGTGTGTGTGTGTGTGTGTGTGTGTGCATTGACCTTGAGTTATGATTCAGTACTTTTGCTTCTTCATCCGCGATCCGACAACTTACATCTTTTAATAGTTTGGAAATTTCAAGAAGAAATATCTCGTAAGTCTATTAAGAACGAAAAAAAAAGGAAGTGAAAGTTTTAAAGCATATATCAGTCACGTGGTACATTTAAGACAACAGCTACAGTAACAGGGTGTGAATCATACTTCGATTTCAAATTAACATGGAGGTTCTTTTACTTTGTGAAAGAAAGAAAGAAAGAAAGTACAACAATTGATCACAATTATATAGTTTCTTGGGTGAAAGAAAAATGTAAGGGTGCATGAAAACGCGATGCCAAAGAAAGAAAGAAAATTGTTTATTCGTAATATAACTGGTTTGAAATTACAACGCTTGGCTTTGTATCTCTTGTAAGTAAACATGCTGAGGATAGGAGGGTAAGAAATCTACATAATTAAATAATAATGTGACCCTAAATCTGTATACCAATAGTAATAATGTCAACCATGATGACGATTCTAATGTTGATGCTGATTATCGTAACGACAGTAGCAATGATGGGTACTACATGAATGTGAATGATTGAATTTGGGCTGATATTGAAGCATTGTTGATAATGATAATCTAAGTGGTTAACATAGATAGAAAAGTGGTGACAATAATGAAGATTGTAGTCAGAATAGCAGTAGTAGGAGTAATAAAGTTGAAGCTTACTACTGTTTAATCTTTTGTAATCAAAGATGTAAGAAGAGATCAAAAGAAAGAGAGAGAAAGAGTTTTCAAAAATCCGAATATTTATAATAGCAATAATGATGATAACAATAGAACTGAAATAAAATGTCTTTTCTTGGTATTCTTTGTCTTCCTCTTTCTCTTTTACGCAGACAACTTCTTTACTGTTGAAATAATACAATTAGTAGGCTATTTTTGTTTTATTTTGTTTTTAATTCATGTCAGTTTGCGAAGTTCAATCCAAACAACGGCAGAGAATTTTGTTAAAATAGTAAATATTTCCCTTCTTGAAAATCATCTAAGGTGAATCTACACTTTCATAACCCCAATGTCTACAGCAATGAGTTACACTTCAGAGTGCATTCATAGGATAAACTTTAAGGAGCGCAATTCAGCTTATAGAACTTTACATTCTTCTTACGTTTGATGCATTTTCATTTTTTAGAAAAAATACTTACAAGTGAATTCAGTAAAGGTCAAGGAGGAAAACTGATTTCATTTTTTCTAATACAAATACAATTCCTCGCTGTCTGTAATCAATGGGATTAAAATTGAATATCCTTCAATATTCTTTAAATGTTCCTTATAGATTGATTCGATATCCATCATCTTTGTTATTGTTAGATACACCAAGTGTGACAGAGGCATAACTTGAAAACATAACTCCAAACTTAATTAGTACAGACAAAAGATGATCTAGCATGTGATCCGCGTCTTAAAACAACCATATAGATACAGTGAACAAAGCAGACACACAGAGGACGCAAAAGACGCACTCAAACTCCTGCGAATTTATAAAGTAGTAATATGTACGAACCGATGCCGTTATATTTGTACACATCAAAAATATTAGTGTACACATGCTAGCATCTCCACGTATCCCTTCACCAAAATTAGAATTTTATTTATACCTCGTTTGTAAATGTGCTACTTAATGGTTTTGACAACTTCTGGAGCGAAATAGGTTCCTCAGAAAAATTGAGCTTATTTGTTTTTGTTTTAGTTTTTTTTTTTTTAGCAGCTGGCAAGACACGAGAAACAGTAGTTAACTTGAGAGATGACAGTCTCCTTGAAAGTTTTGATAGCAACCCATGCCGTAATAATGGATAAAAATAAAAATAAAAATGGACGTTACTGGAAACAAAAATCAACGATACCCTATTTCTCTTCCACCATTTCCCCTTTTTTCTTCTCTCTTTAGGACGAACAGATATATATATATATACATATATATATATAATCATGTACATAACTGACAATAGGCACGTGCAACAAAGTAACATGAGTTTTAATGTTCAAAACAATCGTTAAATATTATTTGTTTATAAATTTTAAACGCATGCAAAAATAAAGAAGTACAACATATGCAGACAACAAGCGTTATTCAAGATTTACAAGACAGTATTTAGAAAAGCAACAACTGTCACACACATATACATACATAATCTTCAAAAACTATTTTCGAGGCCATTGTACATTTTTATTTCGAAAAACAAACATTAGATGTGTGGTTCCTTCAAAGGTCAAATTATCTAAATTATAAAATAAGTCCTACTGAGTTTTATGGTTTAAAGAGCTTTCGATCCATCTTCAAGTAGATTGATATCAACTCGCTTGTATCTGGTTTTTCAGATCTCTATGTCTACTGTCTCAAATTTTAACACGTGTATTACCCAAATTATGTAAAATATAAACAGCATAATCATTTCTTTAAAAACAAAATATTTTTAAAAATCTGTTTGAGGTTTGAAAATTTTTATATTGTTTTGACAAAACAACTAAAATAAAAAGATAGTATTAAATGAAGAAAAATCTGTCTGTCTGTCTGTCTGTCTGTCTGTCTGTCTCTCTCTCTCTCTCTCTCTCTCTCTCTCTCTCTCTCTCTCTCTCTCTCTCTCTGGCCCCATTCTGACTATGGAATGGTAACCAAATAAGGCGAAAAATTATTCGTCAGTTTGAGAGGCGAGTCATACAGTCAGGCTGCAGAGTGAGTTTGTCAGAGAACTCTTCTCGTAAACCAAAAAAGCAAATGGTAATCTCACTACTGAAATTTGGTGCCAGAATAAGATAAATTTAATACCTACCTTAAGGTATGTATGTTGTGGTGTAATAGATACCGGCGCGAAATGAAATGAATGCAGCTGAAATTCAAACTCGGCCCTCTGAGTTCGAATTCCAGTCAAATTTGTTTCATTCACTTACGCACAAATACCATTGGGAATGGTATTAATCCATCTCTTCTCCATCATGAATAGACAGAATGAGTTCTATAGCCTTAGTTGGTGATGGCGACCTACTGCTGGGAAATCTTCTGCTTAGTCATGTCTCGAAAGAGACATGATTGCCCAAGTGTGTATCACGTATGGCAATTTCTTGACTGACCTAAAGACAACACTGGGACTTTCAGAAACTGGATAAACTGTCAGTACCGAGTGACGATTTATAGTCAAATCCCGGCATTTACAAAGGCTATCAATTTTCGTTGAAATATTGTTTTATCCTTTGGAACTCTTTATCATATTAGTGTTGACATGTACCTATAGATATTTAGCAGTATATTTCAAATAGTTCACAATTGCTCGGCTCGACTGAAAGTAAATAAAATGAGGCTTTTTTTCATACGAGTTTCATACATTTTTTTATATTTTTTATATTATTTATGTCCTCAAAAGGAAAAAATCATAAGATCACATGAAAAATTACATAAAAACTTAGCCATCACACCTTGATGGCTAAGGTGTGATGGCTAATGATGGCTTATCATTCTTAATAAAATCCGCGTAAAAGAGAGATTGCTGCCTAAATATACAAACATTTTATTATATACCTATATTCTTGTTTTCTATAAAACATAAAACATGCTATTTGCATTAAATATTTTGGTCTCTTCCGTTGTGCTCATGCTTGCACTAATGTCCCTGAAAAATTCATAAATCATCTTCCCTAACCTCTCTAGCCTTGGTTAGCAACCACTCTAGTAGAAGGACATCTTTGAATTCGCAGCTACGAGTCGAATCTACGCCTCTTCTCGGATGCGAGTAAAAAATAGCAAAATATAACGTGTGACACTTGCTAAGAAATAAAAAATGAAAACAAAAATTACTTGCTGAAATGTGATCGGCGGAAAAGCTGAAAGACCGAATGAAAGGTTTTCGCGTATGAATGTAAATTCAATTGACGCATCTTTTTACCTATGCCGTTTATAGATGTTCCTCTCAGACAATTGTTTATTTATCACAACCGACGGTCGTCAGAGTTCAACCAAGGTAAGAAATTAGGTTTTTGAATGCTGATTTTCAAAACTGTTTATCCCTCCCTCTCTTGGAAAATTGGTGCAACATAATCCTTCTGTTTTCTTCTTCCATTTGGTTTATTGCCAGTCAAATGACATGTATTTATACACAGGTGTATGCGTGCATATGTGCATAAGAAGACAAAATCGGTGCTCGAATTAATATTCCAATGTCTTTAATCAAAACTGGATCTATAATCAATTTAATTATCAGAATGATTATGCGTGATTTTCTAAATGCAAATTCGTTGGCCTTACACTCCGTGCGAGTTAGGAGCTCTACATTTTCTCCGTGTGTCCAGTTAATGTACTGAAACATTGAACACGTTTTGTTGCCAACAAACAGTAAATAAAATGAATCCAAAAAAATAATGTTACTTTCCTATAGTCAACAATCATCTATTTATTACGAGCCTATGGACAATAATCTAATTATTACTGTGATTTAATATAATCAAATTCAAATGACATGCAATATTTCAAGTTACATGACATTAAATCTTTTACCAAATCGTATATAAAAGATTGCTTTCAAGATATGCAAAATAAAGGATGTTTATTTATTTTTCTTTTATTAATTTATTGAAAAACTTAGATATGATGTTAATTTGGCTTACATCTCTGAAAAATAACAAGCAATCGTTTAGCAGGTAATAAATATTATTTTTTTTAATTTTAATCGGTTTTATCTTTATAAATTTAATACAAAATTATTTTTCATTACATGCTTATTCGACAGTTGCCTTTGCAAAAGAGTCTAAAGAACTCATTACTAAATCGAATGTCTTTAAAAAATAAAATAAAATTTTATGAATATGACCTCTCAAAGTGAAAAATAATGGTCTACAGGATAACTATGTGTCTGTCTGTCAGTCTCTCACTCTCACTCTCTCTCTCTCTCTCTCTCTCTCTCTCTCTCTCTCTCTGTGTGTGTGTGTGTGTGTGTCCCTTTCTCATGCTAGAATAACTCAATAAAAGATTGATTAAATCATCCTTGTCGGCCGTATTCAATGAAAGATGCTTAAAAGTAAAGTTGCTGTGTGTGTGTGTGTGTGTGTGTGTGAAATCCGACAGGATGATAAATAAAAGACAACTAGGAAACGTCTATCAAACTAATATGTTTCACTTTTGTTAAAGCTTCGTCAGAGATTGAAAGAAAACAAAAAGACAGAAATTCTGATATTTTTCAATTTTGTTTGGCTTAGTTTTCATTGATCAGACACTTGTCACTTGCATTAAAACCGTAGATAAATCTCTATGTATGTAAATTTGTGAAGATTCTCGCATGTCTAAGTGGGCATCAGATGGTAATGTATGTTCGTAATTATGTATGCGTGTCTGTCTAGTGGGAGTTCTAATGTCTTTATCTTTGTGCGGTCTGGTCAGCACAGCGGGGTGTCACATCATTCTAATTTTTGTTTGATCTCTTTAAGCATCTATTCTTTGTATGAGATAGATAAATTTTAGATTATTTAAGAATAGATTCAAAGAAAGATTGTGATGTAATATAATGTTTTAGGCGTGTGTTTATAGTTGGCGATAATGTTATTATTAAGTGTTCAATGTATTTTCTCCTTAAAGAATTATGTTCTTTTTTTAAATTAGGGTGGCATTAGTAAAATCAATGTCCAGCAGCGTTTCGATGCAAAACAAAAGAGTTAGAGAGTTTGTCCAATGGCAAGTCTCTCTTATGTTCGTAGATGCGAGATTTAAGACCACGTGATATCTCCCCCACATCAATAAAGACAAAAGGAAAACTTAAATCATACTGTCTTTTTACAGATATATTCTATCCGAAATTTTACACACACACACACAGACATATATATATATATATATATATATATATATATATATATATATATATATGTAAAGAATAAGTCAATGACATCTTGTTTAAAATTAGTTTATTCAGAGTAAAGTAAACCAAAATCAAAAACATGTATCGTGTTACATAATTACACATCACATACGCTAATATACTCAAGTAATGAACATTATAAAATATTTTATTTTCTACAAAAATTCTCCCTTTAAGATTTATTCCTTAAACACTTGGATAGCGAATGTTTGATCTCTTTTTATTAGTAAATCATATCAAGGATACATTTTATTGGAAGATATTTAATAACCTTTTATCTTACTCATAGGCCATTTTGTGGGTTGGATCTCTTCGAAACAATTTAATTTCATTCGTCTGTAGTATTTGACCAGTTTTTAACCCGATTTTCGTCTTGAATATAAATTTCCCCTCTCTTTTCTCAAACTAACGTTCTCATTTCAGTAATTTTTATTGTAAATAGAAAAATCGATTTATCATTTGATCTTTGCGAAGGTCAGAGTAGTTGTAAGCGACCATAGGTTAAACTAACTT
The DNA here is from genome assembly GCA_037127315.1 of Ascarosepion bandense. Taxonomy (NCBI): domain Eukaryota; kingdom Metazoa; phylum Mollusca; class Cephalopoda; order Sepiida; family Sepiidae; genus Ascarosepion; species Ascarosepion bandense. Next base: position 4,616,130 of record JBBBDQ010001768.1, read on the forward strand.
GTTTCTCTTTACTTTACTTCTATTTTTATTCGTCAAGCCTATAGATATTAATTAGTATGGCTCAAGGCCCCAAATGTGAGCCCTCTACTACACTAAAGTAATGGTCTACTACACTTGTTCACTAACTATTACTCCAAAATGAGTTACCATAGTTATAAAGAGATATTTAATATGCGTAACTTAGTTTTGGTACAAGGTCACATATATGGAAAGAAAAGTAAAGACCAAACTCATTACTCAAGAATTTTAAGATGAGTTTGTTAGCCATTACACCACACCCTCTATCTGTATATTTTTACAAGAGTATCATTCTTCACATACACATGCACACACACACACGTGTCTGTCTGTCTGTGTGTGTGTGTGTGTGTGTGTGTGTGTTAAATACTTGTAAAGGACTTTTATTTATGGTCCGATAATCAGTGCAAACTGTCTAATGGGATCTGCTAATTGCATCTCGTCCGTCTTATGCCTTCACAAAAGCTAGAAAATACTATCACTTATAAATACTCCTCAGACCTGTAGCCTACAGTCTATAAAACACGCGACAGACATAAAATACACAAGACGCTCTTTTATTGTGACCTTGTACCATACTACGTTGAGCATAGTAAATATTTACCCTGATTATAGTGATATATTTTACAAGTACACAAATATATTGCAGCTGTGCTTACGACCATATTACATTGAAACACCTGTTCTCGTACGATCATCAAAGATAAGCAACGTGTAGCCTGGTCAGTACAGAGATGAGTGACTTCTTGAGAATACCAGGTGCAGTAAAATTCAAGGTGTGTGTGGTGTAATTGATAATAGCTCAGAATTGAAAACAATTTACGTTACTATTTTAGACATTACAGTCTATTTTACGATTTTACGATTTAGAGATTATTTTTTACTATGTACAATCCAATCTATTTTACTATTTCAAACTGTTTATAACAGACTTCATTCCAGACTTTAGAGTTTATTTTATTATTTAGGATTTTACAAAATTGTAAATTGGTTATAAAGTACGAAAAGCTTAGACAAATTTTAAAATGTTTCATAATGATGACACAAGCGGGATTTAAACCAAGATTTTTAATTTTAATTTTAAACCAAGAATTAGTTAAAATAATTTAAATGAATCTATAGAATAGAATATAACGAAAAAAAACTTCTTTGATGCTAACAAATACTTTTCTAAGTGTTGAACATTTTAACAATTACTGACAGTTATTTAGCTTCAGTAAGTCTGGTACAAGATCGATTGTGAAGAGGAACAGTATATAGCACCATCGATTCAGTCATGAAAATCACATTTAAAATCACTCATTTTACTTAGTCTCGGACACTGACCACTGACGCAGACAGAAAATACGCAACTATTTCAGGCACGCGAAAAGCTTGAGTATATAAAGAAGTGATCATTGGTACAAGAAATATAGCTTGTTTTTTATTGGTTTAGCCTTAGGGCGATGTTACAGACCGGAGTAGAGCCTAGACGACACGCGCCTACTGTTTAAGAAGGGGCGGACATTTTAAACCAGCCACGTTTCTAGTAATGATGGACGGGCCAACGCAAGCAGAAAAGAACGTAGAAACAAGTGAAAAAGGCGGGAGAAGGGCACTGAACTCCAAGTGGTTAGTCTATTGAAGAACCTCCTCCACTTTCTACCTGAACACAGGTGTGATAAAACAGTATACGAGTAAGAGTGCCTCTTGTTTCCCCTCCGGCGTCAGTCAGCCAACGACACACGACAAGCTAACTGGAGACGTTTCATTTTATTTTTATGGTAGTTTTTTAGTGGGTCAGATTAAAAGAAAAGAACAGACAGGGGGAGAGATGTAATAGCAGAGGACATGATTATAAAGAGAAGACTGTTTAGAGGGAGAGAAAGAAAGAGAGAGAGAAAATCAAAAGAAGAACTTGAGAAGTTTGATGTAGTCAGTCGAATGTATTTCGTTCAATGGACGAATCCAACGGTCCTTGCAAGTTATGTACAGGAATCAGTTGGACCTCATTAGTTAGATTAAACGGGTTGACACAAATTGTCAGCAGGGAGTGAGAATGGCTACGTAAAAAAATGGCTATGCTGAAGGCCAGGTGGGCTGTATAGGCACACACGAGTGTGTGTGCGTGCGCGTGCGCGCGTTCGCGCTCGCGCGCGCGCGTGTGTGTAAGTGCTAAAAAGGTAAAATACGGACGAATGCACGCGACCTCGTGTCCGCTTATGTGTGCGTGTGTACAAGCCGACGCCATCTCTGTTTAGCACTTTACGCATGCGTGCATATTTATGTTCTTCGCGCGCAAGTTAAGTACAATATGAAAAAAATTGCTTTTTTTTCTTAGTTTGCAAAGCAAGCTAAAATCGCAGACTTGATAAATAATAGTTATTCATTTGCAATTATTTCTAATATATATTCTAATATTTATATGTATATATTTAATTGATCACTGCTATAAAATAAAATCCTGAACTTTACAAAGCAGTTTTTTAAGGTTAGAAATATTGGATGGAATATTGAGTTAATGAACTCTTTAAGAGGTTTGATAGATTTTACATTTCGACTCTAAGAGCGGAATTCAAAACACCAAGGCAAAAGTTTGTTTGCTGATCTAATGTACACTAATGAAAATTAAAAATTTATATCGGTTGAGTTACTGTTATGAAATAAATTGTAATGTATTATAATGCAAAAAGAAGCATTTAAATTATAACTTCTGTAAACATTTCCATGTTTGATAAATAACAAAGTCTTTGTGATTTTCTCAGAGTTAGTGACCACATTCAACACAAATCAATCAACCTTTGTTTCGTAGAGTTTGAAAATTTTCTGCAGAATAACGATTTAAGATTCTATGAAAAAATAAAAAAAGTGTATTTGCGAATCAAAATCAAACTATGTTCTTTACAAAAGCGGCAAAGTCTTATGAAAATTCGGCGTTTGTAAAAATTTTTACACTTGGAGAAAATATCAGTTTTTAATTAGAACTTTGATAATACATTGAAAAATCGATATTAAATCTATGCAACAATCTCCATCGAAAACTAGTTTTTAATCGGTTTTAACTTACCCCAAAGAGTACTGGTCAAATATGCACGCACCTGATATCATCATTGCTAAATATACCTTAACTTCTGTAGAAAATTCGAGCTTCAATATTTACCCCACATTAAATTTTTTTGTTTTTATTTTCTTTTACATGGCACGTTATACTTAGTAAATATTTAACAATTTGTGTTAGTAAATATGTTAGTAAATATGTGCCAAAGCAGAATTGAAAGTTGTAAAGTATCACACATCGACAAGAATGTTAGTTCAGCAATCCTTGAAAGAAAATGTCTACACATTTTCTTTTAAGGACTAAGTACTTAATACTCAAAATAAAACGTAAAAAAAAAACAATAATATTTTTAAATTTCGTAATAGTATAGTTTTCAGGGATTAAAAAAAAACATATAAACCATGCCAGTGGTTCAATTCCATGACTCAGAAAGATATCTATCAATGCTGTTTTTATCTCGTCTCTCCCACCAAAACATGTGCAATTCATAAATTTAGAAAGAGGAATCCTAATCAAAACATTACCCTAAATTTTGAAACTTCCTAACATGATCAGACAAATCTATTCCTAAAGCGCGACAAGCAGTAAACTCTAAAAGCATTTGAAAAAATATTTGTCTGTTGTTGAATGTCTGAGGGAATATGTTGGTAAACTGTTGGATAAATCTAAGACATGATACACGTTGCATAATTATCAAATTTGTTTGCAATTGCACATATACATGGAATGTATATTTTATGAGAATATAATATGCAATACATTTATACAAGCTTTAAATCAGCGCTTAATTGAAGAATGTTAAACAACCTCTTACTATGTTGTTTATAATTATTAAATTAATAATATTATATTGTAAGATGTGCTGACAAAGGTTAAACAATTATTATTATGAGTTGTAGAATCTTAAATTGGATATATATATATATATATATATATATATATATATATATATATATATATATATATAAAGAGCAGAAAAAGTAAAAGACCCTGTGGAGTAAAGACATTACAATAATGCTCACATGAAACTTCGAAGTCTGCATAACTGAAATAACACCGCTCAACTAAGTGACTAGTTTCTCCACATTAAATCTATAAACGCCCTATCCTTACCTTGATATCAAGAACTTTGTAACAAAATTTTTTCCTGGCCTAAAATGCCTTTTCACCAGTAAAATAATGAAAAGCAAGGAGATTTTGGCACTAAATACCATTACAATTTAACAAATATATATATATATATATATATATATATATATATATATACCCAGTTTTCTCTCTAGCTTTTGACGAAACTGAGAATTAAACAGAAGACTAAATTTACAACAATGTTATTGAGCTGAGCTGTTACGTTTGTCTCAAATTATTACTGTCATTCATTTTCAAAATAACTCAGCCAAACTTCATTTGTCTAATTTTTCGAATCATTAATCTGCAAAATATTTATATAAGTTATACATGCAAAAGAAATCTATCGGTCACATTTCAGAAAATATGTACAAACAAAGCAAAATATTGCGTATTTAAAATCAAAATAAAATACAATTAGAGCTGAATATGTGCGCTGAATATCAGCTCGGGATGAAAATTCGGAGAGCCGAGTTCGAATTTCAGCCGAATTCTTTTAGAATACGCACAGATACCCTTGAGAAAGATATTAATCCATCTTTTCTCCTTCCATCTATGGGTGAATAGCAGGACCGATTTGTTTTTATGGCCTTGGTTGGCAACCAGTCTATCGCAGAAAGAAATGGCAACCTACTGCGGGAAAATCTTCTGCCTAGTCAGTCATGTCTCAAAAGAGACATAATCGCAAATCATGACGTATGGCAACTTGGCAACTGAATGAATAGACTTAAAGGACTTAATTTTGTGATAGAATAAGATAAAAAAACAGAACCTGCAATGTTTTTAAAATAATATCTGATTTAGCATACACCAAAAAACACATTTTGTAGCGTCCAACTTGATATACAAGTGTGTGTGTGTGTGTGTGTGTGTGTGTGTGTGTGTGTGTGTGTGTGTGTGTGTGTGTGTATTTGAATATGAAAAGTTGTTGGCATGACTAACACTTTTCATATAAAAAGATTTTGAGAAGTGTGTCAGTCCGAAAACTTATCAGTATCACCTTTTATATATAGAGTACAGATGATAGGTTAGCTTAGTTTGGCACAAGGCCGCAAAATTAGAACACTCATTAAATATCAATAAATCATGTACAAAGCGGTAAAGAGACATGTGACATCGCATATTGGCGATTTTCTTTTGAATGGAACGTCTCTGCGCATGCGCGAAACGAAAAGTGGTACACACGTGAATACGCGTGTGTAAATATTTGAACGCATGTTTATGTGTATATAGGTGTATGCGTGTGAACACAAGTGCCAATGCATTTGAAAATATGCAGTTTTCACAAAGTGTGTGTGTGTGTGTGTGTGTGTGTGTGTGTGTGTGTGTGTGTGTGTGTGTGTGTGTGTGTGTGTGTGTGTGTGTTCGCGCGCGCCTGAACTTGCGTGCGATTTCAGTGGAAAGTAGGGAGGCTCAACTAACAACGTACATTAGGCAACGTCTAGAGAAACGGAACAGGCGGGGAAGAGACGCCGGGCACGCATGCAAGTGAAAGAGACACAGAGAGATTAGAGAAAGTGCCTAAGATGTGAGAGTGGTTGCCGAAAAAATACGTTAGTAAATGCGTCTCGGAAGTAAAATAAAATCAGTTTCGAAGTCATAGACTATCCAATTTTTTAAAACAATGACAAAATTCTTATGTTACTAAACGCCGCAAACTTGAGGTTCAATCGTGATTTGAACCAAGGACAAAAGCCTTACAATAATCTATTAATCGAAAGCAATTCGCTACTGTCTCTTCAACTACAAAAAGAAAATGCAGTTGTTTCTCAATTCCAAATTTGAAATTAATCATTTATTCAAACATTTCAAATCCATTATACATACATGCATATATAGTGACAAACAAACGTATATGATATTTCAAAATTTAATCTAGTACATAGTTTGTACAAAAAATGAAAGATGTATCAAAGTTTATTATTTGCAGACCAAGGAGTAAAACAATAAACTGGTATTTTTTAATTACATCATTTGTCAGTTAAGTTTTCATATAAAGTATTTATTATTCAAGAAAGTCGAACATCTTACAATATTTTAGTAATTAAATGTAACTTTAGTTTCTATAATTCGTACAAAATATCAATAAATTCTAAACATCATATTCACTGCTTAGAAATATTTTGTACAAAAAGAAAGAAAAGGGAAAGCAAAAAAATGGATTAAAATTCAAAATGTTTTGATTTGTTTATTCTGCTTTTTATTTCTGCAGCGAAAATGCAATCTTTATATTTTCCTGATATATAAAAGTATAAACAAGACATTACAACAACTAGCAAAAAGAGAAAAACAATTTAGAGAATATATCAGAGAAATAGGATTTATATATGGTTTACTTTCCACTCGCCAACTTTTTCATTATTTTAGTTATTTATTTATTTTTTGTTAATGCTATCTTAGATACTTTTGACCTTTTATTTGAAGGGTGTATTTTTTTTTTTTTTTTTTTTTTGCGAAAACAAAAATTCTTTTCTATAGAATAATTTTACAAATATGTAGTTCCACATAAATTACATGCACAAAACAATAGAAAGCACCAACATAGATATAAAAACAAATAGAACAAAAAACAGAGACAAAAAGATTAAAAACTTAGATAGATAGATAGATAGATAGATAGATAGATAGATAGATAGATAGATAGATAGATAGATAGAAAGAAGTTTGTGCGTGTGTTTGCGCGCGTACTTGTGAATGAGTGAGTGTTGCAGGGTCTTATTATTCGTAATCGTGTTAGAAATGAACTGTATTACCCGGAATGGTCATTTTTTCCCCTCGTGATGACCATCATATTGCGAAAACAGTTACGATTGTAATCCTATATTTTTGTCGCAATAGAGCATTTCTTAAAACTGACCGACTCATCATCTGTAGCAAGAGGCGAGGAAAGAAGCTTGGAAAGGTGAGTAAGGTAGGGAGAGTAAGGTCTAGCCTTTATGAAGCAAGTTGAGGATGGAGAGAAAAGATACAACCAGTGTCGAGTTGAGTAGATGATTCTGGGTGTAAAACAATGGCAAGTGTTTCGTGTCAGCCACCCCTAACCTATATATTGGACAGATACAAAACAAAATTACCCCCAGCATTGAAGATTGATGAAATATATCGTTAATATAAATAATTTCCAACTGGTATATACCGATTACATTTCGCAAATGATGCAAGAAATTTGTACGTGTGTATATATTTAAAACGATTGAAGTTTTCTGTGTCTAATTTTATATTTGACCCTTTGTTTTTCCAATATTTTAACAAAAATATAGTTTAGTGATTGACACTTTTAAGAAGTTTTTCTTAAGTGACAATGGTCAGTGTTGTCTTTTACGTAAAGGACAAGCTTACAAATGTTGAATGACTATCAAGAAATTGGCGCTATGTATTCTTCTATGTGGATAAACTGTCGATTCGCGCCCTACGCACTAAATTCACTTTTCACCTGCACGGTAGGCAAAGCCTGGAAAAGCTGCTTGCCTCTATTACATTCGACCTAACCCCCACCCACACGCATCGTCGCCTGTTCTTTTATCTGTGGAGAGACAGACAAAAGATCTTCTTTCTTTCTTTCTTTCTTTCTTTCTTTCTTTCTTTCTTTCTTTCTTTCTTTCTCCTTAACCCTTTTTCTGTTGATGGCTCGTTCTCTAATATGTGTCAGAATAATTGAATGACTTAATTATAGCATATTTTCTATTCGTGCCCATATTTTATTGTTTTTATTAATTTCATTTTATAGAATGTAGAGTAGCAAAAACTAAATGACGTGAGAGTTGATCAAGTGAGAAAACATTATCATACATGTCACAGACGCATAAATATCCACACATGCATATAAAATAATGTTCAAAAGAGACCGTACGCGATTGCATATTACGATGTTAAAAAAATAACAAACTAAAAAAAATTGAAAAACAATACAAAAATTGTCAATTTACAATAAAAGGTCAAAAGAAATTAACATGCATACACACTGCAGATTTATACAATTATATAATTTGACATTACTTTTATTTGTTGTATACTGTTTATTATTATTATTATTATTATTATTATAAAAATGAATTTAATAATAATCAAATATTGACATTGAATTTATAATCATTTCTTGTCCTTTCATTCGTTCTCTCTCCCATGAGATTTGTTCATCAATATATTTATATCGTCCAAATCATTCAGCCAGTACGTAAAATAGGTAATCTTCTCTCTCTTCTTGTCTTCCACCCTCCCTCTCCCTCTTTATATATATATATATATATATATATATATATATATATATATATATATATATATATATATATATATCTGTGTGTGTTCATATGGCCCTCTTTATCATTAATAAACTATTTATTATACTAGCAAAATATAATTTAAGTTTATTAACAGACATTTTATTTTTAATTTTTTTAAAATTACCAATTACATTCTTTTATATGTATACATATACACGGGGCCATGCACGTAATTAGATGCGACTGCGTTGAACGCTAAAAGTTGTGAATTTACGCGCGTGCAGGTCACGTGCATGCATTTATATCAGCCAGCTGTAGGCATTTGTCTGTTTACAAATAAAGAAATAATAATAATAACAGCAATAATAATATTAATAGTAATAATAATAATAAGCGGTAAAATGTGACATTGGTTACCAGACAGGCAGGCAAGCATTCTACAAACGACAATATCAACAACACTGACAACTGTTTGGGGAAAGAAACAAAACCATAGAAAATGCGCATCAACTTACCGTTGTTGAGACGGACTGCTAAAGGCTGTATTGATGGTGTGTAGGGAGCGATAGCCTTCAGGCTATCGTCTGAATCGTCATAAACATCTCGTATCTTATAACCATTGTAACAGACCCTTTCACTATCGCTTTTAGTCTTCTTCACTAGAAAGGATCGCGGCATGTTGGCGATTTTTGTTGTCTCTTAATTCACTGCTAATTGTTGGTTCTTGCTTTGAGCTCTTGTGGAGGTGGTTGTTGTTGTTGTTGTTGTTGCTACTGTTATTATTGTTGTTACTACTGAGCTTCTGGTTACGCGTGTTTTGGTTGTACTCTTTTTTTTTTTAAGAAAACTCCAAATGGTATGGACACTACAAGACCGTGTAATGTTTTGTTACTAGCTTGCAGTACTACTGGCTTTTGACAGCTACTGTGGCTGCCTCTCCCACCTTCTGTTTACCGCTGCTGACACGATTGCCCGCTCGTACAAGTACGCTTGTAAGCGTGCGAATTTACAAGATGCGTGATTTATGTTGATATTATTATCACTCGCGCGTACTCGCACATCAGTTTGTATAGATCGATTCATTTACTTATGAACTTATTTAAACGAATGTCATCAAATTTATGTTTGGAAATACTTGGTAAGTTTAAAGTTCCAGTTGATAAGGAGTTGCGTTTTTGGTGTGTCGAGACGAATGATTGCGAGTAAAATGCGTATGCATGCGCGTGTTGCGAGAGGTGAAGGAGCAGGGGGAGGGAGAAGGAGAGAAAGAAAGTTATGTGATTTTCAACTGTGTAAGTATTCGGGTGTATATATCATGAATGTTTGGCTTACACATGCGTCTGAGTGAATCATGGCATGTACGCGTTTATTGACCGACAACAATAGAGAGATGCTGGTGTCGATAGGTAAGATGCGTACTAGGATGCGTTGTTTATGTCTGTGTGCGTGCAAACTTGGCGATTTGTTTTGTTTACGAAAAACGGTTGTGATGTGGTTGTTGTCACTAGCTTTTTGCAGATCGCTGTTGTTTCTTGTTTGTTGCTTTCTTTTTCCTGACCTTTCTCGGTTTTTTCTCTCAATTCGTTCTTTTATACAAAAGAAAATATTCTAATTCTTTGTTTATTGCTGCCTTTCAATTATTCGTAACCGTAACAATAATTGTTGACGTTGTTGTTGCTGTTTTGATTGTTGTCGCGAAGCGATACGAACCATCTCAGTTGATATGCACCAGTGTTGTCATACGTCTTTACAAGGACACAGAGTTCCAGTCAATGCTGATGAAGACTCGGGTAAAGTCACAAATAAGTCCACGCATGCTGCGCGCCGTCATTTGGTTTGTCTCAGTCGCTGTCAATAGTGATGCACAAAGGAAGGGGAGAGTAAGGAGTATTGGGAGAGTAAAGGGAGAGCCAGAAGGAAGGGAAAGTATGGTGGGAAGGGAGAGCAAGGAGGGATCTTAAAAGATTCAGGGGTGGAAGGATGGTAAGGTTTGAAGTGAAAGAGACATAAACACACTGGATGATTGACAGGGGAGGGGAAAGGCGGGAGAATGACTAGACGAGATATAATGATGATAATGATGATGATGATATCGGTGATGACGATGCTAATAATGATAGTGTGTGCGTGTGTTTGAACCAAATGAAAGGAATGATACGAATGCTATCGAAGGAGAACTTGGAGGCACTGGCCATCAACGGTCCAGACAAACACATTTGTTGGGTACTGCTGCTACGCTTCAACTATTGATAGTTAGTTAAGCCAACACCGCTTTCAAAATTGTCGCCTTAGTCGTGGAGTGGGGTTCTGGAGGGTATGATATTGCAAGAAGAGGAAAAGAATTTTTTTACAAAGAAAAGGCAAGAATTCACTTGCACTCTTTGTGTCTTAATTTTTAATTGATATATTTTAATCTATTTTTAGATATTCTAAATTTTACTTTCGTTTCCTTCTTTTAAAAATTATTTTTTTAACTTTTTCGTTTTCTTCGTTCTTTGGGTAAATTGACGATAGAAGAAGGAACTAAAAGAAAGGGGGGAAAGTGGGAGGAGAACACCGATCTCTAGGGGTGGCGTCTGCAGGAAAGATGGCGGTAGGGGGAAAGAATAGGGTTAAAATGAAAGCAGTGTTGGGGGGTAGAGAAAACTACAGAAAATTAGAAGCCGGAGGAGGAGTATGAGAAACAGGACATGGATTACTATGAAGGGTCGAGTGAAGGGGTTTTTAGACCGGGAAAGGGTGGGGTCTTTAGAAGCAAGGTTGACGCTTGTTGTCCAACCCAGCTGATGAAGATGACAACGACACGAAGCCGAAGAAGAAGAGGAGGAGGAAGAAAAGGAGGCCAATATGAGAAACGAGACGACGTTGTTGTTCTTGTTTACAGGTTTCTAGACAGAGTTGCAGGACACGAGGCAGGCCAACAGGCGTTGAAAGCGAGAAACAACAACAGGCGTGGTTGGACAACGATGACACGGCCAACAGTGATTCTCTACTCGGTTGACAGCGAAGAGCTCTTTTCTCAACATCGGCTATTATTGCTGAATTTATTTACAAGCAAAAATCAAATAATTTCAATATAAATAAATATTCTAAGCACAAAAATAAAAACAAAACTCGTCTAAAAAAGAATAGTATTACTTTTGTTATTGTTATTATAGCAAATATTGATTCTGTGTTTATTTTGTCTTGTTTTGATGAACGTTATTTTTTTCCGGTTGAAAATAAACTTTCTCTTTCACTTTCGTTTTCACTTTCATACATATATATTGGCACTTTTCTCTGTTTATATTTGCGAATCCATATTTCTTTTGTTCTGTATCATTTTTCTTAATTCTTTTTTCAATATTTTGCTTTTTATCTCCCTTTATTTTTAAATGATTATCATCTCTCCTATTCTCCCGTTTTCTTTACTTCAGTGAATAGAACACATGTTTAAAAGAAAAGTTATAATTTGTTATAAGTTAATGTTATTAAAAAAACATGGACTAGACTATATTGTGGTATGTAGTCTATATTTATTAGACCTTTCGTTCGAATCCAGCTACTGGCGAAATTTCTGATTGTTTGTTTACATGTGCCATGCGTGTATGGACGTGGGTATGTTGAAACGAATAAGATTTACGGAAATCACACATCTGACTGGATTTGTGGAACTTTGCAATATGATTTGTGATGTTTTAATTTTTTCCGTGTTTGAATTTTTTTTTTTCTTCAAAGATTCCAACTCGTATTTTTTTAGTTTTCTAAATACACATTTAACACTATTTTAATTTGTAAATTATTTTCTTCCATGAATTAATTTTGTCCAGAAATCAGTTCTCCCTGAATTTTATTTATAACACACCTCTTTTGAGAGAGGACATTAGTTTTTAATGGATTTTGTTTCATATATGTGTTTCCATAACAAAATAAAAACAATATTTTGCTGTTAACGTGAGTTTTCTTTTATATTCTCTCTTGAGTGTGTAATATTTGACGAAAGAAGTCGGTGATCAGTGTAATTATTGAAATCACTATATTTCAATACGTACACATATACATATACGTTGGCAACGTAAGTTTATATACATATATTAGCCCGTTGTTACTGAATTATGTTATCAACTCACAACCAACAAATGAATATGTGTGTGCATTTTCAGCTATGATGATAGATCGAAAAGAACAGTGTGATAGCTGTGGAGAGACTAGGATAGATAGATAGATAGATAGATAGATAGATAGATAGATAGATAGATAGATAGATAGATAGATAGATATTGTATGAAGATGCTTAGATAGATAGATAGATAGATAGATAGATAGATAGATAGATAGATAGATAGATAGATAGATAGATAGATGTGACGAAAAGTCTCTTCTCGTCTGCTAGTTATTGTTGTCCGCTATCACGAGACGGCACCGTTTCACAATTTTCGAAATGTGGTGACAAGGGCAACGCTTAGAAGTCGACTAAGATGCTGGCCTCCCTGAAATACAACCTCCCGCATAGTGCATAATATTGCTTGCTCTTCTTCCCGTTACTTCTTTCTTTTTCTTTTCTTTTCTTTTTTTTTTTTTTTTTCTGGCTGTCGTTATCCGAATGTTGTTATTTGCTCATGTGCGTTTTTTTTCTTTTTTCTTTTCTCTCTCACCGTCCTTGTGTTCTCCCTCCTTATGCCCCGCTCTGTTAGGGTCAATGTAGTATCTCTTACTCTCTCGCGCACGCTCTTGCTCTCTCTGTCTCTCTTTATTTCCCTTACTCTTTTCATTACTTTGCTGCTGCTATCATCATTTTCTCCTCCTACAACTATTACTGTCACTGTCCTTGCAAGTGATATATCGCACAGATGGTTATAACAGTAGTGATTGTACCACCAACCACTATTATTATTATTAGTAGTAGTATTAGTATTATTATCTGCTCGTTGAGTTTTCAGATTAGTCGTACCTGAAGGCTGTCACTGAAATCAAGTGACACTAACTCTCCTCAATGCTCCAGCACTCTCCTCAGAATTCTCATATTAATGGCAAAATCTTGGTAACGTTATTGATAGCACCGAAGAAAAAAACAATCTTGGCGGGAGAATTAGAGGCCATGGTAAGAGCGAATTGAATAGATTGCCGTTTCCTCTATTAAATAAAAACTGGACGCATATTTATCAATTAAACCGTGTTTTTTTTTTTTGTTTTTAGGGTTTTTTTGTTTTTTGTTTTTTGAGGGGCTCTTTTCTCTTTTTTTTTTTTAACTTCTTTTTGTCATTTTTAGAACCCAAAACTCTTCCGCAAATCAGAGAGACAGAGAGAGCATTGATAAAATCAGATAAAAGCTATCTGCTCGCTTAAAAGTGAAACAAACCCCGTATCCTTGTGGTAGTCACTGTGTGTAAATGACACTGGGGGCGTTGAAGAAGGAAATCACAACGTAGGTAACAGTGGTTAAACAAATCCGTTCGTATCAAAAATTAACCAAAATGTCAATCACCATTTTTGTAGTTTTATATGGCAGCAGATGATGTGGTAATGGATTCAAACATCGGTATTCGTGGCATTGGCGGCAGTTATGCATGCACTGGTAACAACAGCTACTAGTTGTAGGTACCACTTGTGGTATCGAAGCTCACTGTGCAAATCGTGGTGGTGGTGTTGGCGGAGGAGGAAGAGGAGGAAGAGGAGGAGGAGGCCGACGTGTAGCCGAAAGAGCTTCAACAACTGTGTTAGCTCGACGAGCAAATACTGGTTGAAGTAGTTGTAGCAATATCGACTTCAATAATGTAATATATATTATTCATTTAGCCGTCTTCATTCTGTCGTACGCACGTATCGAATGTTAAAAGCAACAGAAACTGGAGACACTTGTCAGAGGCATTTTAGCAGTAAAATATATGCGGATTCATTTAATGGGACATTTTAATTCCGTCAATTTTCCTGAGGAATTTATCTTTAACATATTTCACTGAATTGAAAAATAAAAAGAAAAAGAGAATTCAGATTGATGTTAAGCTAAAATGTCAGAATTCACAGGAAATCTTAAAGATGCCACATTATGCTTTTACATTAGAAGATATGAAGAAATGTCATTATGCAAAGAAAAATGTAACTAGTACCAAAAGTTGTTGAAACACGGATACGACACATTATCTCTTCTGCTGCTGCTGCTGCTTCTAAAAATAATAATTTTTAATCCGAACATAAAAGAAATATTTTTTTGTATGCCTGCTTATAAATCACGTTTAAAGATATATATAGATATATACAGAAAATCTTAGTCTCTCCCTACAATAACAAAAATAATGAAGAGGAAAGAGTAACAGTATGTTAATGATAATGTTAATTATATCAGTTATAAATTAAATCACCATCAATAATAATAGATAGAGCAATAAGGATGATGATGTGTCAAGCAATAAGTATAATAAATTATGAATGAGTCGCAAATTTTAACTGTACCCAGGCGGCTTACATACGTAAGTCCGTGTCCTTTGTCACAACCGCATTCGGTTAAAGAACCAATATATCCACTAAGTCGCCCATTCTCAATATATATATATATATATATATATATATATATATATATATATATATATACCATAAGGCTATATTTCAGAGCTCATAGTCTATCTAATGTCATACCAATATGCTACCTTCTATGCTACAAATCAAACTTCGTAATCCTTTAAATTATATGAAGTCAATGATTTTAAAAACACAGTTGACTTTTGCGAATGATGTAATTGAATTTTCTTCCTTTCTTTCGATTTGGCTTGACATTAAAGTATTGTCACCAAACCTTCATTTAGGACAGAATCTCAGACCTTCAATACGTTTTTGTATTAATGAAATAAATTCTGCCATTAAATATTTTTCGTCGCTTTCCTCAAAAATTAACTAGAAAAAAATGCTATCAACTTCTAAATATCATTGAGGATAAACAAACTCTAACAATTAGTGAAACTATGCAATGTTGAAGGTGCCCACGAATGCAGTGATCGTGGTAGGAATAGCTAATGAGAAGATTAGGGATAGTGGATTTCAGAATATAAATGAATAATGGTAGCAATCAGATTAGAAATACTTGTTCGAAAACTGCGTGACAAATACAGGATTTGAACCACTCCAACAACGCTTCCAAATGACTGAAAAACAACGTCTTTACCATGATGAGCTACGTCCCTTGCCCTAGTAGTGACAGTTGTAATAAATTTGGAATAGCGAGCAACAGCAATGACCGTCACTTTCCAACAACAACAACTACTACGAAAAAAGGAAGGAAGGACACTTTTAAACAGAGTCACGCAGGGAGATGTATTTTTTCAGACACTTACCAATGGATACTGACAAATTTACCATAATAAAAGACATTTATGCAATTGAGGAGACGAATTTGATGTGTAAACAAGGGCCAGTCTGTCATTTTTTTAAACAATTCCACCACATTTCAGTCATCACAAGATGGATTAAAATGCACCGGTTATAATGCGATACGGGATTTTACAAATATAAATTTATCCTCGTCAGGGCAAATACTAAAAAAAAAAAAAAAAATGAGTATTCATCATCTTCATTCTAGTTTTAGCGAAATGGATACAACAGCAAAAGATAAAGCAGATCCTCTATTCGTTTTAAAGGCATGAACCTAAACATGCATTGGGTTCGGATTAAACTTAAAACAAAATTAGATTCGGAGGAAACGGATTCTCCCTTTCACCTACATGTAGTAGCTGAAAGACTTCAAAAAAAAAAAAGAGAAAAAAAAGAGATTTGTTACTGGTTATTATCCGACTACCATAGAGTTTAACTCAAAAGCTGTTTTTACTGTTACTTTTATAACTGGAATTTTACGGATTTTACAGGCACTGAAGGAGAAAGTTTTTACCACGCTATGGAGAATCTATGCTAACCAAAACCATCAATAATGCAAACTTATTGCTGGAAGCTGTGGAGTTTTATGAGTTTCACTTTAAAAAATTAACTTCGGAACTACTCAGTTGGGAAAATTATCTTCTTAAATATGTATAAAAATGTTCACATTAGACAACGCTTGGATATGAAAGTATATAAACAGCTGGAAGAGTACAAAGACTGCCTTCTAGGGAAAAGCAAGGTGCTGTTAAAAAAAAAAAATAACTTCCTATCGTATGCATTCCATCAGTGGCGGGTGGCGCCAATACCAGCTTGAAAACATGTGCATATAAAATGTTTTCTACACTTGATTATTCCTATTGAAGTAAACCTACAATACAGAAGAACAAGCCGCTGATATGGTCTGCAAGGGTATTTTCTTCTACGAACAAAGTTTAAATTAAACATATATATATATATATATATATATATATATATATATATATATATATATATTATAAAGTTCTCGGTGCTGCCCAATTTTTAAAATTCGATCAAATAAAGGAACAGAATTTTCTAAAATCCTTTTTGGTCAATTCGAGAGCTGTTCAGTGCCCACACATAGAGAGATTCAGATTTTATTTGAACATGACAGCAAAAGTTTAGCATGTAGTGAGGATTCAATTCACCTGCTAACGGCCTATGTGGCTGCGTTGCTAATCGCTATATATATATATATATATATATATATATATATATATCACCATATATATATATATATATATATATGGTGATTAGCCACGCAGCTACACACGCACATATATATATATATATATATATATATATATATATAGTGATTAGCAACGCAACTACACATATCTAGATAGATAGATAGATATGTGTATGTTTGCATACCTAACTGAAGTACTTTGTGGTAACTGATTAACTGGCGTGTACGCACAGTATATATATATTAAAATAATACCCATATATGCTCACAAAGAGCAGCGGCAAAAGTCTATGCTACATTTGCTCCCCGCTTACTATCCAAATTCCTTAACTTTTCAGTAGCCTCATGCACGTGCGCGTGGGCGCACACTTCGGTAAGGCTGTCAAAGAATAAATTTACTCGAGGGCTATCATCAGTACATGAAGACGATTTTTTTTTAATTTGATCAAATATGACATTGTTCTGCGCATTCACTATTTTACAAGTATAAAATAGTTGTTAAACACAAGGCTATTAGTTTTATATATGATCTTAGACCTATGGTGTTTCAATTCACCATTAAAATGTATATAACTCAGCTATGGCTATTTTTTATATTACTCGGATTTTAATCACATGTTGAATTAAGAAATTGCCTTCATATATATATATATATAGCATAGTAAAAGACAGAATTAATGCATTTATTTTAATTAGACATTTATATTACTACAAACACTATTAGAGAGAGTAGTCAGTTAAAGTGCCATACGTGATACACGCTTGGGCGATCATGTCTCGAAAGAGACATGACTGACTGGGCAGAAGATTATCCCGCAGTAGGTTGCCATTGCTTTCTGCGGTAGACTGGTTGCCGACCAAGGCTATAGAACCCAATCTGTCCTATTATTTAACCCTTGGAAGGAAGAGACGGATTAATACCTTTCCCAAGGGTATTTGCGCGTAAGTGAATGCAATGAATTCGGCTGGAATTCGAACTTGAACACTTCGTATTTGAAATAGACGACACATTTCTATTTATTAAATAGAGGGTATTATGTCTATCGGCCTGCGCATTCGAAAAATCTTACTAACCACTAGACCAGAAAAGCCTCACAGCAAACAAGGCTCTATTTTCTCTCTCTTTTTTTTTTTTTTATTTTTTTTTTTATTTTTTAGAAAAACACATCTTCTTCAGCCAGATTATTTTTCCAAAGCCCATAACTGCTCCGTTTCGTGTTAACTTTTAATCCGACATTTATATTATTTCGACATTCTTTACCGAAATATCTCCAAATACGCAAGATGATAGACTTTAAGCACATTGTTTAATATATAAACATATAGCGTCTCATACCAAATACGAAGTGTCTATTATAATAACATTTGAAATAATATATATATATATATATATATATATATATAAACTCCCCAAAGGAGAAGCACGTAGATAAAATCACCAAAACCCGATTCTATTAATATTAATTTTATTAATATTAAAAATGATCCAGGTGGGGGGGCTCGATGTAAATAATATTATCTATTTACAGAGCCAAATAAATATATCATATTAGATAACATTCCGAATTCTACGTACGTTGTATAGCTATTTCAGCGAGAAAAATCTCACTTCTTCATATTTTTGTTTTTGATCGTTGCTGAAGAAGCGAAATTTTTCTCGTTGAAATAGCTATACAACGTAAGTAGAATTCGGAATTTTATTTAATATAATATATATATATATATATATATATATATATATATATCATCTGTGTGTGTGTTCTCTTGTATTTGTGTGCTTTGATTATTTAAGATATACAGCTGATTCGTTCAGCTTATTGGAAAGGGCATGGGTTAATGTAATGATCCTAAATATTAAAAGTCGTGCGTTCACTGCTTGCCGAGCGTTTTAAAACATAAATGTCTTTATTTGATATTCACAAAACTTACCTTAATCTGCTAAAAGGTCAAATTGGGTGAAAAAAGATAAGGGGGGGGGGCTTTCAAAACTTTTGACCAGTGACGCCTGCAAGAAATTCACAACTACCTCAGCTACAAGGCAGTCCTACTTAAATCTTTACGCGTAAAATAAAAGAGAGCTATTGCTATTTTCTTGGAAGGGAAGCAAACGTGCACCTAGTCGGAAAAAATACAAAATTCACTCATTATGATGCAGGAAGAAAAGAGAAAGAATATAGTTTGAAAACTAATATTTCAGAGAAAAAATAATGTATAAACATCATTGACTAGTTTGTTTTAATATCAGCTAAAAGAGCTGATTAGCAGCCAAACCCCAGTCAAATAGTTTAAAACCTCTTAATTTTGAGCCGACGCATTACTATTGAGCTAAATGTGCAATTGTAAACAATAGGAGAATATAAAGAAAATATAAGTGAATAAGTGCATTAGAGTGTCATAAAAGAAGAAAGAAAGAAAGAAAGAAAGAAAGAAAGAGCCAGTATGGCGAATGGTTATTTATGAAACTGCACGTAGGGGAAGTTGGTTGATGGCAAAAACAAAAAAAAGAAAGAAAAGTAAAGATAACTGATAAAAGAAGGAAACAATTAGATCAAAATAATTCATAGTGTAACAGATAGATATTAACAAAATGAGACAGACAGATAGATAGATAGATAGATAGATAGATAGATATGAACAGAATTAGAATACTAGATAGATACTCATACTGATATATATATATATATATATATATATAGAGAGAGAGAGAGAGAGCAGTATCATTATCTATCTATTTTTCTAATTTTGTTCTGTTTTATATATATGTATATATTTATGTGCCTGTGTGTGTGTGTGTGTGTGCGCGTGTGTGTGTGTGTTTAGGCAGCAAATTGTTTTAGGCATGTTTGGTTAAATTAATTGCAAACATTGTGTCTGCTTATTTTTAACCTCCTTGATTATTGATATGGATATCAAAAACTATACATAGACATATACACGCAATATTTTTCTGGTGTTAATAAAACAGTGCTCGATGTAATATAGCAGAGCTATAAAGGATAGATAGATAGATAGATAGATAGATAGATAGATAGATAGATAGATAGATAGATAGATAAAAACAAACTGAAGTGGACGCATAAGAGAACACGAAAACGGAGAGTAAAGACCACTCTTATGGAGATTAAGGATCAGCGTGCTTGACCCTCTTTTTCAGGTTGAAAGCTCCGCCCACTAGAAGGCAAGGCGTTCTCGCTGACGGGTTTGCTGAGACAAGAGCGTTACCCAATGGCGAAGTTGTTGTATCGAACCGATAAAAACCGGTTGAAAACAGGAGAAGTGGCCAGAAGGAAGGAAGGAAAATAGGTAGGGCGAAAAAGGGAAAATAAAAAAATGCATTAGCGGCACACCTATACGGGTGCATTGAATCAGACATGTAAACAAAATATCGAACAAGGTAGATTGTTCCTACACACATGTATATTTACCTTCTTTCTCAGAGAAAGTTTATATCAATGCATCAGTCATAGCAAATAAGCAAAAAATATAATACGAAATTAATGCTGTTTAAATTTTCGAATTTTTTATTTATGCTTTAATCACTGATTTTATTGTATTTATATAAATTTTGAAATGTTTGAATTATATGTATGTATGGACGTATGTAAGTAGACGTGTTTATATATATATATATATATATATATATATATATATATATATATATATATATATATATAAATGAGGCTAAAATGAAAATAATACTGATATCTCATTCTAACAATTATATTTCCAAAAATTAAAATTGCACAAAAATATCTTGAAATACGAAAGAGTAAATTTATTCAATACAATCACCATTGGCTTCAACCGACCACAGCCTCTACACAAATTTTGAATCTCCTGAAACTCGTCTGGGCGTTTTTTTGTTTAAGTTGGTGAATGCTACTAAAATCCTTGCCTTCAGTTTATCGTTGGTGTTACAAGGACTTTTGTTGGCCTCTCGTTCAACTGCACCTGACACATAATAATCAAGGGGAGTTAGGTGACCACATGTAAGGCGTGATGCGATCACAGAAATTGGCGGATACCCATGACAACCCTACTTGTGTGTTAGCGCTGCAGAGTCATGTTTCTAGTTGAAGGGTCTTCCAATAGCCACCCTCTTAACCCAGGGTAGTACTACCTGTTCAAGGCACCTGATCTAGACCGCCGTATGATGAAACCCTGTGGAAAGCTAAATGGAGGCCTAACGTCGCCATGACTAGTTAACATTCTAAACACCATGATGTATGACATCCAACTCTTTCCGAATTCTGTGCAACGTTCTCAGATTGACACCCAAAAACTCTTAAATTAAATTTCGTACTGGATCTTCCGGTGCGAATGCCAAGCATTACAGTATACCATTTTCAAATTTTTGGCGGAGTAAAATGCGTCATTGAGTTATTGTTCTCACAGACAGTGCCCAACTGAGCCTACTATAATGTGCAGTCAACAAAATAGAAAACAACGCGCATGCACGAAATTAAAACTATAAAATGACAATTTATTGCACTATATATATATATATAAGATATTAGAATATTACAATGGTTAATACATATTTCACCGCGTTTGGATGTTATTATCGCGGCTCGTCAGACCCAAATGGTACAACAGTTGGTCCTCAAAAAACATCCCCCAGCAAAAATTCCTTTTCTTTTATTTAATTTTACATTTGGTGGGGGATATATATATATATATGCACATTCATAGTCTAAAAACTGAAAGTCGCTATACAGTGTTGATTCCCTTGTACACGCTTTATCTATAAAAATTCTATCGCCGAAACAGTGTGCGTATGCAGAGAGAGCTTAATTTAACCTGTTTAAACACTTAAGTATTTAATTATGTCTAGTGTTCGTGAAGAGAGATATAGCAGTCAAAAAAACAATTAAGAGATACAGAAGTACTCAGATGGCTAGCTAGCTAGCTAGCTAGATAGATAGATAGATAGATAGATAGATAGATAGATAGATAGATATTCATAATTATAACTGACAAAAAGTCACACCAAAATTCTTAAGAATATCATTTTCTTTTAAGATGGAACTCGAGACGAGAGTGTCGTTATATTTACAAGGCATCTTTCATACAATTCACAGTTCAAAAATAACATGTGAGCAACGATGAGGTTTTGGAGAGGATACAAACGAAAAGGAAACTTATACTTAGCATCAGGAAAAGAGAACTGAGGTTTCTGAGACACGTAATGAGAAAGAATGGCCTGGAGAACCTAATACTCACAGGAAAGATAGAGGGAAATAGAGACAGTATGAAGTAGCGCGAGACATACTTGATCGTTTTCAGCAAATAAATGACAGAGTGGGGTTTGGAAGAGATACCAAGAGCAAAAGAGTTAAGAGTGGAAAGGGATAGGTGCAAGTAAAAATCATGATCGTCTACGTCCTAAATGAACACGGCACATAAAGAAGAAGAAGGATACATTTCTTAAACTCTATATTTTGCAAGATATTCGATTTTTAAGCTTATTTATATTGATTACTGATACGCCAAACTAATTTTATAGTGAGCTACAAACATCTAATTATTCATCTGATTTATTTATTGCTTTTGTTTTTGTCTTTTTTATTCTACTAGCTTAAGCATAGCTTACTTTGGCACAAGGTCACATGTATGGAAGCAGCCAATGAGGATCGAACTCACTTGGTTCTAATGATCAAACACATTAGCTTATTAGATTTTACCTCTTGCCAAGATAACCCAATCTTTCTAGCTATTTATGCATAAACAAAGATATTTTCTAAACTTGCCTAGTCTAGCACACAACACAACGGAGTCATATGCAAGAAGATCTGAACTCAACACAACAATGGACAACATGACAACATTTAAGTATTCTGTTCCTGAATATGATAATATTCACTATTAACCTTAGTTGATTCTTATGTAAATCCTTTTCTCTCTCACTCTTTCTCTCTCTCTCTCTCTCTCTCTCTCTCTATATATATATATATATATATAAATATATATATATATATATAAAGCAATCGTAGTCTAACCGTACTGATGAGCTGTGGTGCAGCGAAACAGATCTGTCTGCGGATGACAATATATATATATATATATATATATATAGGAAAGAATATTATTATTTACTTTCACTTTATGTATATATATATATATATATATATATATATATATATATGCATAAAACATAATTACTTAAAAAATACTTTATATTACTTAAAATACTTTATAATTACTTAAAATATATATATGTATATGCATAGAACATAATTGCTTAAAAATACTTTATATTACTTAAAATACTTTATAATTACTTAATATATATATATATATATATATATATATATATATATATAGAACATAATTACTTAACAAATACTTAGTGGAAGTCCTGATAAATACTTTCCATTTATAAACACGCGTCACACACCCTTTCTTCATGTGTAAAATCCATACTTAAATAATCTAATATCTGCCTACCTACAACCACAACCGGTGTAACATTTTTTCATTCTCACACAAAACATCAATCAACATTTAAACAACTACCAGAAATATATTAAAACTGTTCACTAGACGCTCAAACGCACACATACACATTATCAACCAAATCCCGAATAGACCATATGATGCACAAACACACATACCTGTCAACCAGCGTTCGTGTGTACGAATGCTGGTTGACAGGAAAGATATGTGAGGTTTGCTTAATCAATGAAATCAATGAAAAAGAAACAGCACAAAAATAAAAATAATGGGAATTTTCTTTTCTGCTTTATTTTCTGATGAAACTTAAATAAAAGCGACATGTTAAATCTAAAAACGTTCCTTAACCTATCAGTCATATATATATGAATGATAGGTTTCACCCGACTTACCCTGACGAGCCGTAGGGAGGTCTGTTGGCTCTTACTTAGATTTGTATTTATTCTTTGTTGCTCTACTATTGTATTGAGCGCTTTAGTGTTAGGGTTCTCGTCTCGGGATTTTTTTCTTCCCTATGAGTATTTTGACGTATGTTCAAGTGCTTAGTTTGTTTCTTTTTTTTTATTTCCCCTTTTTTCCCCTCCGCGTTTATACTCGGTGTGTTTTTCGAGACGAATTGAAATATATTATAATAATTATTAGAATTAGCATTATTATTACTGTTATTATTATTATTGTTATTATTATCATTACTGTTATATATATATATATATATATATACACACACACACACACACACACACACACACACACACACACACACACACACAAATGAATAAGAACGAAGAAAATAAATACAACGTTAACTGTTAACATTAATTTAAAACAGTGCTCAATATAAAACTAGAGCAATGAATATTTATTATTAATTAATTCTTTAGAACATGTGCAAACTACACAGAACTACAACATTGTACACTTTGTTTCGACAATGAAAGAACAATGTCTCATCAGCCAGTTAATAATAATTATTACCATTATTGTTGACTACCTGATGAGACATTGTTCTTTCAATGTTAAAATATATATATGTGTGTGTGTGTGTGTGTGTGTGTGTGTGTGTGTGTGTGTGCGTGCGTGCGTGCGTGCGTGCGTACGTGTGTGTGTGTGTGTATAGAGAGAGAGGGAGAAAGGGAAAGAGAGATGGCATACCTAGAGAAAGAGATGGGATTTTAACTATTTTACTTAAAATGTTTGTTGCCACTAAACTTTAAACTCAATGACAATGGCAATTCACTGATACAAGGAATTCAAACTTAGGTTTGAGTTGTTATTCAAAACGCTATCTACTCGACACAGTAAAGAAAAAATCCAAAGCCGTACGATTTCAAATCTGTTCGGATTTTTTAAACATGGAATCTCGATCTATTACACTGTGAAATAACCGGACGAATTATTCCAAGTTGTAAACAAAACATTTTTACATGGTTCATAAACCCAAGATATCTGATCGAGTTGTAAGAGCAGTTATCGCTGAAAAATAGACCATCGACAGAAAAAGGAAGAAGTCG
This sequence comes from Ascarosepion bandense, assembly GCA_037127315.1. Lineage (NCBI taxonomy): Eukaryota > Metazoa > Mollusca > Cephalopoda > Sepiida > Sepiidae > Ascarosepion > Ascarosepion bandense. The sequence goes on from JBBBDQ010001768.1 coordinate 4,641,048, forward strand.
ATTGAAAGATTGTAGCATCCAAATATGAAAATGATTCACAGACTGAAATTTACAAGACTTCAAACCATTAAACCATTAGAACAATTAAGAGTTTCACCTGAAATGAAAATTTAATGGTACACTACAATAAGTACAAAACGTTTGTCTCAGAGAAGATTCACGCTGACTACGAAGTTTCGTGATGCCACCGTTATCATGTACTCACTCGTCAGGGCTGCTTGACCTTATATCCCCGTTTTTTTTTTCTTGTTTATATAGATTTTAGTTCGATTTTGTGAGAGTAGTCTTGCTTGTGATTGGTTGGTTATTCTTTTTGCTTTTGGTTTATGATTAGTTGGTTGTTCTTTTCTTTGTTTTTATTTTTATTATGTAGTTGGGTTTATTTTTAATTTTAGTGTATGTGTGAATAGATGTTTATTTAATTGGGTTGTGCTTTTTTGTTTTATTGACCCCTGTTTTATTGGTTTTACATTTTTTAACGTATTGCCGCGTGACGGTTTATTTTTACTGGGTCATGGTTAGGTGTTATTGTATTTGTGTTTGTGGGCTTTACGTGTGTTTGTTTTAATTTTATTTTATTTTTATTCATTTATTTATTCCATTTTTATATTTCGTTTAATGCTTGTCGTATTATTTTTCGTTTTTGTTGTAACTGGGTGTTTGCATGTACTTTTATTTTTCGTATTTATATCATTTGTATGTTTTGTTTTTGTTTATTATTGTCTGTTTATTATCGTGGTTTCGTATTTGTATGTATATTTTTATTTTTTTAGTTATTATTTTTATTAATATTAATTGTTGTTATTTATTGTTGTTAGTGTAGCAAAGTAGGTATTTATTCGCATGTCTGCATTTTCCCATTATGTCGTTTTTTTTGTTTTATTTTTGTTTTGTTTTTTGTTTTTTTGTTATTTTTTTTTTAAATATTTTACTTTGGTTTTTAAAACTAACTATGCTAGCTTCTCTTCCAGGCATAATTTACAACTTTATCTAATAGTGCTGTGTGATGGTGCCCTTTGTGGTAATATTGTTTTTTTTAATTTTTGAGGACGTTGTGTTGTTTTTGTATTTTCTGTATATATATATATATATATATATATATATGAGATACAAAATAAAATAAATATTTAAGAACAACAAAATATGGATTCATAATCCATATTTTATTGTTCTCAAATATTTTATTTTGTATCTCACATTGTCGGAATTTATTTTCTATTTCTCTTAATATATATATATATATATATATATATATATATATATATATATATATATATATATAAACATATGGTGTTAAATATAAGAGACAATGAATGTCTATTATGTTTAATCATGAGCCGTTCCAAACGTCGTATTTTTGCTTTAATTTCAGTTGAAAATAAAGACAAAAATTCTCCAACATTTGGATAATTATTTATTGATTTGCTTCTAAGCTTTCGGCTCACATGAGCCATCTTCAGAGAGGTTGTTTAAACTGAAATATTATAACATCCACCATCACCGACGATTTTATTTTGTGTTGACATAAAACTCCGCTTGGCAACGGCAATAGTTACCAAAAATAATAAACGCAGTTCTTAAATTTGCGATGCGGTTTTATGACGTCACACCGCGGGATAGCGCGAAATGACAACAAAACCATGTAGTCAAATGCAATGTAATATGTTATTTCCGGATTTAAAGTTGATTTTATTGAGTGTTGGTTGTTTAGATTTCATGTACATGGACTCCAATATCTGCAGGTTCCTCTTACTGTGTGTATGAGTAAGGATCACCGTATTGTTGACCAAAATCTGTCTGATATTACCTACATATTTATGTTTTTCAGAGAAATGTTGTTTAATAGTACTCTGATCAGAAAGATGACATGTAAGTCTACGGGAGAGCGTGGTTGTAGTAAAACCAATATATGTACTGGGTTTTTTTATTAGTATCAGAGATGCAATCTCTGAATGGGCATGTAAATTGGTACACTACATTGTTTTTTTGTAGAGAATTTAGAAGTATTGAATTTACTTCAATAGAAGTAGATAGGTTCACCTGTTGTCCAGTTCACAAGCTTCCGCAGTCTTTTGAACGGGACTTGAAGGTTTATCTCTGGTTTCCTGTTTAGGATTGGGTCTCCTGTTCTTTGTAGAGTTTTCGCGTTCTCCTTCACTCCTAGTAGCGCTTTTGCGGTTTAGGGGCATTACTACCTTGCTTGGGGTGAAATGATTTTAAAAAATATCGTAATGTTTCACAGGTGTAGTTTTTGGGAACATGCCTTACTTTCTCCTTTGTCAATTCCTGCCTCTCCTGATGTAGTTAAATCTCTGTTCTGCATTGATTACAGTTTTCACCGTGTTAATCTTCAAATTGTAATTTGCCAAATGTCTTTCAAGTTAATAGAACGAGTAGTTAATCTAACGAGTATAGTTTTATAGGTTTTGTCTTATCATTTATACTTTCTTCTTTTTTCTGCGTCTTCTTTTTTTTACGCTTTTCTTTTGATATCGCATATGAAATAAATAGGGTAATGAGACATTTTTAAAACTATTTTCGATATATTTCTTCATCAGATACTTATTCGAAGCACTTAAATATAAATACTATAATTATTACAGATTTTATCTTAATATTTTGATGCCTAGGAAACATTATTAACTTACAGTAGACGGTTCATTTTCAGCGAGTATGTTCGAATTAACAGAATATCAAGGAGTGATATGAGTGATATATAATGATTTATTTGTTTTGATTCTGTATGCGAATTGTTTCTTTTTTATATGCAAATATGTGTATGTATGTGTCATAATGCACGTGTCAAGTGTATCAAAACGATGGATCATTTTTTTAATACATTGTTTTAATACACTAAACACGTGTATTATTACGCACACATACACATAAACAGACAAGTGTTCCTGTACATACATACATTTACATTTAAAATAATCATATATTTGACCAATAAGAATCACAACCTAACTAATATTCTAGTATCCTGTCCCTTTGTTTAAGTCACTCATTTCTTGTCTTTAACCAAATCTCTGAAGAAGATTTAATAAAAGTGAAACGTTAGATTAAGACATATATACGTACATATTTATATATATAAATATATATATATACTGAAGAAATTATCTCTTTCTATAGATATATTGAAATATATACATATATGTATACATTGAAGTATATTTATATTAAAGTAATTATCTATCTACATATATATATATATATATATATATATATATATATATATATATGCTTCAATATATAGAGAGATAATTACTTTAATAAATTCATATATTATTTGTCTATATATGTATATATATATCGAAGTATGTATGTTTATATATACGTATATATATATATATATATATATAGACACTGAAGTAATTATCTATGTAAAATGTAATTATCTATCTATATATGTATTGGAATATATACATATATGTACACACTGAAGTATATTGAAGTAATTATCTATCTACATATATATTGAAGTATACACATATATATATATACTTCAATATAAAGATAATTACTTTAATATATTTATAAATTGAAGTAATTATCTATCTATATATATATAGATATGATTAAAAGCTATAGATAAATAGTTTTATATATTTTTAGTTAAGCGTTAACTGTATGATAAAACTGTCTAAAAAATTGATCGTTGAGCCCTTTTTCAAATTCAAGACCTTAATCATATTACACAAAACCTATATTAGTTTCTTTATTAAATTCCAGGTTTGTAATATTTCAGTATGGTGGCGTTCGTAGCGAGACGTTAGCAAAATTCTATTCTGGACAGAAATTTGCAGCCATTTGTAAAATGAATTCTCAATATCAGTACCTTTGATTGAATTAGTTCTCCTTACATTCTAGTTTATTTAGTTTAGTCAGCCAGTTAAATGTCATACGTGATACACGCTTGGGCAATCATGTCTCTTTCGAGACATGACTGCCTGGGCAGAAGATTTTCCTGTAGTACGTTGCCATTATTTTCTACGGTAGACTGGTTTTCAACAAAGGCTATAAAACCCAATCTATCCTGCTATTTAACGCCAAGGGCCTTTGCGTGTAAGTGAATGCAACGACTTCAACTGGAATATCGGTTATGTTTTCTCGTTCTTAACTGATATTCACTGCACCACAACGCACATAATGCGTTTAGTAATCTAGAGCCTTTTCTTGCATTTATCCTTGTAGAGTATACACCTGGTATCAACACAGATTTAGAGTATACTAGTCGGAGAACCATGAGTGACTAGCAATCTGTGTTTATCAGTATGAAAACTGATGTTATTTTGGCAGGAGAAATGATAAGTTAGTCGTCGGAGTAATATAGTGGTTATGCAGCCATCAGACAAATTTAGATGGATATGCAATACGGAGGATATAAACACATCTGATGTAAGAAGATTTGTAGACGATATCAGTATTACCTAATGTTCATTTTACGTCAGATATTATATGAAATGATAAGATTACAAATTTAAAATTTGTATAGTAATTTACTAATCTCATACGTTTATCGCGTTCAGTTGTGAAACTTTGAATGATATTGTTACCCGTCTAATCGAGATTTTAACTATATCACATTTGGTCACGAGAAAATAGTTTAATAGTGTTGCTATTTTTGTTAATATTATTAATATTTTTTTAGCTTTCATTGAATTGTTAGTGACACATGAACTGAAAAAAAATATAATTTGATTGGTGACCACTCTGTAGAATACATTCTATGCAAAACTTCCGATTCTAGAGGTGAGTATACCCTTCATCCCAAAGTATGATAAACTGTTTAATACCTGATGTTTGAATTGGGCTATGTGAGCTTATACTGCTGGGTAGAAAAATAGGCCAAGCCATTATATACCCTTCCTCCTTTGGCCAGAATAGACCCACATTTTTCTCCGTATAATAAGATGTATATTATTGTCATCAACAACGATGTAGACGTATATATGGTAAGCTTATATTAGATTTATTCTCTTGCTTCACATGAGTGTTGTTCTGTGACGCTGTGTTTGACAAAAAAAATTAAAAGTTATCACTAATAGAAGTAGATAAGTTTGCTTCACATTCCCCTTCAAGGGGTAAAAGTTTATCCCTTATTTCCTTTTTAGGATGGGGTTTCCGGTTCCTTCTAAAGTTTAATTCAATTAAATACTTTATACGTCTCCACCTAAATTCTAAAGTTTTATTTACTATTTATTTTTATTTCCTGAATGAGAGTAGATCATTTCACCTATCGTCCGGTTCACACCCATTCCTTGTCTTTTGAACAAAAGTTTAGGTTTATCTTTTGTTTTTCGTTTAGGATTGGTTTCCGGTTCGTTTTAAAATCTTTTTATTGTTTTTCTATTTTTCCCAGCAGTCCCTTTTATCTTAGTGGTATTATCACCTTGTTTCATACTTGTTTTATACAAGTTTTGAATAAAAGTAAGCAGAATGTTCTAAAGTATATATATAATACAGATTAGAAAAATTGACAAGTGTTTCATTATTATTAGAATTAATGATACTGTGGATATTGCTAGTATAGAAATTTCTAATGTTTTTTCTATTAAAGATTAAAGTAAGTTGTTAACATTAAAATGTTCGCCCTGTCGACGGGCCTCCGAGTACGTCGACTGCACCTCTGCAGAGGGTAAAAGTCCCTCAATGGAGCCACCTGTTAGCCGTGGGTGGCGACTCGTGATGTCTGGGGACGGAATCCTGGTGGTTGAAAAGGCCGTGACCCGGGTGCAAAAAGGTCATGTTCCTACAACACACTACTTTGGCCCTTACCTGGGCTAGATGGGCGGTCGAAGAGGCCTGAACCAATCAATCGGCTGGTCCCGACATGCCCTAGCTCATATATATTTCTTTTCTCCCGATTGTATTATCGAATCTACTTTAGTGGAACATTTCCCAACCCTTTATCTTATATGTGCTAGAAGGCGGGGACTGAGTGTCAACTGTGTTGAGAGCAAAAGATTTTGGCCGCTGTTAAATTGAAGGGCTTTATAACCAGAATTTTGCAGAGGCGCAAGACTTCACTCTTAATATGAGTATACTGGTCGTGTATCCCTGTCTCAGTTAAGTGAATGAGTTACCCCCTTGGTTCATTCCCTTCTCAAGTTGGACTCCGTGGTGGGTGGTGGAGCACAGGGCCAGTGAAAATAAAAACCCAGACATGGCGTCTTTAAATAAAAAAAAAACTAAAATAAATTTTTTCGAATCAGACTCTGAGTGTGAAGCAGCAGACTTCCCCAGATTCATTGTCATTGAATCCCTTGAAGAGGTCTGCCTCGCGAAATTCTCTCCATGTTTGATTGAAAAAATTATCTCTGCACGAGTAACACCAAAAATGTTAAAAAATTGGGAAATGTAAACGTGCTTGTTGAGGTGGATAGCAGGAGACAAGCAGAAAACCTCCTAAAAATGAAAACTCCATAACTCCAAATGTAAAACCTATCCACATGAGATACTTAATATTTCTAAATATTTCATTAGAAATCGAGAGTAAGCTTTAGCCACAGAAGACAAAATAACAGCTATCCTGGGAAAACAGGGAGTGACAAATATAAGAAGAGTGACTATAATAAAGGGTGATGAAAAAGTCGAAACTAACACATATATCTTGACTTTTAACCAGCCCCAAACTCCTAAAGTCGTCAAAATAGGCTATTGTCTGGAGGGAGTCGAACAGTATGTCCCAGCTTCCTTGACGTGCCTTCAAATGTCAAAAATTTGGACACCACAGGGACGCTTGCGAGGAACGACAGACATATGTCAAATGCAGAGAAAAAGAGCCAAATCATAAAGAGGAAGGAATGCTTGAAGCCACTAAGATGCCCAAATTGCCAACAAGACCATCCGGCATATGCAAGATCTTGTGACGTCTAGAGGAAAGAAAAAGAAATCTTTGCGGTAAAACATAAGAGAAACGTGTCTTTCCTGGAGGGCAGAAAAATCGTAGAGTTCTATATGGGTGAGACGAGCTGTGCCTCTGTTACACGGAAAGCTGAAACTAACAATAAAGATAACAAATATAAATTTGGACCCAAGCGAATGGACAAAATTCCAGGCAAATCTAAAGAAGGAACACGCCAATAGTACTCAACAAACATCGCGATTGCAAGTCCCAGCTCAGATTAATAAAACTCATGACAAAATAAAGGATGATAAAAAAAATAACCAAAAAAAAAAAATCACAGACACAGACCCCTCCTCCCAAGAAACAAAACCTGCAACAATCACCAATTTGTTTTCTAATTTCCCAAATCGTCAACCTGGTGAAAAATATTACACAAAACCCCGAATCAAAGAAGTTCAAAGCAGAACATCCCTCACAATCTAAGAGAGACCATACCCCAACTTCATCACGGTAACGTCTAAAGTATTCAAATCTACCAAGCCAATATACAGAACAATCAACTTCAAAGACTGACACAGAAAATAGGTTTGGCTTTATAGAAAGGATGGAACCGATGAGCCGAGCATTAAAAATAAGTCAAAAACTGGCAATAACACCAATTCAACTAAATTACACATTAAACAATGAAATTACAAAATAATGCAATTCTACAGTGGAAATGCGGAGGAATCCGGGCCACTTATGAGGAACTTCAACAACTTCTGGCGGAAGCAAAGACCGGTATTTTAAAATAGATAATATGAGGAATATGTTTGAGAATATTGACATGGGTGATGTTCTCTCTTTCTTGGGAGAGACAGGGTTATATCCAAAAATACAATACCTTGTCATAACCCAGAATATTCAACCGATCAAGGTTGATATGCCATAAAAATCCAAACAATCAACCTACTGTTGAATAGTACGACGTTGGGTTTTTAATCACTGTAAGTAAATCTGGTAGTGAAAAATAATTACATTAATTCATTATGCAAATGAATTAATTATTTATATTAAATAAACTCATGTCAGATGGAAACATTTGAAACCATTTACTCGAGTAAAAGTAAATGAGCTGTGGTTTAAGGACGTTATCTTTAAATTATGTTTACAAATCATATATATTTCATATGAACTGGATTTGGCATTAAATAACCCATAGTGGTTGATATGCCATAAAACCCCAACAACCAACTAACCATTAAAATGTTTATCAATCAATTTCAGAAAAGTTTGACCGATATTAATGTTAGACAATTGGCAGATAGGGGGTTTTGGGGCCATAAAACCTTTCTTTTCCTACTTTTAGAATTATTTAAAAGTGTCATTGAAAGGGGGGTTATAGAATAATTCCTGTTTAAACCTACGATTTTTTAAGAGTAACTTATTGTTATAAAGGATTTTATTATCATTAAATATTTTGCTATTGGAGGATAATTTATTTACCCTTGTGTTAACTATAGGGGAAATTTGTTTAATCACTTTGTGGGGATTGTTAGCACTAATAATAATATATATAGGAGGCTCACTATTTTTATGATGTGGCTTGAAAGTATTGTTAGAGAGATACAAAGTCAAATCCAGAAAAATAACTATTTTAAGATTTGAAGAAATATCTATTTTAAAACCAAATAATTTAAAAGCCCTCATAATTTTCCTATGATTTTTTAGGATAGAGGTCCATTACTATTAGGTATGACAATAAGCCCATTATCCCTATGCAATCCAATTTGTTCTGATTCATCAATCCTACTAAGAATGTATAAAATATAAATGCCCACAAAATCTACAATTTGAGCGGAGTCAAACGCGCCCATAGTGAAAGTAAGATTTACTTATTTTTCAGCGATCTGAATTAGCCAGTTGTAATTTGTTTTTTACAGTGACGAAATAAATTCTGGATTTATAACCGTATAATTAAGTGTTGAGTCTTCCTCTCAATATTTCATGTGCAAACGACTTATATTACGCAACCCAGGTTTCTACCATCTGGTATATTCAGGCGATCTACAATAACTTATAATCGGACGTTAACACAAAAACATCCACCATCAGCGACGATTTTATCTTGTGTTGACATAAAACTCCGCTAAGCAACTGCAACAGTTATCAAAAATAGCAAACGCAGTTCGCAAATTTGCTTTTTTTTAGCTCGAAATGACAACAGAACCATATATTCAAATGCGATGTAATCGTCGCTGATGGTGGATGTTTTTGTGTTAAAGTCCTCGTAACCTCTCTGAAAATGGCTCATGTGAGCCGAAAGCTTAGAACCAACTTAATAAAAAATTATCCAAATTTTGGAGAATTTTTGTCTTTCTTGTCAACTGAAATTTAAGCCAAAATACGATGATGAACGGCTCATGATTAAACATAATAGACATTCATTGTCTCTTATATTTAACAGTATATCTTTAGAAAATTATCTGCTGCCTCGATACAGTATATATATATACAATCATTTAAATAATGTATGTTCCTAGTATGTATCTTACACAGACAAAATTAAAAAGTGTCATGTTTTGACATTAAGCGACATTGTTTTCTTTCACGACCTGAATTTTTAACTCCATAACTCCATAGCTCAACCTAATTTTCACTTTTGATTGACCAATATTGACATATCTACAATCATATTGTTCAACTTCCTCCAACTACTACTCCTCAATTTTATAAATAATCATGAATTCATCTTTTATTTTGTAAAATAAATCATTTTCACCATTTATTTTAAATATCACTTAAAGAACAATATTGTTCTGAAACATGAACATTTTTATGTAGTGATATAATGTAATAACAACATTACAATTTCATATATATATATGTATATATATATATATATATATATATATATATATATTTCGGCAGTAATCTTTCTTTTAAACATATTTCGTTGAAAACGACTGGCAAGAAAGATTTTATGATTTTTTATTACCAGTATTCTTACTTGGTTTCTTTTTGCTGAAGTAAAAATATTCTTTTTGCAATGTAAAAATGTTCTATAATTATTAACTTTCCAGGTGCTTTCAGCCACTTCACTAGCAATTCCCAAGGATCTTATGTTACTGATGTTATTTTATCCTCATGTTTTGACTGTAATATAATTTATTTTGTGTTTTTGAAAAAAAGATCGTTATTTAAAAAACGCGAGCCACTAGAAATCCACTAGAAATCTACTTTTCAAAAACATTCAAAACTTCATCTCCACTGCTAGATCATGTAAGGTCGATGGTAAGAGAGAATTATTTGATATATAGTGCTTTTTTTCGCGAGTTGTTTTTGAAATTGTGATTTAAATAGTACTTTTGTATTTTTCTTGTAAATTATGGATTAATGATTTTATTGTAATTTGGTTGAGTAGATGACATGTAAGGTGTCTGTTCAAAGAAAAACAAGAAAACATATTTATAAATGGAACTTTGTGTGTATGTATATGTGTGTGTGTGTCCATTACCTATAGACTCCGAAACGGCTGAACCGATTTTCTTGAAAATTTACACAGTTGTACTATAATCGTCTGCGAGTGTTCTTAGCTAGGTTTTGTGTCGAGGTACCCCCGATAAATATCGAAAATCGATAATCGAAAAATCGGGTTATAGAAGGAGTAGTCCGACTTTGATCAAATTTGATATACACATAGACAAAGACATAAGAAACGATATTCAGAAGTTTCAAGGTTACAGTTCTTACAATAATGCAGAAAATCGATAATATATATATATATATATATATATATATATATATATATATATATATAAAAAGGCAAGATGTTTGTGCGTGTGTCTGTTTATCTGCCTGTATGGCTGTATTTTTTCAGCCCTTTTATTTTAGTTTGGCTTCGAGTTTGACTCTAAGTAGGTATAATTGTAGTTCTTAGTCTCAGCCATGATACCATTTACTCAGAGGACTTATTTAGCCTTCAAAATCCAGTTTACGACGAAAACAACTTGTTTGATATCGATACCAGGAAACCAAAATTTGAATTATATCCATTCATTTTTCTTTCAGTCTATGGTTTCGCTTTAACTGGAAACAACTATTGCTTTTTAGTCTTTCGTGCCAACGTCCAATGAGTCTGAGCTCCAGGACCATGGATTAGTTTTAAAGCTTTCATTACACCCGAGCAACGTCGGGCTATACTGCTTGTGTGACATATTGCTGTAGGATTTTTGGAATATTTTTTTTATGTAAACTTTTTGCAGAAATTAAAACTAATTTTAAGATCATTCAAATTTTGGGAATTCCTCAGAACACTGTCATGTAAGTTCCTTCCACCATTTTTTTTTTTCTTTGATTGATTAGCTCATTCTGAAACATTTCCTTTCATCGCTTGGAACTATTCTTTTGTGGCCACTGAAATAAGCTTGGGGTTGTTATCTTGAAAAAAAATCCAACAAAAAAAACAAAAAAACAAAGCAGTATATTTTCATCACTGTATTTAATTGTTGGGATAGTATTTCCGACAAAATTATATTCCTGCTCATTTCTTTACAAATAAATGCATCATCTTGGCAATGAATCGGGAGTCAGGCTATAGAAAATGAGATCAATTATCACATCACGAAAGAACTGCTTTTTTCATTTTAAAAGAAACTTTGCATGTGCCAGTCAGATTGTTGGGTTCAACGGCAAAATGGGATAAAATTAGTGCTAATCCCTTTAAGAAGTGTACGTGAAATTATTCCAAACAACTGGCAACTGATAAAACAAATAACAAATACGCTATTGAATATTGAACATTTTTACAAGTTTTCTTATGTATTTTTCAATAAATTTAAATGCACACAAACACACACACACATACACACAAACACACATATATATTTAATTAAACGTTATTTATAATGGATATCCATATTTGAGTAGATGCTCTGTTTTTTAAACAATATATTTATTTATTTATATCTGCCGACCTGAATATTCGAAAAACCTTGTTAGAAAACTGTGATCTGACATGATTCGAACCTACCTCACCTGGGGAAATCCTTCATTAGATATAAGGGACCTTAGATCGCGGATACGTATAACTACCAATCAAACGAATCCCGAATAGTGCTTTTGAACGTACACTTCTCCCGATTGTCGAAATCTACATCTGCTCTCTTTCGTACCCTAACGTCAACAAAGTCAATTTATTATGAAAGTAATTCAGTTTTGTTCTGGGTATTGAAATTCATACGGTGTATTAGTCACGCTGGTTTAGATTTGATGGGGTTATTTTGATTAGTAACAACAAGATCTGTAGTCTTCCATTTTCTATAACATATTATAAATTTTTCGGGTTTTTGATGAATTTTTGGTATAGCGAATTCGTCTTGCTTATATTTATTGTGCATTTGTTTGCAGTAGAATATGTTGATGTATTTTTGTGTGCTATTTTCAATACTGGTGTCGTGTCTTTTTTGTAAAGATAATTTTATTTGTTTATCAATTATATAGTTAGGAAAATTATTGCTGACTAATTATTTTTATATGTTTTAGTTCGTTCAAAAATGTTTTTGGGAAGGAGAAATGTTGATGTGCTCTATTTAAGATGTTCTCTCTCTCTCTCTTTCTCTCTCTCTCTCTCTCTCTCTATGTATATATATGTATGTGTGTGTGTGAGAGAGAGAGAGGGAGAGCACTTGCATAGAACAAATTTGATGAACCCATTATCAATATATTTGCAAATTGCTTCTCCTTGATCATTTGAACGTTTCAATTTTTATGCAATATGACTTTTTTACATTGAAAGCTTTCTTCTAGGTTTTTAGTTATAAAGATAATTGAAGTACTACTGACGGTGATTAACTAAATCTGATCTTATCTCAACCTAAAGTAGGCTCTAAATTACTAAGGAAATTATGATTTCCTTTGAAATTTATCTTTTATCGAAATCCGAGTTGAAGAAATCCTTTATTTTTTCAGAATTCAGTTCATCAATAAGTAACCACTTCATCACTGCTTAAAATTTATCCTAGTCTGTCATGTGGATAACTTTATGATTAAAGAAGCATTTAACTAATTCAGAAAAGTACAAGTCATTATAGATACATAACCTATTTTCTTTCTATTTTGTTTATATTTTCTAGTTTACTTTCAGTTTGTTTGAAGTCATTAAGTCTACGAGTTTTTTTTATATAAAGAAATCTAAAACAAGAAAGAAAAGAAGAGAAAGAAAAAAGCGCAACAACACAAGAAAACGGTAAATGCAGAAAGGGACAAACAAACAAAGCTGATGTGAAAGAAAAAAGAAAGTAAGAAAGAAAAAAGAGAGAAAAATTCAACAGGCACAAGATAATAAAAACAAAAGAAAGTAAGAATGCTGACGCAAGCGGGAAAAACAAAAACAGAGGCGTAATAAACACAACAAAGTAGAAAAGAAAGAAAAGGTTAGCGTAAGAGAAAAAAGAAAAATGTAACGGTAGCAAACACAAGATAATGGAAATTAAATAAATAAAAAAAAACAAGCAAAGTTAACACAAAAGAAAGGAAAAAAGAAAGCAATAAAGAGGCGCAACAGACGCAATATCAAGGAAAAGAAAGAAAGAAAGAAAGAAAGAAAGAAAGAAAGAAAACGGTAGTAAGGAAAAGAAAGAAAACTGACTTGAAAGGAAAATAAGGAATAATTAGAAAAAAGTTTCAAGGGCAAAGTTGATAGACTTGAAAAAAGTGAGCGAAGTGCCGAAAAGACCCCGCCCCTGCAAGACTTCCCTACCATTTGGGCAAAAACGAGCGACACGCGACCAAACAGATGCGGCTTGAGGGCGCGGAGCTTGCTCGCACCACTCAGTGACAGGCGCGACTTCTCCTTTTAACTTCTCCATTTTTATATCCCCACCCTCTCTCGCTCTCTGTCTCTCATTCTCTCTCCCTCTCTCTCCCCTTACATATACACACACACACACTCTCTCTCTCTCTCTCTTTCTTTATCTCTTTCTTTCTCTGGGCGCTCACGACAAGCAGCTGCTCTCGTTTCCCTGAGCCTCGTTTCGGTTTTTTCCTTCCTTACGAGTTTTTCTGGAATAAAATTCGTAATTAAACAACGTTAATAATGAAGAATGTATGAGCCCAGGAATTCTATGATAAAATTCTAAATAATAAGATAAAACTTGTAATAAAATAATGATAATTATAAAAAGTCAATCGATCCAATGTGAAGTGATTAAATGTTTGATATCTTGGTCATTTATTTCACTTTAACTGTCCATGCGTCATAAAATTAATTTTCAAATGGCTTGAATTAAAACAAAATATGGACTCAAACGTTTTTTCGTTCTTGAAGAATTGTAATTTTGAAAATAGTCTTTAAAATAATACCATTTTAATCGAATATCTACAGAAAAGTTCTGTTATGTCGGATGTTCCAGTCATGTCAGTTAAGTGCCATACGTGATACACGCTTGGGCGATCATGTCTCGAAAGAGACATGACTGACTGGGCAGAAGATTATCCCGCAGTAGTTTGCCATTGCTTTATGCGGTAGACTGGTTGCCGCCCAAGGCTATAGAACCCAATCTGTCCTGCTATTTAACCCATAACTGGAAGGAAGAGACGGATTAATACCTTTCCCAAGGGTATTTGCGCGTAAGTGAATACAATGGATTCAACTGGAATTCGAACTCGGCTCCACAGCTTCTCGTTCCGAGCCGATATCCACTGTACCACAACGCACATCCAGTCATGTAAGTGTAAGATTTCGAAAAAATCAATCGATTGTCATCAGATAACTTTCTGAGGTACGTTATTTACATTCGCAATATTGTTTTCATCTTTGTTGTCTTCATCCCAACGTTTCAATCGTTGCGCCCTCCAACCATCTTCAGGTGTTTATCGATCCGGGTAACCTTTATGGGATTTCGAAATGAACTCTTTATTTAATCTACGAGGGTAGATTGTTCTCCGCTGTTCATGCCTTAGAATATCTCGTCTTGTTTTCTTTTTAGTACTGTTCAGTTATTTAATAGTTTCCAGCCTATTGGGCCCAGTGAATTGAATTTACAATTAATAGTCACTATTATTATTAAAAATGAGCGTTTCATTCTTACTCATAACTTAGCCAAAGATTCGGCAAGTTGTCACAACATGATATATGTTCCAATAAAAGAATTGCAATAAATGGTGACTTCAAGATAACTAATAATATATCTTTAAGGTATCATCACGAATTTTATACTGAATTGGAAGAGTATTATTAGTTCTTATCTATTAGCATAAACTGAAATCTATGTATTTCGTCGTGCCGTCAGCTTTTTAATACTTAAAGTCGGCAGTGAGAAAACCTAGAACTTTATGAAGATAGTGCTGTATTATAAAATATGACGATAAGTTACTTTAATACATGCCTAGCCACTCATGCGTAAAATCGAGAGTTATATTTTAATCAACCTAGACATTATTCTTTCAATGACAAAACAAAATGTACAATTTTGTAGTAGTTTGTACATGTTCTAAAGTAATAATAATAATAATAATAATAATAATAATAATAATAATAATATATATATATATATATATATATATATATATATATATATATATATAAATCCGGGTAAAGTGGACTCAAGGTTTTACTATTTTGAGTACCCCGGTATTTATTTTATCATAAACAGTGCTTAACATAATAAATATTATAGAGCTTAATATAATCATAATCAACATTGCCTGATGAAGAGAATCTATCATGGAAATCTTCGTGACGCAATGTACAATTAATTCATTTTATATATATATATATATATATATATATATATATATATATATATATATATATATATTTTATTTGCATTGTCGGGACTGTTGTCTTTTCATCTTTATATTTAGTGTTCACGACGTTTCAACCCTTGTACGCTCCGGCCTTTTTCAGGAGACTGAATTTATTTTCCTCATGGGCGAGGAATATATATATATATATATATATATATATATATATATATATATATATTAATGGGAAAAGCTATATCGATATTTGTATATGTATATTGTGCGTGGACATTAAAATAGACACCGCATAGTGACAGTCAATTTCACACATTCAGCAATTCTTAGTCGTTTAATAATGTTGGAGAAAAATTACGTTTTTCACATCAGTCGCCAAAAACAAATTGGCGACAAAAGAACGCGAACTCACGTATAACACGAAGGAACAACAAATTAGCGTCGAGGATCTCAAAACTCACGTACAGATGAGTCGACAACAACAAATTGGCGAAGTAGATTCGTACACAAGTCGCACAACAAATTTGTGGCGAACTTTCCCTGGAACACTTTAACAAAGTTCGCTACGAGGATTCGAACTACAAGTCGATCACAAACAATTTGACGACACTATCACAGAGAGATAGAAGAAGAAAAAAATAATTTCCAGAAAGTAATAGCTAAAAAATCAAACCCCTCACGGAATCGAAACAGCAAATCATGGAGGAATTTCAGAAAGGAAATACTGGAAATCGTTAAGAGGAGTGAAGAAAGACAATATAAATTAGAAGAAAGACAAATGGAAATACAAAAAAGACAATGGAAATACAAAAGGAAAATGATAAAATAAAATGGAAATACAAAAGGCGAATGAAGAAAGACAATCACAGTTACAAGAACTATTAATAAAATTAACAAGTACAGCACTAGAAAGGAACACAGAAAAGGAAGGAGACGTTTTCGCAAGATGATGTGTGGAACGCTATTGAAACTTTTAAATACTCAATGGAGGAAGTCAAAAATTTTGGAGACTATTACAGGCGATATGATGATATTTTTAATATCGACTGCCAGCACTGGCGTGAAAAGAAAAAAATTAAGACTTTTACTCAGAAAATTAGGTACGGTCGAATACACTAAGTTAGTAGATTATATTCTCCCTAAAAAGACGAACAATTTAACGTTTGACGAGGCAGTGACAGCCCAAAAATCTCCTTGTTCCATAAAAGGTAGAAATGCCTTAATCTCAGAAAAGACGAAAACGAGGACTATTCTACATTCACAGCTATCGTCAACAAACACTGTGACGATTTTAAATTGTCACAGCTAACCCCAGACAACTTCAAGGACTAGTTGCTGCTAAAGACAGCGAAATGAGAAAACAAATGCTGCCCAAATTTCAAAACGAGCCAGGTCTAACACTACAAAAACTGTCAGAGGATTGCCGGAAATGCCTCAGTATAAAGAAAGATAGCAAGGACATCGATGAGTCAGGAGTCGCGCACATTCGAAAGATAAAAATAAATTTACGTTTTGTACCCTCCCCAAAAGCAAAACAAGATTGTAATAAAAAGAGATACATAACTACGTTTGACAAAAATCCAAGAAAAAACAAGCCCTCTCTTCTGCATGTTACAGGTGTGATAGATGGCATTGGTTTAAAGACTGTCTTTTCAAGTACAAAGATTGCCAACGTGTGGTAAGATAGGCCTCAAAGCTACGGTATGGAATAAACAAAAACCAACTTAGTAAGGTAAGATCTACTAGAGTGGAGGATGAAAACAAGGAAAACATGAGAAAATACGCTGAACTAGAAAATATGAATAAGAAGATCAAATTGCAATTGGATTCGGGATCAGACTTAACGATAATAAATTTACAGACATGGCGGAAGTTGAACAGGCCGACCATGTTATACACTCAAAAAATTGCTAAATCGATAACAGGAAAAAGGATTAAATTGGAAGGCGAAATTATCGTGAATGTAAAATTTCAAGGAAAGACCAAAAAACTAAATATCTACGTTACGAAAAACACACATAACCTTGTAGGAACGGACTGGATGCAGAAATTTAATATATGGAATTTACCCATTAACTCGTGTTGTAAAAAATAAAAAGCGTGACAGCGGAAACTTGTATTTATTACACCGATAGTTACGGGAAAAACTTACAAACCAGACGAACAAGTGAGACACACCAACCAACAAAGAAGGAATCAAGAGCCAAGCTCGTCATTTTCAAAAAACGTTGTCACGATGAAAAAACGAAATATTTTGGAAGCTGTTGAGAATATTAGATCCCAGGCGAAAGAAGACGCTAGCTCCTCCCAAAAACGAAGCTAGGGCGAGGGGTGTTGGGGAGCACCCCTTTTTGCACATAAGAATGGACTCGCCTGAGGTGCACATATGATCCTGCCTATACAGAGTACGGCAGGGGAGCAGTTATAAAGAGTGGTTGTCGAAGAGAGTAAGGAATCAGCTGGTCAGTAAGGATATAGACGCATTACCCGGGCATATTTCACTACAAGACTGTATATATTGTTTCTACTAATAGTATTCCTAGTATTCCTGAACTGACTAACCCATGTTCCATATTGTATATTTTGTTCAATAGAACTTACATTTTCTGTCTCCATATTTTTTTTGTTATTTATTATTTCGTGCGGTTTCTCAACAAGAATTCCACGACAAATACATATACTAGAACAATCTCACATTAGATCACGTCATTTTTAACGGAAAATGGTCGTCAATAATGAAATGATAATTTTAGCAATAGGCGAAAGATGTGAGCGGATTGCATCTGCAAAACTTGAAATCAGTAAGATAAGCTTTTTGACTTTTTATTTTGTTTATATTATACTTTAAAAAAATAAATTGTGTAAATTCTGCACTAACATTTCATTTTAACAGATCAAAATTAGACAAAAATATCTTGAAATACGCATTTTATTCAGTAAAATCGTTACGGTCTCAATACAATTCTTACGGACGGTCACCTTGGTGAATGCTGTCATAATCCTTACCTTCAGTTCATCTTTGGTGTTAAAAATGGGTTTTGTTGGTCTCTCACTGGGTTCTTTTGCTTGTGTATCGTGGTGCAGAGTCCTATTACCAGACATAGCGTCTTCTAGCAACAACCCTCTTAACCCAAGGCAGCACTATCTCTTCAAGGCACTTAATGTAGGTCTCCGTGTAAGAGTGAAGCCTTGTGGGAAGATAAATGGAAGCATAACGTCGCCATCACTAAAAATTAGTCCAAACACCATTATTTTTGATTGGATACATCATTCAACTCTTTCTGAATCCTCGGTACTGTCCTCACATTGACACCCAAACTCGTAAATTTTTGTAATAAACTTTCCGGCGCGAATTCCAAGCTGTTCGGCATGGTGTTTCCAAATTTCTGGCGGAGTAAATTGTCATAGTGCTATTTTTCTCTCACACGGTGACCAACTGACACCGCTATACTATACAGTCAACAAAATCAAAACCAAACAACGCCCATGCAGAAATTTAAAATAAAGCTTTTATATTAACTGTGAAGAAAAAAGAAGCTCAGCCACCATATTTCCACTAGCCGCTACATGTGGCTCGTGAGCTGGTGTTTCGCCACCCCTGATATATATATATATATATATATATATATATATATATATAATGTTAAATTAGAATGATACTTAGTGTGAAAATTGGTGGATTTTTTTTTCAGTAGTTTATTATCGATCGGAACGAGAAATCGGGGAGCCGAGTTCGAATTCCAGTTGAATCCATTTTATTCACTTACGCGCAAATACCCTTGGGAAAGGTATTAATCCGTCTCTTCCTTCCAGTTATGGGTTAAATAGCAGGACAGATTGGGTTCTATAGCCTTGGTCGGCAACCAGTCTACCACAGAAAGCAATGGCAACCTATTGCGGGATAATCTTCTGCCCAGTCAGTCATGTCTCTTTCGAGACATGATCGCCCAAGCGTGTATCACGTATGGCACTTAACTGACTGACTGACTGACTGGTAGAAAGGCATTTTATGCAAGAATGTTTTTTTTGTTATAAAGTTTCGATAATCGAAGTTCCGTATAGGCATTATTCATTCTTCAGAGTTTTTTTCATTTTCATCTCGAAAAAGATTCTGTTAATAAGATAGATAGATAGATAGATAGATAGATAGATAGATAGATAGATTTATTATTGTTGCTATAATAATGGCATACTGCATCTCAAAGGCTATTAAATTTTGATGTTCAATGCACCATCATCAGACAGTGAAATATGGTTTATTTACCGGGTCGTATATATATTGATAAAGAAATTTAAAATAAACAAAATTAAAGTTAAAATAATAATTTAAAAAATGCTTTACTTCCGCATTGATTACTTTTTATAAAAAAAATAAATATTAACCTGCGGAATATATATATCAATTAGTTTAAACTACTTTTGTTTACCGACCGCTTTCGGCTACATTTTATTCATTATGATGTCTAACCGTACTGATGAGCTGTGATACAGCGAAACATCTGTCTGCGGATGACTATTTACACTCTCACACCCTGATTGAGCGCTCTGGAAGAATGGTAGACTTTGAAAAACAGTAGCTACGCATCGTTCATTCAGCAATGAATTAGAACACTCTCAGCTATTGGGCGTGTATAATGATAATATACACGCTAAAAAGTTTACCTCCTTTTACCGAGCGCCCATAACTCAGAGGTAGTATCGCTGAATGATGCCAATTCGGTCGGGTTTCAATCCTGGGTAAAAAGCACTCGGATGTCTAAGCGTACTGATGGGCTGTGATACAGCGAAATAGATCTGTCTCCGGATGACTATATATGTATGTATATATGATATTGAAATCTTTTTTCTGTCTTTCGATTTAGATCTGATGAAAACTTAAATGGCGAAATGCATTACTTATTTGACCAAATCTTTCTTCTCTTTTCATGCTACATTTTTATTTACCAAAATTTGATTTTTTATATATATATATATATATATATATATATATATATATATATATATATATATAAGTACAAAGAGCAAATACATGCCGACTTCGAAGTTATGGTGTTCACACTCGTCAGAAATAAAAAAAATAAACCTGCTTGTCAAAGTACATCTTATCAGTAAAGCCACTGAAAAAACAACCTTGGCACTAAACATTAACACAATTAAACACTATATATATATATATATATATAT
This sequence comes from Ascarosepion bandense, assembly GCA_037127315.1. Taxonomy (NCBI): domain Eukaryota; kingdom Metazoa; phylum Mollusca; class Cephalopoda; order Sepiida; family Sepiidae; genus Ascarosepion; species Ascarosepion bandense. The sequence continues at coordinate 4,661,824 of JBBBDQ010001768.1, forward strand.
ATATATATATATATATATATATATATTTGTGAGCGTGAGAATGAGATTTCTGATAGAATATGTTGAAGGTGTAATGTTCTATTAGAACTTAGTAGAGTTTCCTTCGAACCATATCGATAGATAAAAAACGTTTGACAGATCGTTACGCACACACGAGCTCACACTTCTATCTAACATTTGATCTAATCTGTGCCTATAACGAATTCAAAAAGGGTATCCAACTAATAATCATCTAGCTTGCAGGTGAGCCAATTTTACCTGATTGAACTAGCCATTTATTCAGAGTTATAACTGTTCATATTGTTATCTATAAACACGCAAACACACACACGGCCACAAGGATATATATAAATAAATATGTACATATATATATTGATATGCGTGCGTGTGCGCGTATGTGTGTATTCAGGCGTTCATTCATCTCTGAGTCCACCCGACATTTCCATTCATGTTGATCATTCATTTATTTTATTTTTATTTTTATTTATATATTTTACTTACCAGCACCCGTATTTTCTCATTTTATTCTACCGTCCCACTCCTATCATTTTTGTGGATCATACATAAGCTAGTAAATAATAATGTTTGAAAAAAAAAACGAAAAAAAAAAACAAAAAAAAAAATCGGACATCCATTCCCTGGGTGACAATAACGCTACCTCAACCTACATACCCTTAAACATTTCCCTACCCTCTTCTTGTGAATTCTCACTCATCCCAAGCCTTCTTGATCACTCAACCCGCTATCTCTCCACGCGCCGGCCAAGTCCCCCTCCACTCCCTTGTTACTTCCACGCGACATCCTTACCTACTCGTGTCTATCTCTTCGGCTCCCATCCACTGGAATTTCTGGTTTGAAAAAGGAAGTGAACAATATGTGTTAAATAAGAAAAATATAAGAGAAAAAAAGGGTATAAAATGGCGGAGTGGCGCTGGCTATGGGTGTGAGGATCGGAGAGTCTAAGCCCAACAAGCAGACGGATACAAAGAAAAAAACTGAAAGAAAAAATAATGCGACGCAGAATAACAAATGGGGAAAGAAAAGAAAGCAAAATCAATGGGTGAATAAATGGGTGAACAAAAATAATTTAAACGCAGAAAATGAAAGGATATCACGAATTACAGAAAGAACGGCGTAAGTGCTTAAATCAATATGGAATACCAAGTAGAAAGGTATAACGGTAAAATAAAAATTAAAATATAGAACCAAAAAGAGAAATAATAATGAATGAATGAAGGATCATCAAGTTGTATCTTTTTGCATACCCACTTCATGATATCATCCATCCTGGTTCAAAGTCAAAATGAACGAAGTAAAGAAAATGGTGCGTGCATGGTTGTTAACGAGATATATAAAGTCTAAGCACAATGAATATCAAGACGGAGGCAGCAGATAAAGAAAGACTATAAAAAGATACCCTAAGAGGTAAAGTTGAGAAATTCTCCGAAAGGAAAAGGAAACAGTGGAATGATCTTAGGGAGGAGAAGAAACAAGTGGAATGAGATGAGAGAATTGAGAAGCGAAAGTGATAGTAAAAGGAGAAAAAAAAAACAAGTAGAACAAAAAACAAAGTTCGAAAGAAAATTATATTAAATAAGAAAATGGTGCTGTAAAAAAGAAAATGCTGAAAATAAGAAGAAAATCAAATCAAGAATTTTGAAGAGTGACACGGGGAGTCAAATAATAAAGAAACATAATTTTCTCAGTAAAAAAAAGAAAACATTGGAGAGAAATAGAAAGGACAAAGAAATAAAACAAAAAGCGTTTTTAATACAATAAAAGAAAATAGATTATATTACTGTGGTGCGAAGTAAGGAAAGCAGGAGAAGATAGATGAATGGAAAAAGGGGTTTTGGTATAAAATAAAGAAAAACTTAGAAGAAGATAACTGGACGAATACGTTAATTTTTCCACCAATCTTTCAGTGTTTCGAAGCATCTTAAGTCTTAGGACATAATCGATGTTTACTTTCCAGAGAAAATTAGCATGAAAAAAAAGAAAAGAAAATGAAATTGAAAGAATAGAGAATGATAAAGGATAAAGAACGCGAAGATAAAAATGAAAATCATTTTCATTGAACAAAGTTCTGATTTGAAGTGTCGGTCTGTCATTTCTTTTTGTTTTTTGTTTGTTTTGTTTAATTGTTTTGTCTTTTAACTCTGCTCTCTTTGGCCTGCATCGGTAAGCAACTTGAACGTTGGTACCTCGTGTGTGTATCCTCACAAACATCACCATCCCGAACCCAATTTATACCAGGTAACTGCGCTTGCCTCTCTTTCCCACCAACCTCCATTCTTTTCCCAATTCAACAGGAGCCTTTTAGACAAGATGGGTGGTTTATTTGTTGTCCAACAGGGGCCACTGTTTCACCTGGCTTGCCAAAAAAGAATTTTTCAGCGTATCGTCACATCACCTATTGCCGCTTTAAAGCATTAATCCTTAAAAAGTAAAGACAAATAATATTAACTAACTGGACCCGCGGAATTACGCGGTGTTGACAACAATGATTAACAATTATTCCAATCTTCTCTTCCTTTCTTAGCCTTTGTCTGTATCTTCTCATGCTTCCCCTTGTCCCTTCAATCATTAATATTTTTTATCAAAATGTCATACAAACATACATTTGATTCAGATTTGCATATAAGAAAAAGAATAAGGAATTCACAAATATTTTCAACTTAATCCTATCTTTAATTTTAACTTTGCTCTATCTGCCCAAAGAGAAATTTAATGTATCGTAATTTTGGCACCAAAAATTTTAAAAAATAGAGAGAGGAAACGAAATGTTATTTGGTTTAACTCACCTTTTAATTTAGAAGTAAAGTCTAAAATAGGAAAAATATTTTTCGAATTGCTTAACAAATACTTTCCTAAAAATCTGAATTACACAAGATATTTAATAGAAATACAGTTAAATTAAGTTACAGCTAAACCTGAAATTTAGAAAATTACATAAAAAGACAAAACGCCAAGAATTTAAACGATAACGTGCAGCAAAATAACATAATGAAAAATGTAACTGCAGAGATAAAAGTAAATGCCCACTTGATGAAGTTTGTAAAACCGAAAGAGTTATTTATAAAGCAGAAACTCAAGACATAAATGACAGAACAAAATATACGTCAATATAAGGCAATTCATTAAAAAATAAAAAACAACAAAAGAAACGATGATATAATCACACATTTACATTCAAGCTAGAAAGCCTTAAACATTGTATCAAACTAGCCAACTATGCGTGGAAATTAGGAGAAATGTAACCTGGAGTATATTACGAAAGGCCAGATATTGCAACGGAAGTGAGTCTGCAGATTGAGCCTAGAAGAACAGTTGGCTATCGTATCATTTCCAAAATAAAAAAGTTTGATAAATGAAAGGTCCAAAATAATGCCCATATGTATACACATTAGAAAATACATTTGGAGCTCGTACAAACCCGACTAAAAGTATTCACAATAGCATTTCGCTATAACTCCTCCCTTATTTTAAACTTCCTGTTATGCGTTCTAAATTTTCTGTCATGTGTTCAAAAAAGCATTGGATTATCAGTTAATATATAACGCCTGACGATACCGAAAGGTTGACGCCAAGATAGCGTAATCGGCTGATCTTTCTAATATATATATATATATATATATATATATATATAGTCATCCGCAGATATATATATATATATATATATATATATATATATATATATATATATATATAATGTTTTACCCGGTTTTCTTATATTTCTATTCGTTTTTCTCAATCCTTTCTACCTTTCCTTCTTCATGACCTTTTTAAACCTTACATCGTTCACTCTCTTTTCTTAATATTATCACACTTTAGTCGGTTTCACGATCAGAAGACACATATGATTCTGACTTAATAGTTCCGAAGATATGCCACTTATTAAACTCTGTTCCTCGGTAGAAAAACATAACGTTTGTACATACAAACAACAACAGTGGAAAACGTAGTGCGTTCAGAAAATGTAATAACGTAAAACAATCTAGGGGAGGTAATTCAGTATTTGGCATGTGAAACGTACGATAAAATATTAGTAAAAGAAACTAGAAAAATAAGCCAAAAACTTTATCCCGTACCAAATCGAACCCAAAATCTAATCAGGTCGTGCCAGTCATGAGACTAATCATCCCTAAATGTTTTATCCGAATCTATCCAATCGGTATTGAGATATTTTAACCGCGAACAAACAGACAAGCAAGCAAACAGACAAACGCTACTGAAAATAATACCCTCGCCTTAATAATAATAATAATAATAATAATAATAATAATAATAATAATAATAATAATAATAATAATAATAATAAGAAGAAGAACGCGGTTGGGATTACAACGAGAATGACGTGCTTTTCTGAGGCTCCTGAAAACGTAACGTTTTTTTTTCTTTTTTTTTTTATGTAAACATTAATTTCTCATTTCACTATATTAAACTATATTAAACATAAACATTAATTTTTCCCTTCGTATATAATTTTAGTTGTATATTTCTTCTTTTAATGATCCTTAAAGAGATTTATTAACTAGTTTTCTAAAGCAAGACAACGATAAAAAATATGACGAAAAGCGCTCTGTTCGATCGACGATATTCATTCTTAGAAAAAATATGTAATAATTTTTCTTAGAAAAAATTCTTTCTTAGAAAGAATATGTAATAATTTATTTATATTTGTCCGTTCATTTTATATATTTGTTTATTTTTCGATAATCTTATTCTCGTTGGATTTCATGAAAGAATAACACAGAATACAGTAGGCCAACAAATTATTTTTAAATTTTACGGTAGTAAACTCAAATGTCCACTTTTTCTTTCCTATTAAAAAAAATTTTTTGAGATTTTTTTTTTTTTTTTTTTTTTTTTTTTTAACGTAAACATTAATTTTGAATTTCACTATTTTAAACATAAACATTAATTTTTTCTTCGTATATAATTCAAATTGTATGTTTCTTCTTTTAATGATCCTTTAAATAGATTTATTAACTAGTCTTCTAAAGCAAGACAAAAAAAAAAAAAAAAAAAAAAAAATATGACGAAAAACACTAAAAAAATGTTCGATCTAGGATATTCTTTCTTAGAGAGAATATGTAATAATTTATTATATTTAATTTGTTCGTTCATTTTATATATTTATTTATTTTTCGATAATTTTATTCTCGCTGGATTTAATGAAAGAATAACACAGAATACAGTAGGCCAACAAATTATTATTTTTAAATGTTACGGTAGTAAACTCAAACTCAAAGGTATGTCCACTTTTTTTTTTTTTTTTTTTTTTCATATTAAATTAAATTTTGAATTTTTTTTTTTGCAAGGACAAAGGTTAATAGTAGCAATAAATGTTTTTTTTTTTTTTAACAATACTCTCTAAGTGCAGTGATGTTTTTTTTTTTTCTCCGATGAACGGCCGTTACATCCAAGTTTGTTTGTTTGTTTTTTTCAACCAGCGTCTCTCTCTTTGAATTTTTCTTTTTCTCAATATGAAATTCTGTTTTAATATAAACAGGATTTTTTCTTTAGATATTAGGGAATAATTTTTTTTTTTTTTTTTTTTTTTTTTTTTTTTAACAAAATTCTGCTTTATTTTAATTTATCTGTTTGTTCTTTAAATTAACCTAAATAAAATCATCCGTATTATATTTCCTTTAGCTGTCGATATTTCGTGTAAATTTTTTTTTTTTTTTTTTTTTTTTTTTTTTTTTTAACTATTATAATTTTCTTAAAAACCAAACAAAACAAGAAAATAAATTAAATCCGATGAAAAACAATTTATATGCTATTATTTTATAGAAAGTCTACGTATTTTTTTTTTTGATAAATTTATTTTTATTTATTTATTGTTTTAATTTACTTATTTAATTTATCTTATTATGATAATCCAATATTGACCAACGACTTTGTTGAAAAAATGAAAGATAAAGTGGACGAACAAATTATTACATTTTTTTTTTTTTTTTTTTTTTTTTTTTTTTTTTTTTCAACAAACGTCTCTCTATTTGAATTTTTCCTTTTCTCAATATGAAATTTTGTTTTAATATAAACAGGATTTTTTTTTCTTAAGATATTATAATTTTTTTTTTTTTTTAAACAAACTACTCTAGTAATATTGATGTTTTGTTTCGTTGAGCCGTCTTTCTCCTTGAATTCCAATCGCGTCTATGTCAGATGTTGCTTGGCAGCCCATTTAGGAGAAGGAAAACTCCGAACAACAACCCGCAACTCAAGGTGTTAATCGTGCCGAGGAGTGAATGGCTACTGCGTTATGAGGTCACAAACGATTCCCTACAGGCTTCGGGACCCTGTTTGTAAAAGACCGTTACCCAACGTGCCGGGCAACTTTGGGTGGACTTTTGGACCCGTGCGTCACTCGTGGGAAAAACATGAAAAACACAAATAGAAATAAAAAGTCCAGTATGGCTCTTCCAGTGGATAAACAGGGAGCCCGTCCTTCAGGAGGGAACCTACCTGAGGTCGAAAAATCTGCCATAGGAACAAACTCCTACACAAAGAATGTATCTTCAGGTCCCCACAACCAGGATAATCCTAATGATGGTCCTGAAAATTCACCAGCTAGATCTACAACCGTATATTTAAAGAAAGAAAAAATAAAATGGTCTCGTGAGGAGTACAAAGTCGTTATGACTGCATTTCATGAAGCGTTACTCAAACCTCAAAAAAACATGACTCGCCAAACATATGACATTTGGCGTGAAAAAGTTGGTCAAACAAATAGAAAGTATATTGACGAAAATAAATTGGCCAATGTACGTAGGTACATTATTCGTAATAACCGACTGTCAGAGGCTGAGATTCACGAAATTAAAAGAATTGTAACAAGAAGAGTCGAATCAACAAAATATGAAAAGGAACCGGAACCAGAAATAAAAAGTAATAACATCAAACAAATCACAGGTCATAATGTAGAAACCGTGAAACACGCAAATCACTGCGAAGATAATGATGTAAGTCTAAAAGTGCTGGAAAGGTGCGATCTGAGTCTGAGTCAGTTAAAAGACAAAAATAAAATTAGTTCAGAACACATCGAAGATAATTATTTGACCGAAAATAACAATATACAGGAAGCCAAGATAGAAATAAAAAACCAGCTAAGTCAAATACAAAGTATTACAATGGAGGAACGTGAACAGCTCCCAAAATTCCAACCAACAAAACAAAACCTCCGAACTATTAAATTGTACAATGCAGCACTGAAATCAATACTGGATGAAGACCCGAATACAAATCTTAACGAAGTAATATATGCATCAGCAACAGCAGCAACAAAAAAATTAAACATCAAAATAAAAACAAGGCAGTCACGCAGACGTGAAGATCCACCCTGGAAAAGAAAAATCGAAAAAGAAATCGAACAACTAAGAAGTGAACTGTCAGTACTGGATGAACTGAGTATAGGAATAAATGTAAGAACTAGGAAAAGAAGAAGAGCCGAAAAAAAATATAACATCAGGAATGAAAATGACGTCTTATCAAATAAAGAAAAAATAAAGCAAAAAATCCAACTGAAGGCTCAAAGAATAAGACGCTATGAAAAAAGAGCAAAATTTTACAGACAAAACAAGATCTTTCAGACTGATACAAAGAGATTTTACAGGGAAATAGGTAAAAAAAGAATTGAAGTGACAGTACCCCCCAGAATGGAAGAAGTCACACAGTTCTGGGAAAAGATATGGGCTTGCCCTAAAGAACCTAGCAAGGAAGTACATTGGATTACGCAGGAGATAGAACGAATGAAGAATAAACCCGAACAGACATGGTCTGGAATTACAGAAGATGATATTAAATTTGCACTAAAAAAAGCACACAATTGGAAAACTCCAGGTATAGATAAAATTCCTAACTTTTGGCTATATTATTTAAATGCAGCACATAAAAAATTAGCCAAAGAACTCCAAGAAATGGTTGACGATCCCACTAAAATTCCTGCATGGATGACAAAAGGAATTACATTTCTTCTACCCAAGAATGGTGACACAAACAACCCGAAAAACTACAGACCAATTACATGTCTTCCGACAACATATAAACTACTAACATCTATTTTAACAAAACAAACATATTTATTCTTAGAAAGAAATGACATGATACCGCTTGAACAAAAAGGGTGCAAACGTGGCTGTTATGGCTGTAAAGACCAATTGCTAATTAACAAAATGATCCTGGAAAACTGCTACAAGACAAAGAAAAATCTTAGTACTGCCTGGATAGACTACCGAAAGGCATTCGATAGTGTGCCACATGAATGGATTTTAAAGACTTTAAATATATACAAGATATCGCCCGTCATCATCAATTTCATCAAACAGTGCATGTCTATATGGAAAACAACCCTTTACCTCAATCATATAAATGGAACCGATAAGTCTGATGAAATAAACATCAAAAGAGGTATATTTCAAGGTGATTCTTTATCTCCCTTACTATTCTGCATATCATTAATAGCACTAACCAGTCAACTTAATAAGACAGAATGTGGTTATAAAATAGGCCAAAAGAAAATAAGCCATCTATTTTACATGGATGACTTAAAGTTATATGCTAAGAATGATAATGAGCTGGAAGGTCTTCTGCAAACTGTAAAATGCTTCAGCGAAGACATTGGAATGAAATTTAATTTGAATAAATGTGCTAAAGCTACAGTTTTACGTGGATCAATACAAGAAACATCCTCAATTAGCCTAGACCCTGCTGTAACAATAAAAGAATTGAAACCAGAAGAAGCTTATAAATACCTAGGTGTAAATGAGAGCGTAAACATTCACCATAAAAAAATGAAAGAAATAGTGCGTAAAGAGTACTATAGAAGGCTACGAATGATATTAAAAACTGAATTAAATTCACAGAATAGAGTTATGGCCATTAATAGCCTTGCAATCCCAGTTGTCCAATATAGCTTCAACATCTTAAACTGGACTCTAAACGACATCAGGCGAATGGATGCTAAAACAAGAAAGCTTCTTTCTAAGCATAGGATGCATCACCCAAAGGCTGATGTAGACCGTCTATACATACCCCGTAAAGAAGGTGGAAGGGGTCTTATTCAGCTGGAATTGTCATACAAGACAACAACTATTGGCTTACTAACATACATAGAAACAACAAAGGATTGGATGATACAATTAGTAAGGCAACATGAAGAAAGAAAGAAAAAATATTCAATAATAAAAGAAGGCAGTAAATACAAACAAGAATTACAGTTAGTAGATTCTGTAGAAAAGCAAAACAGTAGCCAAGAACCAACTATTGCGGCAAAAAATATGAAAATGAAAGCCAAAGATAAAGCTCTTGAAAAGATGAAACAGCGCTGGCAAGACAAACCTCTGCATGGCCAATATCCAGTACGTGCCAATAAATCCAATGTTGACAAAGTTAATACTCATCGATGGTTACGTGCATCTGGATTAAAGTCTGAAACTGAAGGATTTATACTTGCAGCACAAGACCAAAGTCTTTTCACGAGAAACTTTCAGGCAAATATTATGCATAATAATATGGATCCAAAATGCAGGTTTTGTGATAAACACCAAGAAACAATAGACCACCTAATCTCAGGCTGTTCTGTGCTTGCCCCAAACGAATATAAAAATCGCCACGATAGAGTTGGGCAATATTTACATTGGGCAATGTGCAAACATTATGGAAAAGCTGTAAACAAACACTGGTATGAACATCATCCAGCACCGGTTACAGAAATAGAAGATGTAACCATTCTATGGGATTACACCATCTACACAGACAGAAAAATTGAAGCAAACAGGCCAGACATTATTGTTAAAAACCAGAAGGAGAAAACTTGTCTATTAATTGATATGGCTTGTCCAGCGGATTGTAACATAGCAATCAAGGAATTTGAAAAACTGTCAAAATATAAAGACCTGGAAATTGAAATAGAAAAAATGTGGAAATTGAAAACAAGAGTTGTGCCAGTGATAGTAGGTGCACTTGGAATGATAAAAAATGGAACAAAACAACACATTGAAAGAATCCCTGGAAACCCCAGCTTAAGAGATATACAAAAAATTGTATTATTAAGTACAGCCCACACACTAAGGAAAACGTTATCTATGTAATGCTGGGGATGATAGGGAGGATAGAAAAACATGAAATGGAGTCATAACAACACGCCACTACCTGCCTTAGGTCTCCCCGCAGACTTGGTTGGTAGTGAGACCAATGCAGAAATCTAAATATGATGAAAAATGACATAATAATAATAATAATCAATTGAAAACAAGAATAGTACCAGTGATAGTAGGTGCACTTGAAATGATAAAAAAAGAACACAATAAACATTGAAAAATATTCTGAAAATCCCAGCTTAAGAGATATACAAACAATTGTCTTGATAAGTATAGCCTACACACTAAGAAGAACTTTGTCCATGTAACGCCATGAAATGTAGCCATTAACCACACACCACTCGCTGCCTTAGGTCTTTCAGCAAACTTGGCAGGTAGTGGAACCATAGCAGAAATTAAAATATGATGATAATAATAATAAAATTGGTGACCTTCGATCAATTTTGAAAAACCTGAAAAAAAGAAAAGAAAAGAAAGAAAGAGAAAAACAAAAGAACTGGAAACCGGACGAAGAATTTAAACCAACCGGGTAACATCATAACTAAAATCGTTAAGTGTACTAAACAAATTCCATAATATTGAGGAAGACATGGTATAATTTGATTTCTAGTGTCTGATACCAGATACTATTATTAGAAATGCTCAGCTAGTAAAAATATCAACTATCTATATTATAATTCTACTTGTTCCTTCCTTAGTTAGTTACTTAGTTTCTCCGTCCGTTACACCACACTCTCTACACGAGCTTTTCCTGCCCTTCTATCTTTTTACTCTCCTCAATCTTTCGCTCACCTTTGCCAAACTGAAGTGTAGTGAAGAGTGAAAAAGTAGAAGGAGAGATCTTATAGAATTATCGCATCAGTAGCAGCTTAAGCTGGTGGTTGTAGAGTAAGTGTGTGTGTATAAGTGTGTGTACTGTACAATATAGTAAAAATAGGTAGGTTTGTTGTCGTATCCTGAGACCTAATAACAAAATTTCTGGCCTCTACACACTTGGCCATTACTCAGTTGGTGTTTTTTGTTTACAATGGACACAGAAGCCTTTAAAATAACTTTCATTATTTTTAAAAAAATTTTAATTCACTTCTAACATTTTTGAAATTTTATCAGAAAGTTTTGTTTTGATTTGAGTTAGCCGCTAAAGAAACGTTACGACTGTTTTACAATGGAAACGTAATGATTGCATCACCCACTTTTTTTCGGTGACAAACACATGAATTTGGAAATTCTTGCAAAAATCAAATAATTGTCGGATTTTAATGCAACTATCAGTACTCATTCACAAATGAAGGAAATTATTTTTGAAATTACTATTTTTTAAAAATCTTGATAAAATGTTTACAATGGACACATGAGCCATGATTTTTCAGAAAAATTTTTTTTCTCTTTCAAAACCTCTCACAGTAGCTTCTATGGACATTACTTTTATAGATATTTTAATAAAATTACACTCTGTGTTATCGTTATTTTATTATCCAATACCTGTGAATTTTGTAAACCACTTTGCCTAAATGGATGAGTGTAAGTAAGAACAAATCAGAACCAGTTCACAAAAGAAATAGTAGATCTTTGAAATTCGGATGATCCTCCCTATCCAAATATTGTCATTATAAATTTAAAAAAAGACATTAGATATTGTTTTATCAACTCACAAAGTAAACGAAAGGTAGGAAGAATTGAAAACACAATTGAAACCTATGTTACTTAACATTGACTGAAGAGTGTGAAAATTTTGAGAAAACGCTCTCACTTGATCTCCCGTGAGAAACCATTAGATAGGGTTCAGTATGAAAATTATATAGGATGATAGGACACGGTATAAAAATTAGGCAGGACATGGTATGAAAATTAGATAGGACTTGATATGAATATTCATCAATTACACAGTCATTAACTGAAAATTCGAAGATTTGAAGCCGCGTTACTAAAATCAACAATACTGGTTTCTTGAGCAGATTTGGTCAATAGAACCTGGGAAGGTGTGAAAAGCTATCACTGGTGCAAATATTTAGGGAAGACAAAATAATTAATAAGAAAAAGATTAATAATAATAATAATAATAATAATAATAATAATAATAATAATTGCGATTGGAATTACAACGAGAATGACGTGTTTTTCTGAGGCTCCTGAAAACGTAACGTTTTTTATTCTAATGAAATTTTGTTTGACTATTTTAAACGTAAATAATGAATTTTTCTTTGTATATTATTTAAATTATCTGTTTCTTCTTTAAATGATCCTAATAGATTCATCAACTAGTTTTCTTATTATTTATATTTCCCTTAGTTGTCGATAGTTCGAAATATTTTTAAACTATGATAATCTTTCTTAAGAACAAATAAAATAAAATAAAATAAAATAAATAATAAATAATCTTTCTTAAAAACAAAAAATAAAACATGATAATCTAAAAAACAAAAATAAAACTATGATAATCTTTCTTAAAAACAACAAATAAAACAAGACAACAGAAAAAATACGATGAACAACACTAAAAACAATTTGATACAATTTCTACGATATTCTTTCTTAGAAAGAATACGTATTTATTTATTTTTATTTATTTATTCATTTTATTTATTTATTTATTTGTCGATAACCTTATTTTCGACGACTTTAATAAAAGAATAACAGAATATACGACTTTAATGAAAGAATAACAGAATATACAGTGGTCGAACAAATTATTTTTAAATTTCACAGTAGTAATACTCAAACGTATGTCAACTTTTTCTTTTCCATTAAATTTTGATTTTTTTTTTTTTACTTTATCTTAACAATTATTTTTGTGACAAATACTAGTGATGGTAGCAACAATTTTTTTTTCTTTTAGCAAAATACTCTCTAAGTGTAGTGATGTTTTTTTTCCGTTGAGCAGCCGTTTTTTTGTTTTTTTTTAACCAGCGTCTTTCTCTTTGAATTTTTTTCTATATGAAATTCTGTTTTACTATTTTAACATAAATATGAATTTTTCTTCATATATTATCTAATTTATCTGTTTCTTCTTTAAATGATCCTAATAAAAACCTCAAAAAACATCACTCGCCAAACATATGACATTTGCCGAGAAAAGGTTGGACAAACAAAAAGAAAGTACATTGACGAAAATAAATTAGCCAATGTATGAAGATACATCATGCAAAATAATCGATTGACAGAGGCTGAAATTAATGAGATAAAAAGAATTGCAACCAGAACAGACGAATCAACAAACTATGAAAACGAAATGGAATCAGAAATAAAAAGTAGTAACATCAAACAAGCCACAGGTCATATTGTAAAAACCGTGATACACATAAATCACTGTGAAGATAATGCTGTAAGTTTAGAAGTGCTGGAAAGGTGTGATCTGAGTCAGTTACAAGACGAAAATAAAACAAGTTCAGAACACACTGAACAGAATTATTTTACGGAAAACAAAACAGTATACAAGAAGCCAAGGAAGAAATCAAGAACCATATAAGTCAAATACAAAATATTGCAATGGAGGAACGAGAACAGCACTCAAAATTACAACCAACAAAGCATAACCTTCGAACTATTAAGCTCTACAATCCAGCACTCAAATTAATTTTGGATGAAGAAGACACTCATATAAATCTCAATGAAGCAATATATGCATCAGCAATAGCAGCAACAAAAAATTGAAAATCAAATTAAAAACAAGGCAGTCACGCAGACATGAAGAAAAGAAAAATAGAAAAAGAAATCGAACAACTTAGAAGTGAACTATCAGTACTCAATGAAATGAAGAGGAATAAATGTAATCACTAAAAATGGCATAAGAGTAGAAAGAAAATACAACATTAGAAATGAAAATAAAGTCCTATCAACTAAGGAAAAATAAAGCAAACAATACAACTGAAGGCTCAAAGAATAAGACGCTATGAGAAAAGATCAAGATTCTACAGACAAAAAGATTTTTCAAACCGATGCAAAGAAATTTTACAGGAAAATAGGTAAAAAAAGAATTGAAGTGACAGTCCCCCCTCAAAATGAAAGAAGTTATACAGTTCTGGGAAAATATGGGCTTGCCCTAAAGAACATAACAAAGAAGTAGATTGGATTGCACAAGAGATAAAACGAATCAAAAACAAACCAGAACAGACATGGGCTGGAATCACAGAAGAGGATGTTAAATGTGCACTGAAAAAAAGCACACAATTGGAAATTTCCAGGAATATACAAAATTCCTAACTTTTGGCTATATCATTTAAATACAGTGCATAAAATACTAGCCAAAGAACTTCAAAAAATGGTTAATGATTACACTAAAATTCCTGGATGGATGACCAAAGGAATTATATTTCTTCTACCCAAGAATAGTGACACAAACAACGCGAAAAACTACAGACCAATTACATGCCTTCCGACAACATACAAATTATTAACATCTATTTTAACAAAACAGACATATATCTTCTTGGAAAGAAATGACATATTACCGCTTGAACAAAAAGGGTGCAAACGTGGCTGTTACGGATGTAAAGACCAATTGCTTATTAACAGAATGATCCTGAAAAACTGCTACAATGCAAAGAAAAATCTTAGTACGGCCAGGATAGATTACCGTAAGGCATTCGATAGTGTACCACATTCCTGGATCTTAAAGACTTTAAATATATATAAGATATCACCCGTCATCATCAATTTCACCAAACAATGCATTTCGATATGGAAAACAACCAGTTACCTCAATCATATAAATGGAAACTATAAGTCTGGTGAAATAAACATCAAAAGAGGTATATTTCAAGATGACTCTTTGTCTCCCTTACTATTTTGCATATCATTAATAGCATCAACCAGTCAACTTAATAAGACAGAATGTAGTTATAAAATAGCCCAAAACAAAATAAGCCATCTATTTTACATGGATGAGTTAAAGTTGTATGCTAAGAATGATAATGAGCTGTAAGGTCTTCTGCAAACTGTAAAATGCTTCAGCAAAGATATTATTCAATTTGAATAAATGTGCTAAAGCTGCAGTTTTACGTGAATCGCTATAACAAACATCCTCAATTAGCTCAGACCCGGCTGTAACAATAAAAGAATTAAAGCCAGAAGAAGCTTATAAATACCTAGGTGTAAATGAGAGTGAAAAGATTAACCATAAAAAAATGAAAGAAATAGGGCGTAAAGAGTACTACGACTGATATTAAAAACTGAATTGAATTCTCAGAACAGAATTATGGCCATTAATGGCCTTGCAATCCCAGTTGTCCAATATAGTTTCAACATCTTAAATTGGACTCTAAACGACATCAGGCAAATGGATTCTAAAACAAGAAAGCTTCTTTCTAAGCATAAGATGCATCATCCAAAGGCTGATGCAGACCGTCTATACATACCCTGCAAAGAAGGTGGAAGAGGTCATATTCAGCTAGAATTGTCATACAAGACAACAACTATTGGCTTACTAACATATATACAAACAACAAAGGACTGGATGATACAATTAGTCAAACAACATGAAAACAGAAAGAAAAAATATTCAATAATAAAATAGGGCAGTAAATACAAACAAGATTTACATTTAGTAGATTCGGTAGAAAAGCAAAACAGAAGCCAAGAACCAACTATTGCGGCAAAAATATGAAAATGAAAGACAAAGATAAAGCTCTTGAACAGATGAAACAACGCTGGCAAGACAAACCTCTGCATGGCCAATATCCAGAACATGCCAATAAATCCAATGTTGATAAAGTTAATACTCATCGATGGTTACGTGCATCTGGAGTAAAGTCTGAGACTGAACGCTTTATTCTGGCAGCGCAAGAACAAATTTTTTTCACTAGGAACTTTCAAGCAAATATTATACATAATTATGTGGATCCAAAATGCAGGTTCTGTGATAAACACCAAGAAACAACAGACCATCTAATCTCAGGATGTTCTGTACTTGCCCCAAATGAATATAAAGATCGTCATGATAGAGTGGGGCAATATTTACATTGGACAATGTGCAAATACAATGGAAAATCTGTAAACAAACACTGGTATGAACATCACCCAGCACCGGTTACAGAAATAGAAGATGTCAACATTCTATGGGATTACACCAGCTACACAGACAGAAAAATTGAAGCAAATAAACCGGACATTATTGTTAAAAACCAGAAAGAAAAAACTTGCCTATTAATTGATATGGCTTGTCCAGCGGATTGTAACAGCTTAAGAGATATACAAAAAATTGTCTTGTTAAGTACAGCCCACACACTAAGGAGAGTAAGCTAGGGATGATAGAGGAGATAGAAAAAACATGAAATGGAGCCATAACGACACACCACGATCTGCCTTAGGTCTTCCCGCAGACTTGGTAGGTAGTGCGACCATAGCAGAAATCGAAATATGATGAAAAATGACAGCATAATAATAATAATTTGACGGAGGAAAAACATTTAAGGATTGTGAAGAAGTAAAGGAGAGGAAAAATCTCCACTGATTGAGACTGAAATTTTCCTCCCCTCGTCTCGTATGAAAGAAAAGTTACCATCGATATACTGACCAAATATTTGTTTAGTCTTATGTTGAAAAGAATAGTGAAAAGTGAAAAGGTGATTTCAGAAGACCTAAATATTTGATTTCCAATCTTTAGAATTTAAACAACAACAACGACAACAACAATAACAATAATAATAGTAATAATAGTAATAATAATAGCAGCGTATTGTATGTTCTTTAAAACGAGTTTGTATCCAAAAATGCACAAAATTATCTCCCGGGTCTTTTATGCATATTTGAAGTATCTGACAGGCTAATATTTATTCGAATGCTGTAAAGTACTTGTATTGTATCCTGACTTTAGAATACTGTAATATTAAATGTAAATAAAGAATCTTATATGCCGTCCAATTGAGTAATGAAACAAATGCATCAGATTGGTTTAGAATTAAAAAACAGACATGACTTGATCCATGATGCAAAGACTGGGATTTAAACATACAAATTGATAGTAGAAGCACAAAAGAAACTGTCTGAGAGAATACCAAAAAATATAGACTTCTCTGGGACTTTGAGATTCAAACGGGTCATTTAATCCTGGCCAAAAGACGGAACTTGGTATTAATAAACAAGCTGTCAGATTGTGGATTTCGCTGTTCAGACAGATTACAGAGTAAATACAAAAGAAGGAGCAAATATGAATCTATATATCGACCTTGCCAGGGAGTTGAGGGAGTGAAACATGAAGGTGACAATCATACCAGTCGTTCTCGGAGAACGAAGAACTGTTCTGAAAAGTGCAGGAAATGAGTAACAAGATATGGAACTCAGCATAAGAATTCGAACCATACAAATAGCAGCATTACTGAATACTAGCTAGAATATTAAGGAGAATGCTGAAGTATTGTGGAGACTTGCTGCCACTTAATCTTCAGCTTAAGCCACCAGTTACTGCTGGCTTGAACAATCTGTGAGATAATAATAATAATAATAATAATAATAATAATAATAATTCAAGATCCACTGTTCAGGCGAACGACACAGGGTTTTCATGCTCTCTCCCATTCTCTCTTAGCCAAGGACAGGTGTGTTTCAGGATGCAGAAACGCCCTCCGCTCCCCTTCCCATCCGATCCTTTTGCTGCCTCCCTGGCACACGGCCATCACTGACGCCACCGCCTCACGAATAGGGGAACAAACAGGAGGTGTCTTATAACAAAGGGTCGCTTACTGTCACCTTGTTGAGGACAGGTACCAGGCAGGGAGAGGAAGAATTCTTAAGAAACTATTATAACAAATGGAATATCCTTAAAGAACAGGGAAGGAGTCCAGTCTTTCAACAAAAATCCTCCCGCACCAACCCTGATTTTTTCTTTTCTTTTTTTTTCTCCGTCACTTCTATTCTACCTATCTCCGGTAATTTTCTTCTTTTTTTTTTTTTTTGTATTTGCCATGGACGTGTGCCCTATATCAGTTGTACGGAGACCTTTTCATCGCTTTCTATTTGCTGGGGTCGAGGAGGTAAGGTCTGTTGAATAAAACTAAAAAGTTATTTTTTATTTCATTCCCACTCATCATATATATATATATATATATATATATATATGTGTGTGTGTGTGTGTGTGTGTGTGTGTGTGTGTGTGTGTTAATAACGGCAGGTGAAAAATGTTGGAGTAAGGACAGTGAATTAATTTTCCTCGTAAGATGCTTTTAAAGCAACATGAACCTTTGATGAAAAATAATCTGTTTATTTTTTGCCTTAAGTATAGATTTCCCTTCTCCCTTTTACTTCAACGTACCTGCAAATTTTGAAATCATCGTCGAAATATTATACTATTTTCAATATTTACTAAACTTAGTTTATTACGACGTAAATGCAAGATTATAGTCAAGTCGCCTTAAAAGATTATCGACGGACTTTCATCGAGGCTGCCACTTCGGGATAGAAGAAAACACTATAAGCAACCTGAAGTTTGTTAGTCAAATTGTTTAGTAAATATAACTAGTACTGCACAAACTCCAAATCAGAAGGAAGATCGTGTCACACCAATTTTCTAAGAGGAGAGAGGCGGACAATACAAAGATGAATACGCTTGATAAGTATTAACTGACGAATGATACCCCCAAGATACTTCTTAATCAAGAAAAGTGACATAAGAACAATCTACACACCTGGATTGAATTAAAATTTTGGTTTCGAAATTCTGAGAAGGTTACTGCGTACATCAACCGATACATGAGGAAGGCCGAATGGCTGAAACGCTGTAAGTATAAAATCCAAGATAAGAGACACCGTCTGAATAATAAAGAGGGTCTAACTAGAAAATCAGTATTGAAAATACTGGATTTTACTTGGGTTCGAACACCGATCTTCTGGTTCGGAATAAGTATTGTTTTCGGCGCTTTTCGGTTAATTTTGTAATGCAACAAAGTCTAAATGAAATAGACTTCATTGTTTACATTATTTATATTGCTATATTCATATTCACAATCAGTGAAGTATATTGTTCTCGTTCCATGATCCATGTTACTTCCAGGTGTCTTAGTTATCTCCCTTTAACTCAACTCTTCAATTTGATTAGTCACCACTGCTGTAGCCAGGAACTGAACTCACAACTCTTTAGTATAAACCACTGGATCTAACCAACGCTTTTATCCACTGGGATATGTGTCCTTGAGAAACGAGAACAATAAGCCCCAGCAATTGAAATAAAGGGTTCAGTTAAAAATTTGGATCAGCTGAAGAAGGCCGGATCGTACAACGACCGACACGCCGTGAATATGAATATGGCAATAAACATGAGGATAACAGTTCGAACAATGTAAATAATGTAAATACTACCTAATCTCAGAAGTATAGACATTCATTGTTTACATTTGATATTCATTAAAAATCACTCGCTGTTTATTGAAATCATTTTTCAAATATTTAATGAATGTCTTTAAAATGGAAGATAAAAGTTATTATGAAATAAAAAAGAAATTTAAAAAATGCGTTATTTACATTAGGACTAATATCCCTATCTTTGTTGTTTTCATAATGTTCATGGACTGACTGAAGTAAATATAAGAGATGAAATAAAAGTTTTATTTTTATTTTCTTAACACTTGACCTCGCAGACTGCTCCCTCTACTCTGGCGTAGATGACAGACTAAGAGAAGGAAAACTCTGAATTCCTAATCAAGAAGAAGGCAACAACAAAACCATTATCCTTCGCAAAAATGATATGGACATTCTTAGATTATAAAGAAAAGGAATCTAGAAAAAGACACTGAAAAAAAATATAATCTATTCTCACACATTCAATTACTTGGATCTTCGTAGCTAAGGTATCCTGGGCATGACAATAAACTACATCCGGCAGCAAGACCACTGATCGGCAGAGTAGAGGTTTTGAAAAATGTGGCCCCACCTCTTGATTACTGTTGTTCCTAAGTCCACCATGACCAGAGGTGGTAGTACCTGTTAGAATCCCAGCTAAGGGCAAATAGTGAAACTCCTAAACTAAAATCGAAAGATTGAGAAAGTATAAAAATACATTTGTATAGTAACTTTACCAGTAGTACATATTTATTAGAAAAATTAAGGAGAAAGAAATTTTTTACTCTTTGTTTGATTTTATAAGATTATTTGGTTAAAAAAATGCATCTAAGTAAATATAATTTAATCATGAAATAATGTCATTTTCTTGAACTGATTATAAAGTTGTTTTTATTTTCACTCCTTGTGTAGATATTGTATTCCACAATACGAAAAAGGCCCAGTGATGATGTTTAAATGATGACTTATGATCATTATCCAGATAAATATGTACTTAAACATTGTGTATTTCTTAAGAAATTAGGGCAGTAGCTCTATAGTTCGAAAATCTTGCTCATTTTAATATAAGCCATGTCTAAAGAACTGCATTAAGAACACCAGTCTTTCATTTTCTCCATTCTTTGTCTTTTTTTTTCTTACAAACTGGCCATGATACCATCTCCACCCACTCTCTACCGAGAATGTATATCTATTTTAGATTTATTATTCAATACAGCTTCTCTGAATGGAACTGATATTTACAGAACATGCCTATTCAAGTTAGTTAATTTCCTCAGCCAATATTGGTTGCTTGAACGTCCGGGCCACACAGCTCCAGTTTTTTGTTGTTAAATTGCGAAACTTTTCCCTACAACGCCTTCACTTCTCTACTCTACTGTCACTTCTCCACCCATCTCGCTCTCTCTCTCTCTCTCTCTCTCTCTCACTCTCTCTCTCTCACACATACACATAAGCACATATACTCTCTCTCTCTCTCGCTCTTTATCTACCTATATATCTAATTTAACGGTATAAAGTTCTTAAAATAATCAGACTTCCTGTAGGTAACCCCCAAAATAGGTTCGATTTCGGGAAAAGTTCAATTTTAGTTCTGAGCCGACGGCATCAAAATAAAACTTGCTAGAATAAAAATAAATTTCCGGCGACCTTTTCCAAGAAAACCACGATCTTGAATGGGCAAAATTATTTGATGGCCAGAACGATATTAAACTATAAAATGATCCTTAATAAACTTATGAAAATGAACACAACAAATACCAAATAACCAACTGGTAATCATAAACAGATTGGCGACGACAAAAATCTTTCAGTAAAGCTAAAAAACTAAGAATTCAAATATATTTTGAAAATAACAGAAGGCAAATGCAAAGACAAGGCACAAGTCTTTCTCGTAATTAAAAATATTAAAACAGTTTTAATTATTGTTTTAGAAACTAAATATCGTTTAATAATGGCTAATAATATTAGAAAATCATTTTTATAAGCTAACTTCTATAAATTCCAAAGAAAACAAATAGTTTAAGTTCATTCATTTTAAAATGATAAATATCACTCATTGTTTTATAAAATTTAGGTGTGTAAAATTTCTTTTTCGGGTTTTCTTTGCATTGCTACAAAGGACAATCAATATATTTACAAAGGACAATCAATATATTTACGAAGGACAATCAATTTATTTACAAAGGACAAAATCTGAAAACGGACCGCAAAATATTTGTTGTTCATTAGTTAATGTTCCAAGAAATTCATGTAAAATAGTTCGTAATGTGACACGACCAATTTTGGCTAGACTTCAGTTACTTGAAAATTAAAAACTTGAAAATTAAAAACTATTAGTCTAATATTAATGAAATTCAGTCTTTAAAAATAAAAATTGTTTTAATGCCAGATTCAGTATTAAATTAATTTCTGTGTTTTGTTAAAAAAAAATATAAATTAGAAATGCAAGCATTTCGCATAAACTTTAAAAATCATAATTATTTAAAAACAATCTCCACGATCTCCTCCCCGTGGGAATATTTAATACCAGTGGTTTCCAAACACTTTTTTCTCTGGGTGGCATTTTGTAAATGAAAATTTGCTCGTGCACGTGAAAAATATATTTAAAAGTTATAAAAAAAAACAAAAAAAAATCAGAGAGAGGCTTAAAGGTAGATAAGCGCGGAGTTGAAGTCAGAATATTATCATTGACAATTCTCTCTTCCAATTTGCTGACACTAGTTACTATATATATATGATATAATGCACTTGATAATACTTGATATAATGCGTAAATATCATAATGATAAAATCAGTCAATAATCATTTATAATTATTTATTACAACTGGTTTCGATCCTCAATGGGTATAGTTCAATGCTTAGCCGATCGGAACGAGTAATCGGCGAATCGAGTTCGAATTTTGAATAAATACTCTTCTCCTCCCTAGCTATGGGTTAAATAGTAAGGTAAACTGATCTCTCTATCCATGGTCGACAACCAATCTAGGATAAGGATAGCCAAGGAAAATCTTATCTACTTGACTATTGTGGACTCTTACCGTCACATTTGAGGTCGAGAAGCTGGGATGGGTTGGTAAGTCCAATACTTATGGCGTTCTACCAAAAGTTACCGATTGCTATGCCTTGAACTATGGTTAACAGACTGATTTCCTATATCATTGCTACTAAGCATTGAATTCAGTCATCTATGAATGCCCAATATCTGTGGCCCTGTACCAAAATCAACTTCAATTTAGTATATTACTGACAATCATTTCTAGAGCTTCATCCGAAATTTAAAATGGTAAACCATTTTAAACCCATTTAACCCATTAATGTCCATGATCCTTTTTTTAGGATTAGAAGGATAATTTACCATACTTCAGCAATTCCTGCAGTTTTCATATATATCTTTGGTTAATCATAAAGAATGAAATGTCTTTCAAATATATCACCTACTGTCTGATGTATATTGACAACACTGATGTCTCAGTTTTTAGTATAGAGTAAAAATCTTGAGGAGGAGGATACACTCAGTTTCCTCCCTCATTCAAGCAAAAACTTTTTGGTAAGTAATACTTATACCTAACTCATATTTGTATATATAATATATGAATGCTCTAACTGTACTATAAAACCAAGAAAATGCATGAAAGTAATTTTGCTTAAATATACCATGCTCTATAAGTTTGGTCCTAAAATAACAACTAAACTAGAAATTTTTTTTTTTAAATAATGCAGTTAAATTTTTATATGTTTAGTATTGAATAAATTTGTACAAATTAAAGACTTTTGGTAAAGAATTCAAGAAAGATTTGGGCAATAATGGGTTAATTAGATTCAATTGGCTAGACTTAGTTAATTACACATTCATACACTGGATGAGGTAATCATTGATTTTTTTTCCTGTTTATGGATGGGTGATATCACAGGTTCAGTTTATGCACTGATATTTCAAGAGTAGGATTTATGATAAAATAATTCAAACATTCATTTCAGTTGGTGAAAAACGTAATGACTGAAACAACAAAATTAAGGGTGAAGCAATGAAATCAAGCATGTCTGATCAGGAAAGTGTGGTCACCAACCTCTATGAAATAAAGTAAAAAAGTGAGTTATATACTGCACTAAGGGTCAGGAATGCGTGTTCAAATGGTAGTGGAGGCTTATTCTTTATTTCTGATTCGTGTTTAAGGGATTTAGAATATCGATCTGAGAGTCATGATGAAAAGTAAATGAAATAAAATTTTAAAAAAGAGGTTAGTAACAATAATGACAATTATTAGTCTAAGAAATTGTTAAATTATTCTCTTTAACGTTATTAGAGGAAAACAAACAAATACAGCGGTAAAATAATGTTCGGAGAATGAAAAAGTATATAGCCATGTATGTTATTTGATAGCCACCTGCATGTAAAAGCTTTTCGGGTCAAATTTATAACGGCGTTGTCATGGTAAGAGAGTCTCTATAATAAATGATGCGCCATACTTAACGATGTTAGAGTTGTGATTAATAGTAATTAATGAAGTGATAAGATTATGCAAAGACAAATAAAGAATTAATGATCATGAGGAGAGAGTAGGCCTTATAAAGATTCAAATTAGACAATGATCGATTTTTCATTATATTTCACTGAATCGAGAAACTGGCGTACTCTATAGACAAAAAGAAAAGTGAAGAAAAAGGTTTGCTTTTTTATCGTTCTAGTTTCAAACATAGATTAAAGAACAAAATCAGATCAATTATTTGCTCTGTTATTGTATGATTTTATTTTAGTTCAGCTACTTTTCAATTTGCTTAAAGATAGAATATAAAACTTTTTATCAGGTTTTCTTGATTAAAAGTCATTGAATTTCTTATTAACGAATTACGCTTGGCCTTCTTCCCTTTTTCACATCATCCATAACTTTCTTTGATATGTTCTTCCTGTCTTCGTAAGAATGGTAATTAGCATTGGAAGACTCAAGAGTGTCTATTTCCACCTGATTGTAAAAGTTGATGGATGCCAAACACTTTTTTAGTTCCTCTTCGAAATGGTCAGCGGGTAAAACAGGGCTAGATGACAATTTACCCGGTTTCGGTCGTAAACCCTCAATTACGATCTCCACTTTGTTTTTCAAGTCTTCCATGTTATTTGTCCCAGGTTTCTCCAGTTCAATGTGCTCCACCAATTCGAGTACATCATTTTGGCTTCTTTTGAAAGCCTTTATAACGCCACTGATCTTATCACATTTCTTTCGCATCGTTCGGTTTTTTTCTTTCTCCACAAGATACATGTTTTGAGTCTCTCTTACCTTACGCCGAATTTCGTTCAGCTCACGATTGCATTTATTCTCGGCCACTAAGATCTGCTCACGGGCCAGCCGAATCTCGTTTTCTTTGCACACCAACTTCTGTAGGGTCCAGTCGGTCGCTTCTATCAGTCGAATTTGCGTTTCATCTTCAGCGTCCATTTTCTGGATCATTTGTTCTGGCTGGGAAATACACAGCTGCTCTTTGATATATTCGGCCAATCCTTGCAATTCAGCGATTTTACTTCCGCTGCTATCTAGTTCCTTTCTGACTTCCTGCAAACGAGCCTCAGTTTGTTCTGGACTCAACTTCTGATCATCTCTTTCCTGATTCCATCGCTTATCAACCTTCTTTGTTCTCATCTGTACTTCTTTCAAAGCCGATGCTTGGCTCCTTCTGTCGAGAAGAAATTTTGTTTTGGTTTCTTCTAATGTGTCTTGTACTTGTCGACACCTTTTTAACTCATTGGAATACACGTTGCTCAGCTGTTCCAATTCCTGCTTGGCCTGCTCCAGACTCTTTTTTGTAAAATCAATATTGTTGGGCAAGTTAATTAGCTTACTTTGCATAACATCTATCAGATGTTTGTAGGTATCCAGCACGTTGCATGCGGTTTGCCATTTGATATACATTTTACTGTGTTTTGAATGAATCTGTTTAAGCCGCTTCAGTAACTCTTCTTTCAGAAGGTCTTGACTTCTTCTGACTTCGCCCAAATATTTTAGTTGATCATCGAGAACATCAAGTGTCTCATAGCATTTTTTCCATTGGCCATGCTGGAGGTTCAGCTGCTTGCAATTATCGAACAACTTATCTATCATTGACTCGAGGGTTTTGTCAGTCTTGTAGTTTATTTTTGGCTGGGCTATGGTGGCGTACACTTTCCCTGCTGGTAATACCTCCAACTGGTAAGGGGCATGTTTCAGTTCCTGGCGCTTTAGGTAATTTTGATCGAACAGTTTGGCAATGGTCTGGCGATTCTTTTTGATGGCAGTATTCATGCGTTCCAGAAGAGCTTTGCTTTCTCGCTCCTTCAAATCGATAGAAGATTTTAAATCTTTCAACTGATCTGCCACGGGGTAAACCTTTTTCACATACTTGGCGTAGTCGGATTTTCGCTTCCATGGTATGATGCTGGTTTGACTGAGTTCGACAAAATCGGTAGACATTGTGATTCCTTTTCTGTGGGGTTTCACTTGAAACAGTATCACGTATTTCTCATAAGTTGATTTTTTATGGGTCAATGTTTCTCAGCCCTTCCCACTAAAGAAACTTCCTTTAAAAACAGCAACACGGCAAGAAAATTATTCAATAATTATTTTTAGTTTCCTGGGTTTTATTTTTCCATTTTGAAAGTGATTCTAAGCAAATTGCAGACAAGCAAGAGATTAAAATTCCTTTGATTGACAATATATTTTCATTACGTCAAATGCATCGTCGTCCTTATGACATATTTGAAAGTGACGTCATATGAAAACGTCAGTGTTAATTATTACATAGATCGATATTCTGCGATCCTTTGAAAGCAGCGCAACCCCGAAATAAAGATTGAGCCTCGGATGGGATTTGAACTCGTATCCTCAGGATCTCGGCTTTCAATAAGAGCTTCTTGCCGATGATTTATTTCTGATGCTTATTAATGATTCTAGGAGTTGTGATGCAAATTATAAGAAATAGACTTAAAGAAGTACTAATCAAAAAATTATAACTTACAAAGAATCATCTGAAACCATCGAATTTAATCACATCTAAATCTGATAATTCAACTGTTTTCACCTATTAAATATAACTCAAGAAAAGGCGTTATTGGTGACGATGAGCTGTTTTCGAACTATTTGTCTATATTTCTGAGATGAGGTAGTATTTTCAGTATTTACATTATTTTCGAACTATTGTCCTCATCTTTGTTGCCATTTGTACGACGCTTCGGCCGTTGTACGCCCCGGCCTTCTTCAGGTGCTAGGAATTTCGAACCGAACCCTTTATTACTCATACTTTATAACTCATGACTTCCAGAAGAGTCACTAGACAAGGAATGGAGTCAATATACCCCAGTGACTGTAATAAAGGGTTCGGTTCAAAATTCCTAGCACCTAGTAGGAAATAGGAATACCTAACCAGATATGTCAACAGTATTCAATGCATAAACGAATGGTAGATTTATAAACGTGCAAGATGGATTCTTATGAGAAAAAAATTTCTGGTCTGACACAGATACCCAAACTTCCTCGTAGTAGATACAGCTATCTTTCTGATATATTCGTCCCACTTCAGGTCGGTTGAACAAGTGATACCAAGGAGGCGCAGTCTGTTAAGAAGACTTGCACCATCCATACTGATTGCTGACAGGAAAGTTTCTCTATAATGGTTAAAGGAGAGAACTTTTGTTTTGGTGGCATTGAAATTTACAAACCATTTCCTGCCCCAGTTAACCACTGATTTACATTAGCATTTGATTTCATCTTAGTTTTGATAGTCAAAATATCTACGCTGTTGTACCTTCTGGCTTTCTCAACTGTCAGTCGGATTCAGTAACCTTCTGTAAATTAAAAGCCACAATCAGTCGTTAATAACGATGATTCACTAGAATTTATAGAAATTTGAAATCTTAGCATTTACCGAGCCTACTTGAAATAGTTTTGTTTTTGTTATCGATGATCTTGGTCAGTACTGTGATGAATAAGGAATTAGAAGTAACTTTCTTCTTGCAAGCCATTTCTTACCCTTGTCTACCACAGAGTGAAGGTCCTTCTCAAGATCAGCAGCGAGGTTATGTTTGTTTACCTTGACAGATTTCTTACTGATGCGAGAGTAAATAGTGGTGTCATCTGCGTAGATGCCTACTTGGGATCTGATCACGTCTGGGAGATCATTTATGAAGATCAGAAAGAGCGTCAGGCCTAAGGTAGAGCCCTGGGGGACGCCAGCGTTCGTGTGGTAGAATGAGGAAGCATGCCCGTTCAAGACGATCTTTATTATGCGATTTGATTGGAAAGATAGGATCAAACCAAGCAATTGTCCAGTGATAACATAATCCCATAGCTTGCACAGAAGGCCGGCATGCCAGACCCTATCAAATGCTTTGGAGATATGCAGGGCAACAGCTTGAGCTTCGCCGGACTTATCGAGGGCCTGGTATATGTACTCAGTAATGGTCGTTAGCATATCGGCAGCATTGATAATATCCTCGACCACCTTTCCGAAAATTGGTAGGAGACTGATAGGGCGATAATTGAATGGGTCCAATGGTTCACCTGAGTTTTTAAATACAGGAACCACAGAAGAGAACTTCCAGCAGGTAGGAAAACAGAAAGCAGAGAGACAGTAATTACAGAGTTTAGAGACAACAGAGGAGAGCTCAGAGGCAAATTTCCAGACAATGAGCGGAATTCTGTCGCCTCCGCTCACCTTATGGGGTCGAGTTTTGAAATTATCTTAGATACCAGAGAGGGGGTTATGTGACCATCTCTCAGTTGAGTCTCAGTTCTAAGGTGGAAGCCGGGCGCGGATACTCCAGATGAGTCAAATGTGGAGTTGGAAGAAAATCTGCAAACAAAGCACTCGGCTTTGTCCTCAGACGCCATGATGACAGAACATATTGAAGGCAGGAGGGCAGAGAAAAAAGGTGAGTAACCTACCTAACGTGCTTGTATAAGTGAATTATAGAAGAGGAAATGGGAGAGAGCGAAAAAACAAACCTTATTAAGATCTAGAAAGGACAAGAAATATTGGAGAACTATGGTCAACCAGTCTTAAATGGACATAGGATATAAAAGAATTTAAATCTTAACAAATTCTAACATAACTTTGGTGATGCATAAACAACACAAGTTTCCTACATATTTTTTACGTTATTGTTCACCCATTACAAGGTTCAAAAGCTACCGAATGAGGTTGTTTTGTGGAATTAAGAATTATAGATAGATTATGAGGATATGTAAGGTAGATAACGGTTGACTCCAGATATGAAGACTGTAAGATTGTAGTTGCCGTGTAAGTATATTTACCCTAAACCACCACTGGAACGAGATGTGAAATAAGGTCGGTTTTTAACGTGGGAATCCCGGACGCGTACGGACAGGCGAGAGAACAAAAATTACCCAGTCTCCGCAACCGCCAGTCGCGCTTACCCCGGTGACGAGCACCTGGTCCACCTCTCTGGTGCATTGAGGTGACGCGGCCTCAGGACACTGTTCCCTGCGACAGGGTATCTACACAGTATGATTTTTCTCAGTTGCATCTCTGTCCTCGGACAGAGCTAAAATGTGCCAGGTTATTGTAGCTACCGTGTAAGCATTTTCTCTGCTGTTTCACAAAGCAGTAGACATTGGGAAAAAGCTGATTTGAACTCAACAATGTAATGCGAAGGTAATAAAGATGATTCGTTTCTGTGTATATAGCACGTCGGGGTTTGGGCGTAATGGCCTGAACAAATGGAACTAGAGAATGTAACTCGTCAGAAGATTTCCCATGGAAATAGCAATAGATTAGTGATAATTTGCGACTTGTCTGTGGGAAAGAGTTTGTCTGCTTTTGCCAAGTTTTTCACATAAATTGACCATTAATGTTAATTTTGAACTTCTGTAATTTCGTCTTCTTTCTTTTCTGATTTTTTTTTTATT
Source organism: Ascarosepion bandense (assembly GCA_037127315.1). Taxonomy (NCBI): domain Eukaryota; kingdom Metazoa; phylum Mollusca; class Cephalopoda; order Sepiida; family Sepiidae; genus Ascarosepion; species Ascarosepion bandense. The sequence continues at coordinate 4,691,091 of JBBBDQ010001768.1, forward strand.
ATTGAAACCACAAACTGCTGTCTAAATTGCATGAATATACATATATACGACAACTCAAATTCACATCCTTCCCTTATCCTTGGGAACCTCTCTATCTACAATCGCGACTTAGCAAGGAAAGAAAAAGTGTCATCCAAATTTATATATATAGCTATATACTTCTCGTCTCTGAACACCATACTTTATGTACAAATAGTATTAGATGTAACAATGTTTAAATTTCTTAAATGAGGCGTTGTCTCTTCTTCAGTGTGCCGTGTACCTTCAAGACGTTGATGATCATGGCTCTTCATAATATCCTGCTCTTTGCAGCTTTTAATTGGTTATTATAAATGCTTGTCTCGTATTAATTTCATTTTATTTCTCTTGTTTTATATAGTAATTTCACATCGTTTTACAGCCAAATAAATGTATAAATAATGATAGTTGATATTGCCCCCAGCAATAATCATCATTTCTTTTTCTTCTTTGTGCAGCGTCTCTTCAGGTCGTTGGCGATCATGGCTCCCTACAATTTCCCGTCTTGTGTAATTGTGTAAATCTTTTGCCCAGTCAGTCTCTTTCGAGACATGATCACCTAAGCATGTATCACGAATGGTACTTAACTGACTGACTGATAATGCGTAATTTATTATTCTTTTCTTCGTTTCTAACGAAACTTTCTCGTTTCTTAATAGTTTATTAAATTTTTGTAAGGCATCTTTCGGATTTTAGAATCACATTTTCCGTTCTCTGTTAAAAACCCTTTCCAGCTATTTAAACTGTTCTGCTCCTTTAACAATCGTCATTTACAAAAATCTTTTTGACGTTTTGTGCACGTATCATTTGAATTTTTAATAATTACGGGCACAACACAAACACGGAAATTTTTAGCTTTGAACGCTACGGTTTGTTTTTTTATAAAATTGATTATTTATTACTGTAATCTTAGTAACACCTTCTACGGTGTTCGTATCTATTCGAATTTCATTTCCGACTGAATTGTTTCTAATCTTTTCAAACCATTGTTCTTTTATCTAATACGAAGTGACAATGCACCTTTCTTACAAGTGAATTTCTCTCTCAGTTTAATTTATGCTAATTGTACAAATGACGGGCATAAATGAATGCATACCTGAAGATCAGCCTCCATATCGTAGCATATGCAGAAATACACACAAATTTGGTTATATTAATAAGAACCGTGGTGATTCTATAATTTAGTTTTGCTATTCGTAATTTGAAGATAAATGGATTCATAAATTTTAATGGGATAAACAAAAGAAGTAATATTTACAATTTCAAATGACAACAAATACTTTTCCAAATATATGTACTCTTGGCCACAGAATATAAACCTATTACTGATTTCAACATGTTCAAAACATAGAAGGACAAATATATAATTTTTTGTCTTACACTTTTCGGGTTGATAATTACAATTTTATATCTAGATTTAGAAACGTAATAATATAATATTATCAATGGCTAAATACTGGTTGGGAAAATACATTCAAGGCAGTTTAAGAATTAAACTTTAAAACGTTTGAAATGTATTTCCCAACCAGTATTTAGCCACTGATAATATTATATTATTATTCAGTGGAACTTAATTCTTGTCATTAGATAACATAGACAAAATTTGTTCAGTTAGTAGTAATATTATCATGATTTCTATTTAAGTTATTGTCAGTCATTATTATTCATTTTAAACTAATATTTTTTTCATTTTATTTTCGGATGCTTAACATCACAGCTAAGTAGACGATCTACTGTACACATCGGAAATAAATTATAATCTCAAAGCGAGACACGAATTCGTATTCCATTTTCCTTGAAAATTCTACCTTTCATTTACTATTCACGTAGGTCTTATATTTTTTTATGTCAGTAAAAGAACGCGCTTTTTTTTATCGTTCCTTAAAAATAATAAAAACAATAGGAAATATGGGAAGCAATTATTTTTTATTAATTAATTAAATAAATAGTATTTGATTATTATTTATATCATAATATTTATTATTATTTGTTTACTTAATCAAGATAATATTTTATATTGAGTTGCATATTTTAACTACGTATTATGTTCATTTGTTTATCTATCATAATAATTGTATGAATTGCATAAATCACTTAAATATTCTGAAATTGAAATACTTTATATCTGCTAATTTTTATAGATTTAACATTTTCAGATTTGAAGTGAATGATACTTATTTATTCGTTCATAGTTTAACATTATATTTACTTTTTTGTGTGCTTTATATGATAAAGAAAAGGAAGATGTAATGTTCACTTCTGGATTAGTTGTGTTCCTAATTCTAAAGTCGAAGTTTTTCAGGTCTATTTTCTACGGTTTATTGTAATAGCTTATACTCTTATAAGTAATAATAATAATTTGTTGACAATTACTTTCGTCACAAGGACTAGTGATGGTAGCAACAACAATAATATATATTTTTTAATTGATTAACAACTCATATGATCAAGAGTAAGAAAAGAGAAGAAGGTGGAAAAGAAGAAAAATATCATTTCTATCTATCTATCTATCTATCTATCTATCTATCTATCTATCTATCTATCTCCTTTTGAGCATAATACTCTAGTATTATAATATTTTCTTACATTAAATTGCTATTTCTTCCAAGTTTTCTTTTTTTTACCAATGTCTTTCTCTTTGAATTATAATCGTCTCTCTGTCTACCGTTGCTTGGGCAACCGAAGAAAACTCCGAACCCTAACCCGCAACTCAAGATCTTAATCGTGCCGAAGAGTGAATGGCTACTGCGTTATGATGTTGCGAACGGTCCCTTACAAACTTCGGAACCCTGTTTGTAAAAACCTTTAACCAACGTGCAGGGTAACTTTAGGTGGACTTTTGGACACGTCCATCACTCGTGGGAATAATATGAGAATTAAAAATAGAAACAAAATGTCTAATATGGCTCTTTCAGTGGATAAACAAGGTGCCCGTTCCTCAGGAGAGAACCTACCTAAGGTTGGGAAATCTATCATATTAACAAACTCAAACACAAAGAATGAATCTTCAGGTCCCCACAACCGGGATAATTCTAATGATGATCCTGCACATTCTCCACTTATCAAGCGATTGCTTTGCTTGAATAGTATTGTTCCCATCAGAAAGCAATGTTCTATCATCACACAAAATACAGATTTTTCCATTGTTTTAAAAATTTGAATCAGTAGCTTCACTTAACGTGAAATTTGTAAACTAATAATCCAATTGGGCCCAAATTTGGTCACGTGCCACTTGACTGTTAGTACTTTATAACAATCATGTGGATTTTTTTATTAGTGGTGCCATCTATATGTCAGGCCGGGACTCATTGTGTGATGTGTTAATTATAGATAAAAAAGACACTTATATAAATCTCAATGAAGCAGTATATGTATCAGCAACAGCAGTAACAAAAAAAAAAAGACTGAGCCTCAAAGTAAAAAAAAGCAGTCTCACAAACGTAAAGATTCAGCCTGGAAAAAATAAAAAAAGAAATGAAATAACAAGAAGTAAAGTTTCAGTACTTCATGAACTGTCAAGAGGAATAAATGTAAGAACTGGAAAAGGCAGAAGAGTCGAAAGAAAATAGAATCTTCGAAATGAAAATTAAGTCCTATCAACTAAATCAAAAATAAAGTAAACAATACAACTGAAGGTTCAGAGAATAAGACGCTACGAAAAAAGATCAATATTCTACAGACAGAACAAGATCTTTTAAACCGATGTAAAGAAATTTTACAGAGAAATAGGTAAACAAAGAATTGGAGTGACAAATGAAAAATCGAAGAGTTGTACAGTTCTAGGGGAAATATGAACTTGTCCTAACGAACATAACAAAAAATCAGATTAGATTTTGCTAGAGATAGAACGGATGAAAAATAAACCAGAATAAACATGGGCTGGAATCTCAAAAGAGGATGTTGAATTTGCACTAAAAAAAAACACACACAACTGGAGATCTGTAATAGATAAAATTCCTAACTTTTTGCCTTATTATCTAAATAGGGCACACACAAAAATTAACCAAAGAACTTCAAGAAACGGTTAATGATCCTACTAAAATTCCGATATGGGTAACCAAAGGAATTACCTTTTTTCTACTAAAGAATTGTGACACAAATATACCGAAAAACTACAAATCAATTACATATCTTCCCATAACTTACAAACTATTGACATCTATTTTGACAAAATAGATATATTTTTTCTGGGAAAAAATGACATACTACCGCTTGAACAAAATCGGTGCAAACGTGGCTCTTACGGATGTGAAAACCAATAACTTATTAAAAGGATGATCTTGGAAAACTGCTTCGATGCAAAGAAAAATATTAGTAATGTCGTAAGACATTCGATAGTGTACCACATTCCTTAATTTTAAAGTCTTTAACTATATACAAGGATTCACCCGTTGCTATAAATTTAATCAAACAATGTATGACTATATGGAAAACAACACTTTAACTTAATCATATAAATGGAACCTGTAATTCTGGTCAACAGAGGAATATTTTAAGGTGACTCTTTGTCTCCATAACTATTTTGTATGTCACCAATAATATTAACCAGCCAACTTAACAGAATATAATGTGATTATAAAATAGCTTAAAAGAAAATAAGCCATTTATTTTACATGTATGACTTAAAGTTGTATGCTAGGAATGACAGTGAGCTGGAACGTCTTCTGCAAACTGTAAAATGCTTCCGTGATGACATTAGCATTAAATTAAATTAAAATAAATGTGCTAAAGACACGATTTTTCGAAGATCGCTACATCCCCTATTAGGTTAGACTTTGATGTAACAATAAATGATTTAGAGCAAGAAGAAGCTTATAAGTACCTTGGTGTGAATCAGGGTGAAACAATTCACCATAAGAAAATGAAAGAAATAGTGCGTAAAAAGTACTATAGAAGGGTACGACTGTTATTAAGAACAGTCGTAAGAACAGAAAGACTTGAATTCACAGAACAGAATTATTACCATTAATAACCTTGCCATCCCAGTGGTTCAATATGTTTTCAACATCTTAAACTGGACTCTAGATGACATCAGCCGAATAGATTCTAAGACAAGAAAGCTTCTTTCTAAGCATAAGATGCATCATCCAAAGGCTGATACAGACCGTCTATACATATCCCGTAAAGAAGATAAAAGGAGTCTTATTCAGCTAGAATTGTCACACATAACAACAACTATTGGCTTACTAACATACATAGAAACAACAAAGGACTGAATAATATAATTAGTCATAAACATGAAATCAGAAAGAAAATTATTGAATAATGAAAGAAGGCAGTAAATACAAACATGATTTACATTAAGTAGATTATGTAGCAAACCAAAACAGAACCCCTGAACCAACTGTTCAAGCAAAAAAACAAAAAAATGAACAAGAAAGCCAAGCATAATGCTCTTGAACAGATGAAACATCGCTGGCAAAGATAAATTTCTGCATAGCCAATATCCAGAACGTGCTAATAAACTCGATGTTAATAAAGTTAATACTCATAGATGAGCATTAAAGTCTGAAACTAAAGGCTGTATTCTTGCAGTGCAAGACCAGTGTCTTTATAATAATCTGGATCTAAAATGCAGGTTGTGTGACAAATACCAGAAAATAATAGATCATCTAATCTTAGGATGTTCTGTACTTGCCTCAAGTGAATATAAAAATCGTCATCAACTTAAGAGAGATACAATAAATTGTCTCGTTAAGTACAGCCCACGCACTAAAGAGAACTTTGTTCATGTAACGCTAGGGATGTTATGGGAGATAGAAAAACAAATTAAATGTAGCCATCACAATACACTACGACGTGCCTTAGATCTTTCCGATGACTTGGTAGGTCGTGTGGCCATAGCAGAAAATGAATTATGATGAAAATGAAATAATATTAATAATAATAATAAATAGCCTGGAGAAGTAGAAATACGTTTATTATTATTATGAATTATTTTATATTACGTAAATGTATTACGAATGTTAATACAGTATGTTAATACATAATATTGTTGGATTATGTTATTAGATCTGTTAATTTATTTATACATTGAAATTGTGATCTTATTTGCAAATTGGTACGACTTTATTTAAATGCTGACGTAAGATCTTTACGGAAGACGGACTATTTTCAAATATATGAAAGAAGCCTTTCTATTCTTAACATTTATTTTGAATTGTTCATTTTTTGTTTTAGTTCTGTATAACCGATTATTTTCTATAAATTAAAATTCAGTTTTAACAACAAAAATAAAATTAGGTCAATATATATAATTTATTTTATTTCTTATTTATTGATTATATAATTCCTATTATTATTGAATTATAATTGTTTTATCAGATGACGGTTTGTTTACAATCTATTAAAAAGATAAATAAATTTATTTCTAGACAAATATATATATTCCTATATGTACTACTTAAATACTTCTATAGATTAATACGTTCTATTATGTCTGATCAACCTTGCCAAATTCGATTTGGAATGGTTGAAGGTATGAAGTCTTTTCGGGAAAGTTATACTTTAATGAAAATAGAAATGAATGAGATTCTTATAAAAGGTGGAATTCCTTAATTTTTGTCATAAATTTTAACTTGAATATTGTTCTTGAAATTCATGTGCTATATTTGTTAACTTTTTTAGATTTCTGCACAAGTTGAAATCTAAAAAATTAAGAATATGAAGGATGAATTACTGAATTACTGAAAACCACACTTGGAAAGGGTCTAGAGCCTTGTTCGGCAACCTTTCTAGAAATGGTGTCTCGATAAAATCACCCAGCCTCCTGTACTGTGAACAAGTTAAAAGGAGTGGACAGGTTCGTCTATCTCTCAGCCTGTACTCCGTCCATGTTTATTGACCTTTGTTTCCTATAAGGATTACCGATTCCTTTCTTCCATGGTGTTACTTATTTAACTGTCTCAACTTTTCTGTGATTTGACAGATCAATGGCTGCCACTTTTCATTATGAAGATACCTGATTGGCAGTTTTCTGGTTGCTTTTGTTTTTGCATCTTGACTGATAGTAAGGAGCCAGAATTCTTTGGTAGCGCTGAAAGAGGCTGCTGTGGTCAACAGCCGCAAAATATCGGGATATTTGCAGTGATATGTAGGGTATGGATAGGTGTCATTATATGCACCTCCTGTGGACAACCCTGATATCACATTATGCTTTAGCGTTAGATAGCTTCCGACCAGTTTGTATTGTAGAAGACAGTATTGTTATTGTACTGCTATAGACGATAAACAGTGATAATTACATTGTCCTTTTTCTCTTTAAAATATAATCTTCTACTGGTAGTTCTAATTAAAAGAAATACGATAAAAAAAGTAAAGAAAAATCCACAACCTTAATCTTTTTTTTTTCTAATATTTATGGTGGTATTCGTCTAAATTCATGCAGATTAATTTCGCATATTTTCCCTTGAAACGTTCTCCAGCTATCTTAGTGTTCCGCGAAACTTTTTAAACTTTTCTATGGATGTGCGTTGTGGTCCAATGGATGTCGGCACGGAATGAGGAATCGAGTAACCGAATTCTAATTCCAGTTGAATCCGTTGCATTCACTTACGCATAAATGCCCTTGAGAAAGGTATGTATTCATCTCTTCTTCCTGTTAAATCTATGGGTTCAATAGCAGAACAGTTTGGGTTCTATAGCCTTGGTTGGCTATCAGTCTACTGCAGAAAGAAATGGCAATGCACTGCGAGAAAATCTTCTAGTTAGTCATGAATCGAAAGAGACATAATCGCCTGAGCCCGCATCACGAATGGCACTTGACTGACTGACTGATCGCTATCAATAAATTCTCTATTCAAGGTTATATTCCTCTTTGTCGAAAATATCCTGGGTGATTCTTTCATGTGCTTTCTATTTTCTTTATTGCACTCTGTTAGCTCTCACTGTTTTTCCTTTATCGCCTCGCTTCTTATTAGTACAGCAAAAATATTAGACAAAATTTTCTCTCTCTCTCTCTCTCTCTCTCTCTCTCTCTCTCTCTCGTCATTCATCTGTGAGCATTTTTATGTTTGATGATTTCAATGCTCATCATGTCAAGTTTCTTAATCATTCTAATATTACTAATTTCGATGTAAACATGTCTTTAATGAAGCTAAGAATGAGGCACCGTATAGCCTCTAACATATTTATTTCTTGTGACTACCTGCGACTCTGAAATAGTGTGTTAAATAAGTCCTCTATCCCTCTTTTTTCACTGAATTTGAGGTGTTATCATCCGCTGATAAAGCAGAATGCTCTGCTCGTAAATTCTATTTCAATTCTATACTTGACTCATCTGAAGTAAATTGGCTTGACTTTTCACTTATAATTGAGTCTCTATCGTATGAAATGCATATAACTCCACTAATAGTTTCTGCTATCGTCTTCATAAGGCATATGCACCTGATGGCATCCCTGATTCAATAGATCTTAAGATATAAGATCCTGAGCTAGCCCCTTACCTATCCAGGCTCTTCAATAGATGTACGGCTTCTTTCTTTCCTAGTTATAGTAAATCCTCTTCTGTAGTTAAGTACTCAGGCGAACCGTCGCTCCCTTCTAACTATCGGCCTTCTACATCTTTTTGGGTAAAGTACTAGAAACTCTAATCAACTCTGAATTGGTTAATCATCTTATCTCGAAGGGTTTTCTTTTAAACAAGCAATATGACTTTCGCTTCTCTAGGTTAATAGTAGATATGGCAGTTATTGCTGAAAGGATGGTGAGGCTCGAGCTGTTGCTTTGTACATCTCAGAAGCATTTGAGAAGTTTTCACAAGTTGGAAGGATATGGTATTTCTGCATGAATTTTTGATTTGATCCAATCTTTCTTAACAAATCGCGAAATGAAAATTTTCTTGGCGGCCACTCATCTAACTTTTTACATGTGTATCCAGGGATCTATACTTGAACATACGTTGTTCCTAATTTTCATCATCAATCTTCTCGACGTCATCAATTCTCGAGGTTTGATAAAAGTCAAATTGATGGCTGATCTCAAAAATGACTTTGATTTTGATGTTAACTGGGACAAGGAATGACGTGTTAATTTTAACGCATTCAAAACGAAACAGATCTCTTTTAATCGTTTTAGAGATCTTTTGCCTTACATCCATATGGCTGATGCTAACCTCCAGAAGAGTTACTCACGACGTCTTCTCGGACTAATATTTTCCACTGACATAAAGTGGAAAGATTATATTGCTAGGTCCGGTGCTATCAATGTTGATTCACTGTGTCGTGCTAGATATTTCTTCTCGTCAGAATCTGTCTTACACATTTATAAATCTACCGCTCGACCAGTGCCGGATTTACCTATAGGCTTAGAAGAGTCACAAAATCTAGGGTGCCTCCAGCCAAGGTGTATAATATTTTTGATACTGTCATAGGCCTTTCTTATATATGCTGTCATAACTCATTGTAGACTTAACCCTTCAGTAACTTTAAACAACGACCGTCATCCTCGACTTTACTCAAATTGTTTAATTTAACACTCTTCCATTTTCTTCTAACCGTAAGAATGGGGAATAATTTGTAGAGGCCCTACAAGTGGAATAGCCTAAGGCCTCTCTTCATCTATCTCCGGCCCTGCGTTCCTCCATGCATCGAATATTTTTGTCACATCTAGTCTGGTGCTTCTGCTTACAGATGATTGATCAAAAAAAAAAAAAAAGAAAGAATTTGCAATGTTATCGGTCTTGATTGCAGTTACTTACCCATCGATGTAATGTCACTTCGCTGTGCCTTTTCAAGAAATATTTTTATTATAGTTATTTTGATGAGTTTTCCTCTTTTTGTGCCTCTATTTTATAAAGTTAGGCGCAGTACTAGATTGGCATGCAGTTCTTATTAGTTTACAGCTGAAATGGCTTGATTAACCGTAAGTTTTAGGCTAACAGTTTCTTTCCTCACACTTCCCGCTTGTAGAACTCTAATTTAACCTTCAATAATGTCAATGCATTTTCAGTTTTTATCTTTTGTTTCCTTAATTTATGTTCTCTTATTGTTCTTTCTCTTGAATAATTTTTCTAATATTCTTTCGCGCTCAGTAACTCCTTGAGTCCTACTAGCTTCATCACGTTGCTCGGAGGGAACTGGTTTTAAATTGTTTGCTAACAGTCGCTGAGGGATTGACTGGTTAGTTGCGATAAAAAGTAACCAAAATTAAAGTGAAACGAATATCATTTAAAAATTAATAACAGTTTGATTGCTAGCAATAAACTTAGAAAAATATTATCATATGACACAGATAAAACTTTTCCTATTCGAATAACATTAGAGAATAAAAATGAAGAAATTTAGTTACACGGACGTTATATTTCTAACAAGCTAGTTCATTCAAAAGAAGCAATTAGAAGTACTACACCCATCATTAGTAGATATGAACTAATATAAGATCCATGCATAATTCGGGGCAATAAAACAGGGAAAGTGTTACTCAAACCACCGATATCCCGGTTGTTAGTTAAACTTTTCATATTCTGATAAATCAAACTAAGTCCTATTAAATATTGTTATTCTCAAATTACTTTGTTTGAAGATCTGAGTAGATAAAAAATGGAACAACGTCATAGAAGATAAAAAAAAAATAAATAGATACGAAGCTGAAAAATTGATCAGTTTTCAAAAAGAAGATAGTCGGGGGAACATTCCGTCCGATTTGGGATTGTGTTGATGAAGGGTGAAACGATGCGAAGAGAATCAGAAAAAAGATACGCTGTAAAATGACAAATAGCTCAGCCATAGAAAGACAGCAGTAGAAGGAGCATCCAGTATTTTTTTCTACTTTCTTCCAACCTTTCATGACGAATCCTAGCCTACACCGGCCAAAAATGTCTTGACCCGAAAGTAATTCTTCGAAATTTTAAAACCCATTATTCTTTCTCTCCAAGAGGTTTTAGCAACAGCTCCATTTTATTTCTTGTAATAAATGACATCCACTCGACTGAACTGAAATCATCCACAAGTCATGAATATGATGATCTTGAAAGATTACTCTTGAAATCTTTGAATTTTTCCATTCTTAATATTCGATTCGTAAAGATTTTAATAGCAACGACAATTGAAAAAACATAATAAAATACTTAAGATTTTTTTTTTTTTTTTTTTGCGGAAGCCAAAATTCTAATTTAAATAATAGACAAATGGAGTAAATTAACTCGGCATGAAAAGAGATATAACTCGGTAGGATCGGTGGTCCACGCGGTATTACGCAAGTAGCTTAGCTTTGACCATCCTAAAAATTATATATACAGAAACCAAAAAACGAACCTGGAGAAGAGAATTACTATGCTATGATTCACCCTATCTCTAAACAACTAGATCTCTATCATGCGAGTGTAGGTGTCCTACTCTAGAAACAGCATTTAACAAATTTTTTATTCCATTGCCTTAATCCTATATACACATGCTGTTGATTAGTCATAGTATAAAACACTGATTTACCACACCCAGTTCTTTACTCTGCGTTTGTCTCCACAGATCTCTGAATATGGATAGTTCCCTAGCATAACCTCCCACAACAAATCAGCTACAACCGCGTCAAACTGTGTGCCGTCACGGTACCAGAAAAGTAGGAGGTGGGAGAAAAAGAAGCCAGTTGCCAATTAAAAATTACGTGCAGTTTAAAATTTGGGGGTAAAAAAATAACCTATGTGACTAATTTAGGGTTAATAAAATAAAGTCACTGCATTAAATTACCTAATGTATAATACTGTATATATAATCTTTAATGACAGTAACAATTACAAATTTTAATATTAATTAGTTATAATAAGTTGTAAACAAACCAAAATAATGAGAAAGTTGGATATTCTGGGCAACATAACTTCCAAGGCGTAGATTTGTTTTTTATGTTGGATCTGCAAGTGATGTGATGGATAGTGTCCCAGAATGAGAAAACGGAGACCTGGGTTCGAATATGACTCGAGTTCGTCACGTTCACTTACGTACAAATGCCATTTAGCAAAGTATAAATCAATCATACCTGACTAGGAGTTAAATAATAAGACTTGTTTAGGGAAAAATTTGTATCATCTCAAAAGAATTTTGTAATGCAATATTCGACCGCAAAGAAAAAAATATTTTTCTAAAATATATGTCGGCTTTAAATAACCGAAGATGTAAAAAAAAATATCCCAAAGCCGGTATTTTGGTGATACGTGGATATGAGCTCGATTTTGTTTTTATGTCGCATATTGTCCAAAACCTTTCTTGACAAATATATGCAGTGAGGGAATGAACACAGAATTTTCAAGATCCTTTCTTACCAATTTTTGCTTACATATCATGCTTTGAATTGAACTCATACAATTTTTACATCATAATTTTCTTCATTCTTCATTACAAATAATACAGGTTTTGAAAATCAATTCGCCTTTACACCAGTTCATTTTTTGTCAAGCATCGATTACGTGCAGAACATTTTGATTAACACTAAAAACACTCAAAATCTTACTTTTAAGCAAATCTATCGTAAGAAATGGAATCGGTGGACCAATTTCAAACTATGGCTGGGACAAGTTTGTATTAATTTCGCTCTCATGCCGATTAGGAAAGCCATTAATGCATCGCTGAATTAAGCTTCTGACAAAATAGTAGAGTTAGCCTTGAGACGGACAACTTTCATCCCGAACCAATTAGCCTCTCACGTTTTTCAACATAAACTGTAATATCAGCCGTTTTTTTATGAGGAAATATTCGGCATGCATTGACTAAAAATCTAGCACTACTTTTGGTTGAAATTAATTTTTTTTTCTATTAAAGAATTTTTTCAGGAAAAATAGGCTTCTTAAGTCCAGTAACTGTTATCTCTATTTCTCTAGTATTGATAGGGTTTTCCTTCCTAACCTTTTATTTGAAGTCATGTGGAGCATCAACGTTTTGATTATGTCATTATTTTCTCTTAGAGTTACGTATGCTAATGATTTTAATTGTTGCAGTTACTGAAAGTCTTAAAGTGATGTGGACTCTGTTATTTGGTACAGTTCTTTGTTTTTGGTTCTACAGCATCAGCTCACTAGGTTCGAAGAATGATTCTTCTCAATAAGACATACAGGCTTGAAACCATTTTTAAACATTGATCGGAGAAGACGGATTTAAGAATCTGACAGTTTAGATATTTCAAACGTGTTTGGTGCCATGCATGTCCTCCATATGAACGTTTCGGTGTAACGACACTATTTATGGACATGGCTCGGATTCTTAGATTAATGATTTGGTTTTGTATCAATGTGTGGTGTTAGGCGAAACTACTACTAGCGCAGAGTGTTTTATGTTGAATTTTCTTATCTCCTATACTTAATTTGTTGTAACTGACTCATACATCAAGGTATTTGAATTGTTTGGTGCTTTATTATTCCACATCCTTGATTTTTATCATTGATTCAAGTTATGTATTATCACTGCTTCCATTTCAATTGCAGATCATAGTTTCTGTTTTAGAAAGTTTTATTTTGAGTATTATTTCTTGGGAAAGCATGTTGATTTTTTTTATTCTTTCCTATCTATGAATATCTATACCATTGTCATAATTCCCCACTTTAACATTAGCCTCAGGAAGTAAAGTAGAGATGCTGTTTTCTATTCGTAGGTACTTTTAGGAAGTGGTATGGTATACTTGAATGATCAGTAACAATCTCTTCGTTTGTATATACGCTGAACATAATCTAGGAAATTATTAAATAGATTGGGGCTATAATTTCCTCCTTGTACTCCTGATGAGGTTTGAACTGTTTCGGTATTGCCAGACATTTTCGACTTTGTGGACTGATCTACACAAAAAGTCGGAGTTCAGGAGACGGTTTCTGTTGGATGAGGAAACCTATACTGATGCGGTCATCTGCTATTGTGACGTCAACAAAGGGTTACTGAATGAGTTATTTGATAAGAAAATAAGAGGAATAATTAGGAATAACTAGGACATTAGCCCTAGACGTGAAAACGTTAAGATTGTAGTGTTCAGGAAAGCACCCACGCAAGAGTTTGTTCCATAAGGTAGCGTTTATGGGAAAGAAGCTTTCAGTATGGAACGCCTTTCTTACCAGAAGAATCTGGAAATGGGTTGATTCAACCCTGTGAATGCGAAGTATGTAGATTTTTATCACGAGTTCTCACCAAAATATGAGATTTAGCGATCGGAAACAAAGAAAAGAGTTACCGGTAGATGTGACCGTTGCAGCTGACCAGAAAAAGAAACCAAAAGAATGTGAAAATCTGAAAAAAATTCTGACATGTGAATATAGCCTCCGTAGCTTGAGCTCCGCGGAAACTCGCACAAAAATTAGAAACACTGAAAATCCCTACAAAATAATAATAATAATAATAATAATAATAATAATAATAATAATTGAAACTACTGAGATATGAATAAATATGAATACTCCGGAGGGCGTAAGAGTGTTAATGATATTTGCCGACGCTAGATCACTAGCGAAGGCCCTCTAGTACAAATTAGATGAAAATGCAAAAAGTACAAGAATATTGAGGAAGAATTGCTGATACGTGATCTTTAGCAAAAGTCATCAGTGTGGAAGAAACTTTTATAAAACAATATCAATATAGAATATTGAAGAGAGTTTTGAAATTTTGAGAAAACTTGCACTCAATTGGCGCCAACCAAGAATTACTGTCGGGAAAATTAGCCAAAACATATTATTAAATCATTCGTTTAAAACAACTCGAACTCTGTTAATGAAAATACGGACCACCGAATGAAAACCCGTTACCGATGTCCCCACTCGGCTGATTTATTGTAATAAATAATTGCTAATCTGGGCGACAGAGAGGACAGTGTCTTTATCGTCTAGTGTCGTCAAAAGTATTTCACCTGTTCTTGGGGTAAACGCTTTCAACTGTTGAGTGTCCGGCCATTGTCTGGTCGTATAAAGGACAAGGCAAGAAAAATAGCTCATGGTCCGTTGTTCAAACGATTTGTGACTAAACTCCACCCCTTCTCCTCTTCACCAAGGACAGGTGCTTTTAAACCACACAGAAACCCCCTCGATGCCTTTACTGCTCCACCACAATACCAATACACGACCACAGCCCTCTCCCTAGGGTTCCAAACAGAAGGTGTCTAGTAAGAGGGTCGATTACTGTCACTTTGCGAAGGCCACAGACAAGGCTAGTTTACAGATTAGTTGAACGAGAGAGAGAGAGAGAGAGAGAGGGGGGGGGTTAAGATATATATGACAAAAATCTGAAATTTTTTCTGGTGATGTGGATAAAAATTTTTATGTTATCTGAATTCTGTCACAAGGCATCGACACTATTCTATCATTTCAGACTAGTATCTTTCTATTTGTTGTTTTGATCCTGTTTTGAGTTAGTGTACTTTCTGGTCATCTGGGTGTTTTATATTCCTAATAAAAAATATTAGCACGAAATATTTTAACTAAGATCCTAATAGTCATCTTTCAGATGATTGTTCATTGCAGTCCTCAGAAGCATTTTACACGCGACAAGCCTTCAGTTTCGTTCAGCGCGGAAGATAGATAGATAGATAGATAGATAGATAGATAGATAGATAGATAGATAGATATTACATGATCATCAGACCATATGTTATTCAACTTTATAAATGTACTAGCCACTGATACGAAGGGAGGAAGTAGAAAACCACATTTTGTTCATTTTTTAGATTAAGTCACCGAGATTGGGTATGTTTATTATTGTTATTATTATTATTATTGTTTAGATACTAAAGTTTGGCATTTCTCTTGAAAAAAGGTTTTAACTTTACATTGTGGGTTATTGTTTACTCATTAGAGTCGTGGTGTGGTTGTAGGCCGCGTAATGTAGGTTAATAAAGCTTAAATGCAACTATTTACATTGTTTACATTGTTTGGACTGTTCTCTTCATCTTTATTGACGTTTCGACCGTTGTACGCTCCAACCTTCTTCAAGTGATTGGAATTTCGAACTGAATCTTTTATTTCAATGACTGAGGTAGATTATTATCGTTCTATGAGTCATGCTACTTCCGGATGTTTTAGTTTTTTCTTTTCTTTGAACTCAACTATCTTTTTTTTTTGTTCACCACTGTTGTTGCCAGATATTGAACTCACAGCTCATTGTGTCAAGTCACTGTATCTAACCAACGCTTTTATCCATTTGGTCATGTGCATGAACAATCGACCCAAGTGATGAAAATAAAGGGTTCAGACTGAAATTCCAGTCACCTGATGATGGTCGGAACTTATAACGGCAGAAACATCGTGAATATAACAACAAAGATGGGAACAACAGCCTGAACAATGTAAATAATATAAATAATTACAATAGCTCATATCAGAAATATGGATAAATATTTAGATGTAGTGTTTATTTCTATGTTCAAACTGTTTATATATAAATGCTCTAATTTCAATTCAATTTGAATTCAGTCAGTTTAAAAAAAAGGAAATTAGATGAAATTCCAGTTTGTCTAGTAGTTTGCATGTTTGAAATATGGTGGTGATACTTATTCTCTACTCTGCAACCTCTTTCCCACATACGTAACATTACAAGCCTATCACTACTCTACAGGTAACCCCATAGCAAATATTCAGATGAGCTCCATTCTCATTGTTCCATTAGTTCAGACCTTTACATCTTCTTATGTCCACGCAATCCCCCTCCGTATGCCAAATTTAAGCAGAAAGATTCACTTAAATAACTTTTTTCTTGTCAAGAACGGACTCCTACGTGAATGCTTTATTGGACACTAAAATCTTAACCACTTCAAGTCATGGGCCAATTGTTATTTATCGTCTTTATTCTCATAATCTTATATATCTACCATCTTTTTCCTTCATATCATGTACCTTTTTCATCATAAATATTTTAACACAACCCTTCCTACCTGAAAGTTGGTGGATTTTAGTGCAAATCTCAGCTCACGAAACAATATAAGTATTTTATTTGTTAGAAGAAAACTCTTGTTATCCATTCAGCTGTCAGTATCTTTCTCATTCTATTTGTATATATATATATAAATATATATAGTAAGCCAAATAATTCCAAAATTTAATTTTGGGCTTCTTCGGTATAGAAATTTGGTACATATTTGAATTAATAATTTTTTCTTTTCGACTGTTGCTGATGAAGCGAGGATTTTCTCGTTGAAATGGCCATTCAACAAAATTAAATTTTGGAATTTTTTTACTTACTTTATATATTTGGCACTGTAAATACTATAGGATGTGCGTTGTGGAGCAGTGGATATCGACTCGGAACGAGAAATCGGGGTGCCGAGTTCGAATTTCAGTTGAATTCTTTGCATCCACATACACACAAATACTCTTGGGCAAGGTATTAATCCGTCTCTTCCCTCCAGTTATGGGTTAAATATCAGAATAGATTCGGTTCTATAACCTTCGCTGGCAACCAGTCTACCGCAGAAAGTAATGGCAACCTACTACGGGATAATCTTCTGCCCAGTCTCTCATGTCTCTTTCGAGACATGATCGCCCAAGCGTGTATCACGTATGGCACTTAACTGACTGAAATACTATTTACATTGAGCTCTCCACTTTGATCAATTTTAATATTAATAGGATTGGCTTTTGTAATTTCACCTATCTTTCTTAGATTTAATATATATATATGTGTGTGTGTGTGTGTGTGTTAAAATCATAGGAAATGTTCATAGAAAATATAAATATCTTTTTCGCCAAAGTTATTGAAAATTGCCTTTAAATTCTCGAAACATAGAAATTTTCGTATCGCAATGTAAATTAGATTAATTTTAAATTTAAAACAAACAAATTTATCTGTATTATGCTTTACAATCTATGTTGTATTCAGCACTTTTTTAAAAAAAAAGTAAATGCCGGAGAATTCGGGATTCTGAACCTATTGTGTTTCTTCATCTGGATATATATATATATATATATATATATATATATATATATATATATATATAAGAGGGGGGAGGGAGAGAGAAGGAGGAAAAGGGAGAGAGAGGGAGACAATTGGACAGCTGGATCAAAGTCCATAGTCTGACACGTATCTTAGTTACGACATGAAATTTTCACTGAACATTTTGGTAATCATGACTATATAAAGTATATTGGCAATGAAGAAGATTATGTTGAAAATTAAAATATTTCCTGTGTAAAGTGAATGTCTCCGAGGAAAGCAATAATTGAAATCTTTGCTTTTAAAAGAGCCCAAACAACGATCCCTAACCCTCATGTTCTAGCAATTTAGATACTCCGAAAGTAAGGGATCGAAAGAGAGAGAGGACAAGTTGAGATATCGCTCGTTATTAAAAGAAAAAGAAAGAAAAAGAGAGGGACAAAGATAAGCTTGTAAGTAAAAAGAAAGAAATTCAGGCTAGTGGGACATTCTCTTCGTGACAAAGTCTTTGCAAATGTGGAAGAGATCTATTTGATAGTATATGATTTTCATCCAGTGTCTTCGTGTAAGAAATAAACTAATTTTGTCATTGCTAAAAACGGTGATTATATCTTTTGGAATATTTTTTTCCATATTTGAAGTGGCTTTTATTCTGTGCCTGCAAATTTGACATTACTTTCCGAACAACTTAATCGAATTAGAAAAAAATATTAAAAAAATCAATCTGTTTTCTTCATGAGAATTTAATGTCGCACATAGAAAACCTACCTACCTATATACTGCACTGGCAAACAGTAATCAAGACGGTATTAAGCCAAAAAAGACTATGCCATAAAAAGAAAGCTGAAGTAATCAATTTTATCGATGTTGGGCAACATGTCTGCGATCATATTTCCCTATTGGGATCGATAACGGATCAGTCAGGCGTGAGAGATGCAGTTTTTCTTCCAGTGATTTGGTAAGAAGCAGACAACTATGAATGAACCTCACATTCATTATCCCCTATATGAGATTTCGTGCTGTTCTCGTTACGTCTCGCACGTACACGTGATTTTGATCAAATGATTTATCAGTCATAATAGCACTGGTGGATCTAGAGACCATTAAAATTATTTTCTTTTCATATGATTTTTTATGTTACCTCTTACAGTCTGTCCATACCAATCAATCTTTTTCAATGCGTTAATATTTATCTGTCTCATCCTGTTCTGCTCTCTATGTCTCTCTCAGTCTCTCTTTATCTCTCTTAGATTCCTAAATGTCTATTGACAATTAATATTGTCTACTATTTCATGCTTTTTTCCTTACCCTTAACTTCTGCCAGTATCTTCTCATTTATTCCTTATCACTTCCAATCTTCCTTGTCCATATATGATCTTATCTATTATACAAATGTAAATTAGTTTCATATACAGACAAATGAATAAGGAAAGTTCTAGTATTTTATACGGAATTCTTACTTTTATCTTTCTTTAGCTGTATATCTTGATAAATAATTTTAAAATATCGCAATTTACACGCCTTTTCATCCTTAACTATTCAATATTTTGTAAACATGTTACGGAAATCAACGAATTTTAACGAAACTGGGTTATAAGCAATCGACAATTTGAAATGAATTGTTTGAAATTGTTTCAAATCCTGCCGAATGGCACACATTTCCGTAACATGTTTACATTTGTTGACATTACGATACATTTCAGAGCAGATATGGTTGTTTACGATGGATCGAAAATTGTGTTATATAGGCTTGATAAAAAGTTCGTTTACTCTGGAGGCTATTCGTGGTCGAGAGGTCTAAAACGTTACGAGAACAAATGGTAGATTCCCCTGTATAGGTAGGGCTCGCAGGTTTAAATCCTGCTAAGCGGAACACATTTTCGTAATAAAAATTTATCGTAAATAATCAGGCCGGTATATATAATACAGTTTCATTAAAAACAGAATATCTACTTAAATATGAGTATCGATAAAAAATAATTTACAAACAATCCATTTTTATATATATATATATATATATATATATATATATATATATATATATATATATATATATATGGGAAGTATGTCTGTGTGAGCGTTTGTATGTGTGTATTTAGGCAGCAATTCTTCTTTTATAAAGTTTCATTACAAACGATTGACAAGGTACTGCGATTAAGCTTTTAGTTCAATTTTTCTCGTGTTTGTATAAGTTTTTACTTCGGTATATAATGCTTTTTTTGGGACAGAATTTTTTTTAAATAAAAATTAAAAAAACAAATATCCTCGATAATGTGAAATAGAATAGCTGAAAGAGCTATATTTATAGAATATTCGAACACCTTTTCCACATTGTATGTTCAGAAGAAAAAAAACAGAAAAATTGAATAAAAAGCTTAATAACAGTACGTGGTCCGCCATCTTTAATTTTTTTTGTTTTTTAATCATATCACCATAGCAAGGCGATAACGCCACTGATGCGCAGGGGGCTACGTAAGAATAAAACGATTGGAAAAGAGAAAGCCGGAAACCACATTCTAAGCAGGAAACAAGGGATGTTCAATAGACGTGGGTGGAGTGTGAACCGGGCGATAGTTTAGTCTATCTACTCCAATTGAAAAAAAATAAAGAAAAGAGTGAAAAGATTGGAAAAGGGAAAACCGGAAACCGCATCCTAAGCAGGAAACAAGGGATGAGCCTCTTCACCTGTTCAATAGACGTGGGTGGAGTGTGAAAGTTATATATATAAAGAGCGGAAAACCCTTCACGTACTTGCTACCCGGGTTTCGACCAACGCAGGTCTCTTCAGACAGGCTAGTCTCTTCAGGACTAGCTTGCCTGAAGAGACCCGCGTGGTCGAAACCTGGGTAGCAAGTAAGTGGTGTGAATGTGTTCTGTTCTTTAACATATTGTTAACTTTGTACATTCCGTTCATTTGTGTTAGGTGTACATTGAGCACTTTTCTTTTCGAACTACCGTCCGCTTGTCCAACCAACCACCATTTAGCTAGTATATATATATTCCAATAACGAGTAGCGCAGCATGTCCCTGCTAATGTACGTTTGGGTAGTCCAAGACGGCCTTTAAGAACCACTCAAGCTGTTCATGACTCGGCCATCGGACAACATCTACTTGAGAATTATGACTGTGCCTCTTGGTATGAGGACACATGGTTTTCAATTCTGCACCGCGCCCATTCGGCCTATCATCTACGTGTTCTGGAAGCTGTGTATTTAAAAACTGCACCAGCTTAGCCTGTGCAGACAAAAGGAGTACTTCATTCGCTCCTTACAGTTGTTGAAGGGTCTGTGAGTCCTTTTTTTTTTTTTTTTCATTTTATTACTCTTGTGGAACTTTACGTTTACACCCACTTACATTTTAATTAATTTTGATAAAAATTTTGTTTTTAAGCGAGTTCCACTTTCCTTCCTGCAAGTCATATTTTTGTGTCCTGTCTATCATTTAAAAATTCTGCCAACGAGCACCTTTGACAACGTGTTGGCTGAAAGTGTCCTCAGGTCTTATGTACATTATGACGTCAATTCTATTGAAATCCATTTGTTTTTTCTGCGGGTACAAGTTTCTTTATATATATATATATATATATATATATATATATATATATATATAATGTTGAGTTGTGAGAGTTTTTGGTGCCAAAATTGTTGTTTTTTCTGTAGTTTTACTGATATATTTTTGCAGGCAGGTTTATTTTATCGTAAATTGTTCATTATAGGAATAGAAATACAGCGTTGATAGTTTTAGTGCAAAGAATTTGTCACTTTATCTGAGCAGATTCATGCCAACTTGAATGTTTTTACCGTTATGATGTCTTGACTCGTCGGGACTGATTTTTTTTTTTTTTTTTTTTTTTTCACAAAATGAAAACTTTTTTTTCTTACGGCATGGACCTGCTCAATTAAAGTAATGAATTCTTGCCACTAATATATATATATATATATATATATATATATATATATATATATATATATATATATAAAGCGGATTTTAAAAAAAATTTTCTTGTCCCGGAAACAGTTATATTTTTTAAGTGCTCATTACACAATTCAATTCAGAAAATTGAAAGTGTAGGGCGATTTCAGATTCAAAATGTAAAATATTAGGAATACTAACCGTTTCCGCTGCCGCGGATTTAACCAAATAAAATTTCATCAGGCATTGAAAGTTATTTATTGTTATAAGATTTAACAATCTAGGCACAAAGCAGAAGGGGAAGTGGGGTAGGAATGATCAACATTAATTATCCTAACCAGATTTACGGCCCATTCATCTATTTCTATTTGCTTATTCATCACAAGAACGCATCGAACACTATTTAATCCTGCATATGCCAGAATACCACATATTCACAGGGTACCTACAAAATACCCAATGACATAAAAATTTCATTCTGTCAAAAAATCCAAATATCCTTTTTTTTCCTTATAAAAATATGTGAACCTGTAATTAGGAGGAGGGGATGGAGCCACAAAAATAAAACTAAAATATAATAAAACATTCAAACTAAAGATATCAGATGTTTGTACAGCTTGTCCATCCCACAAGATTAAAAGTAGCTGTTGTAATCTACCAATATACAGGACCAAGAAGCTCACTCACAAAAGGAGAAGGAAGGAAAAAATAAATGGTATACGACGACGACACATTATCGCATGCGGATGCAAGTTCGAGGAACAAGAAATGTTCGGGATGGATACAAGTCGTCAACGCGTCGACGTAGTTCCAAAAAGGGCGCACCTGAGGACAATGCTAGGAAAGCGTGCGAAGCCGTTTCCTCTTGACCAATGTCACATTGATGACAGCCAAGAAAATCCGCTCAGCCTCCTCTGAAGGCGAAATCACTGAGAGATAGCGCGCTCCGAGTTAATCGTTAGGTAAGATAAAATTCAGTGTTGCGCAATTCGCAACTCGTTCGCCGACAAGCAGCACCGCCCAAGGAGTAGAGCCTAGGCGATCACCTCTACTAACTCTCGATACAAGAGCATTCTAGGCCTAAAAATATCATTGGACTGAGGAATTACTTTCACGGCTGATCGACTGATTCTGGGGTTTACGACGACATTCAGCACTATAAACGGGAAGAGTGATGGTAAAGCTAAGCAAGGCGTCACTAACACCCCATCCAAGATCGAATCCTCTATCATCGCGCTGCATAGGAAAGCTAACCTTGCGGTTTGTCGATGATTCCCCATTTATGGCATTTCCATCCCCCTCCCCCATGACATAGACGCAGGACAGAGATTTCTCTGTAGACTTAATACTTGCCACCACCTCAAAAGAGGGAGGAGAGCAAGTGCTCGATCGCCTTCTTATAGTTCTTGTAGAGTGGGAGTACAGATAGCCTGTAAAAGAACGACGTACGTGACGCACGCCTCAGCCCTACCCTTCACGGATAATCTCCTTCGGCGCCAAGTCCGGACCGCTGCCCCAACATCTGTCCGACCAATTCGTCTGTAGTTGGAGCCCGCCCGAACCAAACTTCAAGAATACAGACAGGTCGGTCAGTCCAACTAAAATGAACTACGCCTTTCCGGGCACATAACCGCAAACCGGAAGACTTGTTGATGTTAATATTGGGCCCCCGTAACCTTCACGTACCATTCCAGCACCATCTGTACAAACCACAATGCCGTTGCACTCGTCATCGGTGTAGGTGGAAACCCTGGCTCGAACATCACCAGGAACAGCAATTCAACGTAGAGCCAAACTGCACACCCTGTTCCTTAACTCGCGAAACCGTACAGTAGGAGTGCAGTGGATAACCCTGACGAACCGCAAAAATCAGGTTTGGATCCATTAACCTGCAGGTACTGATGGTAGAACATGCTGAAAGCCTTGAACTGATCCAAATTTAGCTGTGCTGCTTGATCGTGCGGATAAGATGCTGAAAGCTCTGACTTCTTCGGCCTTTCACAGAAAAAATCTGCTCGGGTCATAACAGAATCTCGACAACTAACTGCATACGCTCCGTCGGGATCATGGTCAAGATTGTTAACTCTGTGTTTAACAGATTTATGGGCTTGTAATTATCTAAATCCTTAACTATCCTTGGTCTTTTTCAAGAATGTAATCAGACCCCTAGAGATCCGGTCGGAAACAGAGCCGCAACCAACTGCTGAACACGACAGTCAATATCGGCACAAAAATGTGCTACAGCCTCAAGTACAATTCGTAGGGAAGACCAACAACTCTGGGAGACTTGCCACTGCTGGTGCTCTTCTATGCAAAGAAAACCTTGCCCACTGTGATTTCCCCCACGCAGCCAGCCGCTTCAGTCGGTGAAAATCAAGAAAAGTCAGCCAAATAGTATGAAACTCTTGCAAACCGGCCCCCAAAACGCCGCCAAAACGACTTGCACATGACCTTGGTCGACCTCTGAGTATCGACCTCCCGAATGTAACGATCGAAACATCGGCGGATCTCTTTCTTGCGCAATTCTGCGCAGATTTTTATGGCTTCGTTAGACATATTGTTTAATCTATATCTAGCTGCTCACTCTAGAGCCTGTCTAGCTAAACTTATCTCTAAGGAATCGCCCAGCCTCCGCCCGAGACAGACTATCATTGAGAGTCTTCATCCTTTTAGCCTTGTCTAGAGCGAGTCATTGCTATATTCAGTGGTGAAAGACCATATGCTATGCTTAAGCTTCTCCCACCACTTATTGCCAATAACCCCTCCCACGAGTTTTGCTGCACTAATCTAGTTAGTTGTCCCGGAAGCCCCGCCTGTCCAGTAGAGACAGATTGAAATTCTAGTGTCCAGCCTAGCACCTAACGCCATCCGGGCGCAAACAAGTCTATGGTCCGAATAGCCTAACCTGTAGAATATGTGACAATCGAGCAAATCTAGCTAGACTGTTATCACTAAAATTCTATCTAGGTAGTTGGTTACCCGGGTAGACGGTCACTTAAGAGCCCTAAAATAAGGTCTGAAATACTGACAGTTTTCAAACATGCAAAAAAAAACATCTACTGAAACAGTATGAACCCGGATTTTTTCTCCCAATTTTCCCTCTGTCATATTTTATAAGATTTATACACCGTTAGAAGACAAGTGAACTTTTTACTCCCATATTGTTATAGAAGATCTTCCAAGAAAGGTGAAATGTTGTAAGACCCAAGATATAAATTTACTGCGATTAACGCATTTTTCATATATTTTTCTTTTAATTAGAGTAGCATTTTTAATCAAAATTATGGTCAGACTCATTACGGTGAGCAGCTCTTGGTATATAAAAATTTATACAATTTTTTTCCAAATTCTTTTATATAATAATGTGTTCTTTTAAATTTAATGTATTATGTATATATTTACAAATATAATTATTTAATTACTTAGTTTTTGGTCATAATTAAATTAGACCGGTACACACTTGTATTAAAAAGTTGTTAATACAATTATATTTGTAAATGAGTTATATTATGCAATCCAGGTTTCTACCATCTGGCCTCTTTAGGCGATTTGCAATGACTGATTTTACCATTTTTTTTTTTTTTTAGAATTTTTTTTTTGAATTTTCTAGTTTAAGTGTAGACCTATGATTAAACCATCTAGTCTTAAAAGTATCTTTGGTTGAGACCAGATATGTTTTATTTTGACCATTTACATCATGTATTTTTGTTTAGTAAATGACTTCTTTTGTATTACAAAGTCCTTGAATTTGGGCATTCATTTTTGTCCCTGCAGTTACATTCCTTGTTAATGATCTTGTTTTGTACATTGCTATTTAAGTTTCTGACATCTTGTTTCTTTATGAAATTTTCTGAATTACTAATACAGCTATAATTCAGCTTTATTGTATTCCTATTTAAAATTTTATTCAGTTCTGAGCTTTTTGGAAAGTGTTTATCGATTAGTTTGAAAAATATTTGTCCTATTTTGGTTTTGACTTCTCTTTTCCAAACTTTACTCTTATTTTTTTCTTTTCTTTTTATTTTTCAATTGGAGTAGATAGACTAAACTATCGCCCGGTTTACACTCCACCCTCGTCTATTGAACGGGTGAAGAGGCTTATCCCTTGTTTCCTGTTTAGGATGTGGTTTCTGGCTTTCTCTTCTCAAATCTTTTCACTCTTACGTAGCCCCCTGCACGTCAGTGGCGTTACCACCTTGCTCGGGGTGATATGATTAAAAAAAATATGGATAAGAAGGAAGGTGATATTGCTTATGAATATAGACACTTACAGTGTTCTCAATATTTTCTAGTGGTTTACATTTCAGAAGCAATACAAACAATACAAACAGAAACAATTGACGAAACAATTTCTATATATCTTCGTTTTAATAAATTAATTTCTCTTTTAGTTAGAGTAGCGCTTTTACATCGAAATTGTGGTCAGACTCATTATGTTGAATTTAGTGTGATGTTTTGTAAAAGATCCTTTTCGTGTTCACATAATATTTTATTTAAATTTCTTAAGGTTCCCCTATTATCAAACGGGATATTTAATATTAAAAGTGATGTATAAAAAAGGAGGCTAAAGATAGGAACATGTAAAAAAAAAAGAAACTAATTGAAATCAGCTAGACTACATACCCAAAATATATATTTAAATCCTTCTGTATCCTTATATATATATATATATATATATATAATCACCTTAAACGTTATTTTTGTAGATACCCATGTTTGAGTTTCTTGTCTCGCACTTTCCGCATTCCACAAGAAACTGTTGGAGTAAAAGATACCAACTCTAATAGCGCAATAGGGCACCAGGGAAAATGAAGCTCATCAGAGCAGTTGCCATGAAAATATTTGCAGAAAAGACGGAGAGAAGCCACATTACGTCGGTGTAAAAGTGACTGAAGTCGAGATGCCAGGTCAGGATCAATTACATTGCAGATCCTTCTTTGGATTTTGTCGAGAACCTCGAGATGACTAGCAGGAGCAACCGACCAGATATGGTCAATAGTATTCAATGCACAGACGAATGGTAGATTTATAAATGTGTAAGATCAATTCTAACAAGAAAAACTTTCTAGCCCGTCACAAAGACCTAAAATGTAAATATAGATTCGATGTATCAGTTCTATTTCAAGTTGGTTAAAAAAGTGAAGCCAAGGAAGTGCAGTATGTATATGCTCTCTGTATGGCTGTTAATAATATATTTAGGGTTCACAAATATACCTTAGTTTTTATGCATCATTGACACAATGGATTAAAGAATAAATTTCTTAATTCTACTAAGGAGGGAATTAAAAATAGATTTATGGTACATAATGCTATGGAAGTTCAATTCAAAGAATAAGGCTAAAGAAACATCTAGACAAATGTGGCCGAGGATACATACCTAACCAGCATGTGCAAAATTGGATTCGTAGGTTTCGTTCTGCAGAAACGTCGTTGGAAAGTGAGCCAAGATAAGGGTGTTCATCTACGTTTGATGTCTTCTTCTTGTTTTTCTTCTTGTATATGCCGTATTCCTTCAGAACGTTGGCAATCGTGGCTCTCTACAACTTCTTCTCCATTGTAGCCCTCAGTAAAGCTTGTATTTTTGCTTTATCTCCTAATCTCTCTTCCCATTTGCAAAAGCTCGTTAATATATTGGGATTTAGCCGATTACGCAACCTTAGTTACAACCGTTCGGTGTCTTTAGGTTTCGTAATCGGCTGAATTCTGAATGAAAGTATTTAAAAGCTCTACATTATAAATCTATTGAGCATTTTTATTACAACTGTGTACTTGTCTAATTTAATTCTGACCAATAACTAGTTAATATCATATATATATATATATATATATATATATATATATATATATATATATATATATATATATTCCATTTGTAAACAAGTTATTACGCGACCTACGTTTCTACCATGAGTGGTGTCTTCAAGTGATTTGCAATAACTGATTTTACCGTTTTCTTTGAGTACGCTCACGTAACGGTGTTTTTTTTTTTGTTTTTTTTTTTTTGTTTTTTTGAAAACGCTCACATGGCAGGGAGTTTTTGAACGCGCAATTTTGAAAATTACAAGGAATTGTAGTGTTTTCACCCATGGTTGTATGAACCTCAGAGGTATTTTTTAGTATGGTTACACTTAGTCATAATTTCCGTTCTTTCATTCAACAGTTCGCTTTTATTTGGGAATAGCATAATCTCTAACTTTTCTTCTTTTTTTGCCACCGTTGTCAAGCTTGGCTGCTTTTACTATACTCCACGTTATGTCTGGGTCTTTTCCATATTTTGATTTTAATTTCTACACGTGGCTAGCCAATATTGTACAGTTTTTTAAGTTTTCTATTTTGAATGTAGATCTGTGATTGAACCACCTGATCTTAAAGGTGTCTTTGGTTGAACCCAAATATATTTTATTTTGGCCATTTAAGTCATGTTCCTTTGCTTTGTAAATGATTTCTTTTTACATGAAAACAAACACTAATTTAACATACATAAATAAAAATCCAACCATCCAAAAAGTATAATTAGACACATTCACAATGGAATAGAACACAGACTATCAAATAATTCGTCAAACAAAACAATATTTGATGAGAAGAAAAATATCTATAAAGATGCATTTAGAAAATCTGGCGATAAAAACATTTTCAATATAAGTCTCAACCAAACAGACAAACAAAAAACGATAATAAAAAATGAAACATTATCTGGTTCAACCCACCAGTGAATTTAGAGGTAAAGATTAAATAGGACAAATATTTTTAAACTGATAGATAGACACTTTCCAAAAGAATCAGAACTAAACAAAATTTTCAACAGAAATACAATCAAGCTAAGTTATAGTTGTACTAGTAATTTAGATAGTTTCATAAAAAAACAAAACGCCAGAAACTCAGATAGCAGTGTACAAAACAAGACCACTAATAAAGAATGCAACTGCAGGAACGAAAATAAGTGTTTACTTCAAGGACTTTACAACACAAAAGTAATCATTTACAAGGTTAAGGTGCATTAAGTAATTAAGCAATCAATGCACACACACACACACACACACACACACACACACACACACACACACACACACACACACACACACACACACACACATATATATATATATATATATATATATATATATATATATATATATATATATATATAACGGTCATGTCACGTTGGATACACCGGTTCCCGCTCGATCACCGAAGTTAAGCAACGTTGAGCCTGGTCAGTACTTAGGTGGGTGACCACTTGGGAATACCAGGTGCTGTTAGCATTCACGGATGTGCGTTGGGGTGCGGTGGATGTCGGCTTGGAAGGGGAAATCGGTGAGCCGAGTTCCAATTTCAGTCGAGCACGCTGCATTCACTTGCGCACTGGTACCCTTGGGAAAGGTATTAATCCGTTCGTTCCCTCCAATTATGGGTTAAATAATTGAGGTCTGCTGTTCGTGCGATTTGTGGCAGTCATCTGCACCAATTGTTTGTTATCAGCAGTTCCAAGAAGTGTGGATGGTACTACACAATGCCTTCACCACTATAAACAAATCTCTGTGTGGTTGTCTTGCTGGAAAAAGGTTGGACCCTCATACGTTGAACGCGACGGGAGAATCCATTATATATATATATATATATATATATATATATTGCTTATTTGGGCAGCGATCTTAATTGTATTATGTTAAGTTTTTTATATAATATTTTACGTGATCATATAATTTTTTTCTTTTCAGGATATAAATTATGTGCTGAAAAGAAAAAAAATATAAGATCACGTGAAAAATTATCTATAAACTTAACAATAATAACTTGTTTAGCATTTTTAATGAAGCCTATATATGTGCAAATTACAAACTACTACAAAATTGTACATGTTTTATATTAAAAGAAAAATGTCTCACCAGGTAGTTAATGATGATGGTAATAAACGTTTTATTACCATTATTATTAACTATCTGATGAGACATTTTTCTTTCTATGTCAAAACAAAATGTACAATTTTGTAGTAGTTTGTACATGTTCTAAAGTAATAATTTATATATATATATATATATATATATATTATGAATAAAAAAGAGACAAGAGTAAAAACTCTTAGTCGACGGTTTTCACTCTTGTCTCTTCGTTTTATTCATCGTGTTTCTTCCACAGATACAGTTCATTGAAGAATATTTGCACACACTAACACAGACACACGCACAGAAACATACCCACACGCACATGCACATACATACACACACACACACACACACACACACACACAAACATATATATATATATATACATATACTCTGGAAAAATGGTAGACTTTGAAAAACAGTAGCTACTCTAGCATCTACGCATCGTTCATTCAGCAATGAATTAGAACACTCTCAGCTATTGGGCGTGTATAATGATAATATACACGCTAAATAAGCCTGCCTCCTCCCACCGAGCGCCCATAGCTCAGAGGTAGAATCGCCGACTGACGCCAATTCGGTCGGGTTTCAATCCTGGGTTAAAAAGCAATCGGAGTCTAACCGTACTGATGAGCTGTAATACAGCGAAACAGATCTGTCTGCGGATGACTATATATATAAATATATATATATTGGATAAAGAAATAAGGTTGTTCCAACACATACTATATATATATATATATATAGTATGTGTTTGCGTGTAAATATTTTCAGATGAATGCACCACTAGATAAGACATGATGAATATATATATATATATATATATATATATATATATATATATATATATATATATATTCATTACTCAAGCGAGCGAGTGCACAGCTCGATAGATGAAATAAAACTTTAAAAAAACAGAGTGTCAACTCAAATACGCGCGATCCACTAAAATGAACGTTTGAAGTAGTAAAAATGTGTCAGATTAAAAAATAAAATTTATTGACTCTTTATATGTATATATATATATATATATATATATATATGTGTGTGTGTGTGTGTGTGTGTGTGTGTACAAGCTCTATTCTATCGGTATAGGAAGCATTAATTTGTGACTATATACTTTCCTTTTTATCATGTTTCTCAATTTATTTCTTCAGTAAAACTTTCATAATATATTTATATAATAAATCCATTATTAATGAATTTACATCATACATATAATATTCTGTCAATTACTCTTGCCATTATTCTTTACCAATGACAACTCCATTCCTTCCTTTTTTTCTTTTTTTTTTCAAAGTAGATATTTGATGCCAAAACTTGTTCATAAAATCATTTTTATCGCACAGTTTAAGTTAACTTTACCCGGTTCCTTCACTTACTGTTTCACCTTTTCTTTTACCTCAGGTTTTATGTGAGGTGTACTGAAAGGTTCTCAGACCGATCCATTATGACAAAAGCTCAGACATCAGATTTTGCGAAGGAAGTCTTCTTTGTCCACCTGAGAACCTTTTAGCATTTATTCGTAAATTTTCTTCCTAACCGTTTCCCCCCTTTTTCATCCTCGTTCGGTTCTCACCTTTTCACGTCCTACTCCTCCTCCTCTTCCTCATCTTTATTACTATTGCTATTATTATTATTTCTTTTTTTCTTATTTCATTTCTTTCTTTCTCGATTCTTTTTTTCTTCTTTTTTATTTTCTTTTTCCTCTTCTTTTTATCTTTTTCCCTATTTTTCTTCTCTTTCTTATTTCCTGTTTTTCTTTTCGTTTTTTCTTGTCATTTTTCTTTTCTCTATTTTTTTTCTTCCTCTTTAGGTTTTATTTTGTTTCACATTTTCCATCTTCTGTACATTTTCATATTTTTCGTAGTTTTCCTTTTCGCTGTCATTTATTCCGATTTTCATTCTGCGTTTTTCTTTTTTCTTTTTCTTTTTTACCTTTTTCTTATCTATAATCTTTTTCTGCGTCTCTTTCTTCTATTTCTGTTTTTTCTCTGTCACTTTATCAATCATCTTTTCTTTCGTTTTTCAGTCCTTTCTTTTTTGTTGTTTTGTTTTTTCTATATCTACTTTTTAATTTGATGTTTGTTTATTTTTCTCCTTATTTAGATTTTTTCTTTTGTCAGTCTCAGTCCATTTCTAAAAATCTTTCTGAATATTCTAACGTCTTTCTCGGTGTTCTTTCATGCATTCATTTTTTCTTTCTATCTTTCTTTTTCCTGATTTTTCTTTCTGTTTGTTCGCATGTTTGTGCCTATTGTTCTTTCCCAATTCACACTAAAGTTTAACCTCTCTTTTCCTTGTTTCCCTATTCATCAATTTGCTTCGTTAAAGTTCTTTTTTCCTCCACTTTTATCATTCAACGCCACCTAGCAACAATTTTCCTCTCCTACCGTTGTGATTTCTAATATCTCTCTCTCTCTCTCTCTCTCTCTCTCTCTCTCTCTCTCTCTCTCTGTCTACTTCATGCCAGATAACCACAAATGGTTTACACCGAGGCAAGGCTAGCGCATGTAAAATGAAATTCAGACAAAATACACGTAAGTGAGCACACATGCCAATCTCTGTTTGTAATTCCACTTACTTAATATTTAGCCTTGTCTTATCAAGCGGAGGACGATCTTCACAACATCACACTCTTTTTTTATTGCCTCCTCTTTTCTTTCAAATGGGACACGTCGACCAATGGCTGCTTTCTCTTGTGTTGTGCCTGTGGCCGGTTCAGTATGAGGCGTAGATCCCTGTCCCTCGTTTCTAGGCTATACTGGCCGTGTTTGCTACCCTGTCGTCATTAGTTCGACTTATCACACTTCTCATCTCAATAAACTGATTCTGCCAATTTCTTTATAGCAAAACAGTATACAAGACAGGTACGCAAATGTGTCTGGCTTCCTATCCGGTCTGTTAACATGAATAGCGAGTTACATTTGTTTTAATACTCATAGATATGGTAATGTATTCGACGGCTAAATTTAGTACAACGCAAAGCTAAATGAGAAGAAATAAATAAAAAGATTGTGTTGCGTCAATTTCAAAAGTGAGTTGAGTTTGTCTGCATTTGAAAACCTGACTTTGAATAACTCCTGCTGCTGAAAAGAAAAAGCAGCTATAGACAGGTTACATAATGATTTCTACTATGGTTTTTGACCAGTTGTAATCATGGTACATCCATTATGGATCGAACTCACTCCACGAGATTATATGGCTGGTAGCTACTCCCAAACAAGGCGTTGCACACTTTCTATTATACTTATTTATCATCGTATCTATCTATATCAATTTGTTCATCGTTAATTCTAGATAAAGAGAATAAAGATAGATATGGAAAGACAAGAGAGGAGAATAGATAGATAGATAGATAGATAGATAGATAGATAGATAGATAGATAGATAGATAGATATGATCAATAGGTCCGTAGTCCAACACTATTATCTAAATTCTCCCCTGAAATATTAGTGTATAATGATCAATTTACGTAATTAATATTGAGCGCTGGATTTATTACATTAAGAAGCAAATAGACTATTTTCCGGTAGCTACTCATAGACAAGACGTTGGCCCCTTACTATTATATTTACCTATCATAATATATATTTATCTATCTCTCTATAGATAGATAGATAGATACTTTCACGGCTTCTGCTCACTGGTACCCCCTATATATGAATTTTTTCGAGCCACAAGATTAGCAACTAGACCCCACCCTTTTACTGTGAAACTGATAAATTGTAAACGCAAATTCTACTCCCCCAGTTTTTTTTCTCGCACTTCCCGCCTGTGGAATTCCTTTTCGCTTACTTGCTTTCCTGACAGCTACAATCTTCAAGAATTCAAATGTAAAGTCAATAGTCATCTCTTGTCTCACTAACTTGCATCCTCTCTCTCATGCTCTTTTCTCCGTCCACCCCACTCTCATCAGTATTTTCTTTCTTCTCATACCCTCTTCCTGAAACCTCCTGTAACCTGTCACTCTTTCTCATAACATTTCTCTTATGTAACCCTCTGCACAACAGCAGCAGTAAAATACCTTGCTTGGGGCCACACAATTAAAAAAAAAAGTAAAAAAGATAGATAGATAGATAGATAGATAGATAGATAGATAGATAGATAGATCCGTAGTCCGAAACTATTGTTTGAATTCCGACCTGAAATATTTACTGTATAATGTTCAATTTATGTAATTAACATTCAGCGTTGGATTTAGCGCATTAGGAAGGTAATGGATTATTTTTTTAAATAAATGTTAATTATACAATATAAATGCTTTACCTTTTCATCAAATAGCTACGACCTTTTCTTAGTACCTAAGCCTATATTCGGCAAGTAATTTTGCACTCTCGAATCAATTGGTAGGTCTCCTATTAGAAAAGTTAGTTCACTGGGTTGTACTAGATATTTTTATATTATTTATACATCTATCATTCGTCCATGCTTTGAATATTGCTACCACAGATGGTTTAGTGTTCCTGCTATATATTTAAAAATCCTTGATAAAACACATGAAGAATTTTTGACCTGGCATCATAAGTTTTGACCTGGCATCTAAGGTTCTGTCACTTTCTCACAATCTTAATTTAGCTTCTCTATGTCTTTTCTATAAATATTTTTATAGCAACTGTTCGTATAAACTCTCGTCTATGGTACCGAGATTTTAGATTGACGGTAAGGTCTCATCATTTTACAGTGGAAATCGTTAAATGTAACCGTGAGTTTTATACTAACAGTTTCTTCTCTCGTTTGTGGAACTCTCTTCCGGATTCTTGCTTCCCAATCAACTTTGATCTTCAAAGATTTAAATGCAATGTCAATCTTTATCTTCTTACTTCTTAATACCTGTTCTTTTGTTATTCTAGGTTCTTAATAAAATTTTCCTTATATTTTTTCACACTCAGTGGCTTTGTTGCCTTACTTAGGGGTGACTCTGGTCAACCTCTTGTCTACAGATTCTAGAGACATAGAATATGACTCTTCCATTTATATAGTGGAGTACATTCAAAAGTGAAACAAGAACCTGTCAAGAATTTAGCACAGACTAAGAGATTTTCTACTGAATTATAATCGACGATCACAAATTAAAAGTTATACTGAATAAAAAATAAGAAATAAAAATAGATGAGAAAACAAAAAATTATTATATAAACCGCTCAACGGCAACAAAAATGAAACTTGATTAGTCAAAGGCGACATCTTTGTTAATGACAGCAAAACTCATAACGAATGTGCCTGTTTTAAAATCAGCGTTCGAAATGCTGGGTTTTAGTTGCACTCAAACACCGTTCGTCGGGGTTGGGATGTGCGCAGTGGTGCAATGGAAATCGGTTCAGAATAAAAAATTGGAGAGCGGGGTATGATTCGTTGCATTCACTTATGCGCAAATACACTTCAGAAAGGCATGAATCCATCTCTTCTCCCTTTCAGCTATGGATTGAATAGCGGGACAGATTTGGTTCTATAGCCTTGGTTGGTTGAATGAAATGGCAACCGACTGCCGGAAAATCTTCTGCGTCATCAGTCATGGATAGAAAGACGTTGGCCAAGTATGGCACCGATTTTTAGATCGAGACCGGACAATTCCGTCAATAATAGATCCTACATTGCTGATCTTCGCCCCAGACGTTGACGTATTTTTAAAAAACGTTGATATACTTTATGTTATGCCTTTGTACGATATTCATTCTAGCCGATGTATTTGCGAAGAGAAAGTCACTTGTTAGGACCGAACTTATTACGTTAAATTCCGAGACCTGGATGTCTTCTTCATTCTTCTTTTGTATATTTCTAAGTACAGATTCCTACACTATTCTCACATTCACGACCATCTTTCTCATGGCATCGTTCCATGGAAGCATATACACCAACATCTTGCATCTATCGATGTGCGTTTCTTGTCTGTTATTGACCAAGTGGGATCAATCAATAATCACAAATATCAATTATTAATCAATAATATCGACTTATTCAATTGCAACAAAAACGAATTAGTCAGTCAAGCATCAGCTATAAATCGAATCGCCATCATATTAATTATCTTTCATTATTTGAAATAACATTTTTATATATTATATAGTCGGGTATTTAAACAGATTATCTATGCCTAATATATAGCTAAATAAAAGGATGATTATTTGTGCTGTGCCAGCCTCTCTAATAAGGAACAATTAACTGCCTTGAAAATCAAATCACCATTCGAAACTATGATTCATATATATATATATATATATATATATATATATATATATATACAACTACACACCGAGATAATAAATACGTCTGTAGTTTAATGACGCGAGGGTTTTATTTTACGCAACAAAAAATTTTCTACTTAATCTCCCTGATTGTGAATGCACTTAACTTAGAAGGGAATATTAATCACAAAGGTCAGATATTTTGCAGAGAAAATTTAAGATAAAAATATTGGTTACTGTCTTATTAGTACATTTGTGTGTGTGTGTGTGTGTGTGTGTGTGTGTGTGTGTGTGTGTGTGTGTGTGTGTGTGTGTCTTAACTTTAGTTTTAAGGTATGCTATATTTATGGGTAAATATGCTCAATATCAGGGATAAGAGGGGACACTAAAGTCAATACCCAGCGGTGACAGTTTGTTGCTTGCTTGAACGCATTCTTCAGGTCAATATACATATGTGTGTATACTTCTGTGTGTGTAATTAAATTTTTTAATTAAAATTTTTTAAATTTTTTTAAATAAATATTTCATTCAAATATTGTTTTATTAAATGTTTTTTTATGATTTTTTTATATTGTGATATTACAAATATTCGCTAATACTTTATAGAGCATACAGATATGATATATATTAACAAACCAAAACATTGGTAAACCCTGCGCTTTCGACCTTAGCAAAAAAAAAGCCAGCCAAAAAACGCACTTAAAGTGACCACAAAAAACAAAATTTAAAAACTGAAAAATGAATAAACAAAGGAATCAACATAAAACTGAGGGAAAAAGAAAAGGAAATACAGACAGAAAAAAGGTGATTAGATGTGTTACAAAACAGGGCATATGCAATACCCAGTGAGGATCGAACTCACTACTGAGCTGTAATGATTCTAACGATACAAGCTGGCTATGCATTACATCAAGTTGAAAAAAAAAACAGGCGAAAAGATAGACATGTGTCTATGCAATTATACACAGTGGTCAATTTTCCAAATCAACTAACAATTCAAACCGCTAACCAGTGACACCGCACCCATATACATATATATTGCTAAATTATAGTGATATTTTGTGGAAAATTGCTTTTTTTACTAGTTTACTAGTTTACTGGTGGAAAGAAGATTGTTTGTCTTAAATTGCTCGATAACATGAGCGTTAATTGAATTAATGTCATTTGGTTGAGCAGTGCCATAGTCATGGCGACTTCGAAGTTTCGTGAAGGTATTATTGTAATGTCTTCCCTGTTCATTTGTTTTTCTGTTACTGTTTCTCTTTTTTCTTTTTCGTATTCATATGAAGTTTGTTATTATTTGATATATTTGTGTGTGAGAGTGAATTTTTGCTTGATGAATGTTGTATTTTCTTTGGTTGTTTTCAGGGATTTGTTGTTTTTTAGGCGGTGTACGATTTGTTGTTTGCTAGTTACATTTTATTGCTGTCCCTTTTAAACATGCTCATGCATATGCCTGCTTAATTGTTTTTATGTTCAGTTGACCGCTTTTTACCATTTTGGGCTAAATTTATTTTTACCGTGCCAGTGTATATACCCGCTTAAATTTTTAAGTTCATGATTAAGTGTTTTTAAGTGTTTATATATATATATATATATATATATATATATATATATATATATATATGTATGTGTGTGTGTGTGTGTGTGTGTGTGTGTGTGTGTGTGTGTGTGGTGGGGTGTATGTGTGGAGGTGCGTCTGTGTGTGCAAGTACACATTTATGTGTGTTTCATAGATCTACATAAGTGTATGTAGAAAGACATGAAAAATATTAAGAACCACAGAACTCTCGCAACAATCCTAAAAAACAATTAACTCAGCTGCTTGTAGTCACGTAACTAACCACGGATCTGTCAATGATTTACTAAAATGTAAAAGTTGGTCAATAATAATAAAACAGATTTTCTCAAAAATTCTAATTTGTTATTTAGTTTAATGGCACTAAATAATCTGCCACTTTTAACGTTGTAATGATATCGTTAATGTGATCGGTTAGAGTCA
This sequence comes from Ascarosepion bandense, assembly GCA_037127315.1. NCBI lineage: Eukaryota > Metazoa > Mollusca > Cephalopoda > Sepiida > Sepiidae > Ascarosepion > Ascarosepion bandense. The sequence continues at coordinate 4,728,917 of JBBBDQ010001768.1, forward strand.
AGAAGAATACAGGCAATACTAAATTTATTGATTTTAAAGAATATTATTGTTTTCGTAAAGATTATAAATTTGTAACAGAATAAACCAAAGTGTATATAGATTTAGAATGTTTCCTTTTCTCTTTGCCTTATTGAAATGTGTAAATTAATTTGCATACTCTTTTTCGGGATATATCTCTTACTAATTAACTCATAGACGAGGGAGGAGAGGTGGATTCCCAAGAGTATTTGCGCATCACGGAATATAATGAACCTGATTGGAAGTGGAATAACAGCAATTACTGATAGATAGATAGATAGATAGATAGATAGATAGATAGATAGATAGATATGAACAAAATCATAGATAGATAGATAGATAGATAGATAGATAGATAGATAGATAGATATGAACAAAATCATAGATAGATAGATAGATAGATAGATAGATAGATAGATAGATAGATAGATATGAACAAAATCATAGATAGATAGATAGATAGATAGATAGATAGATAGATATGAACAAAATCATAGATAGATAGATAGATAGATAGATAGATAGATAGATATGAACAAAATCATAGATAGATAGATAGATAGATAGATAGATAGATAGATAGATATGAACAAAATCATAGATAGATAGATAGATAGATAGATAGATAGATAGATAGATATGAACAAAATCATAGATAGATAGATAGATAGATAGATAGATAGATAGATATGAACAAAATCATAGATAGATAGATAGATAGATAGATAGATAGATAGATAGATAGATAGATAGATAGATATGAACAAAATCATAGATAGATAGATAGATAGATAGATAGATAGATAGATAGATAGATATGAACAAAATCATAGATAGATAGATAGATAGATAGATAGATAGATAGATAGATAGATAGATAGATAGATATGAACAAAATCATAGATAGATAGATAGATAGATAGATAGATAGATAGATAGATAGATAGATATGAACAAAATCATATAGATAGATAGATAGATAGATAGATAGATAGATAGATAGATAGATAGATAGATATGAACAAAATCATAGATAGATAGATAGATAGATAGATAGATAGATAGATAGATAGATAGATAGATAGATAGATAGATAGATATGTACAAAATCATAGATAGATAGATAGATAGATAGATAGATAGATAGATATGAACAAAATCAAAATCATAGATAGATAGATAGATAGATAGATAGATAGATAGATATGAACAAAATCATAGATAGATAGATAGATAGATAGATAGATAGATATGAACAAAATCATAGATAGATAGATAGATAGATAGATAGATAGATAGATAGATAGATAGATAGATAGATAGATATGAACAAAATCATAGATAGATAGATAGATAGATAGATAGATAGATAGATAGATAGATATGAACAAAATCATAGATAGATAGATAGATAGATAGATAGATAGATAGATAGATAGATAGATAGATATGAACAAAATCATAGATAGATAGATAGATAGATAGATAGATAGATAGATAGATAGATAGATATGAACAAAATCATAGATAGATAGATAGATAGATAGATAGATAGATAGATAGATAGATATGAACAAAATCATAGATAGATAGATAGATAGATAGATAGATAGATATGAACAAAATCATAGATAGATAGATAGATAGATAGATAGATAGATAGATAGATAGATATGAACAAAATCATAGATAGATAGATAGATAGATAGATAGATAGATAGATAGATAGAACAAAATCATAGATAGATAGATAGATAGATAGATAGATAGATAGATAGATAGAACAAAATCATAGATAGATAGATAGATAGATAGATAGATAGATAGATAGATATGAACAAAATCATAGATAGATAGATAGATAGATAGATAGATAGATAGATAGATAGATATGAACAAAATCATAGATAGATAGATAGATAGATAGATAGATAGATATGAACAAAATCATAGATAGATAGATAGATAGATAGATAGATAGATAGATAGATAGATAGATAGATATGAACAAAATCATAGATAGATAGATAGATAGATAGATAGATAGATAGATTTGCATTGGGTGAATTAACAGTAAAAAAAAAAGTATACATAAATAGATTTATATCCCGATGGTGGATTAGAACTTTTTGTATTGTAATAAACAGTGTTTGATATTGAAGTCAGGATTTTGAATGCTGAGTTTGTAAGCATAATATTAGCTCAGCCCAATGTTCCTACTACAGTTTTTCACTTTTTCTGAAGATAGTTATCTAGCTGTCCACCTAAAGAGATAGATACTCGGAATGATAATAAATCCAATTACGGCCATCGGCAGAAGGACTGCTCGCCATTATGTGGCCTCTTTACACATTAGAGTGCGGTATATTTACTTCCTGTCACTTCGTCTTCAGCTGTAGAATCTCTTCGGCACGAAATAATCCTCAGGTTTCATCGGCCCCTCTCATTCGTCACATGTCGTATGACGCGACAGTTTTTCCACCTCACATTTCAACCCTGTCATTAATTGACAAGCGACTCACTTTGAGAGGCTCTAATCAAGATAGCACGTTCAAGAGGAGTGTTCTTTGCCCCGTCAGCTCTTGAGTATTCCGTTCCGAGTTTCATAACGTCACACGTTATTTTCTCCCTTACCAAAGAAACTCAACATTTTTTTTTCTCTTTTCCTTTTTTCCTTGTTTATTAACATTTTTAATTCTGCCTGCTTGTGTAGATTTTACAAGTACATGATTGCATCAGGCGAATAGAAAATTGTTTTTTTATTGATTGATTTGTTTTTATCGCTTATAAACCTTTTGCAGGTTATTTAAAGCCAGAAAATATTTATTTTAGATTGTCATATTTTTAGATAGCAATGATTTACTGACATACGTCTTACTAAGTAATCCACAGCTGGGAGAAGAAGTGGATGCATACTTTTTCTAATACTTGCGTGTAAGTTAATATAACGAACCTAACGGGAATTGAAACTCGGCTCTCCGATTAAGAATTCTGAGACATTACGAAACCTGCACCTGCACATCCAACTTTATATTATCCGATATACTCAAATGATCACCCATCGAGGTACTGACCAGGTTCGACGTTGTTTAAGTTTGTGGATTGTACAAGAACCGGTGTTTCAACGTGATATGGTGGGTTGTAAGCCCCAAGTGAAAATGCAGAGTTGAATGTCTTTACGAAATAAAGTATTATTCGCAAGTATAAACAGGTTATTGTGCATTTTATCACAGGTCATTTTTCGCTAGATTCATTTTTATTAAATTTGTCATGTACCGTATTTGACGGCATATAAAACGCACTTTTTTTACACTAAAAATATCTTTTAAAATTCCCCTGCGTCTTATATGCCATGTGTAGGTTCAAAATTCGCGATAACCGGTCAAAATTATCTACCTGGCAACTCTTATTAGCTTAGACTTTAGAGTAACTTAGATGATACTAGTATTGAAAATGAATATCAGAATATTGATGACGAAGATGATGAATTTTATTGATTTGAAAATTTTAATACAAATTGTACTGTTTTGCTCAATTGTAATAATTGTTTTATTTCTTTTTTTCTCACCTTTGGAGATAATGAAAAAAATAATTATAGTTTCGTGTTCCTTTTTTCCTATTATTTTCATTTAGTTTTAATCATGGCTTGTTTAACCAAAATCACATCTCATAAATGTAGCCTAGGCTGTACCATTTACTAATAATTTTACTAATTAATAGTTTTTTCTTGATTTGCCATGCTGAAATTGGGGTGCATTTTATACACCCTTGCATCTATATGCCATCAAATACAGTATTTTTACATGGGAAAACTAACAATCAAATATTTTCAAGAAATTAAAATTCGCCGAAGAGTTAAATTAAACAAAATTTAGCTTTGTTGAAATGTTATGCTCCATTGATAATGAAATATTCAAAATTGCTTCAGAAAACCTCCAATGAATCTACAAAATGAACGAATTGATTTTGTATTAATTTTGATACAAACAAATGGACTTGGGCCGAAGATTTAGCGAGTATGAGCAGAATAATTGTTTTGTGTTTTTGATCATCATAAATGATATATTTGAATTTTAAGAATTAAAAAAAGGTTTAATAAGTCGCAAGTCTTGAATGTATCTCGTTTAATGTTGATTTGTTAACATTTTATTTATATTTTTACTTGTGCGGGTATCAATGTCACGATCCCATTAAAGGAGCTCATAATTCCGGGCTATTCACCCATTATAACAAAACACGACCACCTAAATCGCCGCAGTCACAGGCTCGGTGTCTACATATCTTCAGGTGGCAGGGACACAAAAAAACAAAGACCCTAATCTCCTGCATATGTGTTTACGCATGGCACTTGTCTATAGTATCACATCCGTCTTTGCACTCTGTCGTCCCAATGATGAAGGGTCGGTAATCATTGATTGAATATCAGAGAAGGTTGACAATATCTTCACTGAATTTCCTTCGGCTAACTTTCACATATGTGGTAATTTCAATGTTCACTACAAAGAATGGTTTGTCTACCCTAACAAAACCGATGAGGAAGGCAGATATTATAGATACTTCTTCATCGCTTATGATCTGACCCAGATCATTGAAGAACCCACCCGAGACCCGGATGCGATGGGGCAACAGACGAATCTCCTCGACCTTTTTCTAACTTGCCCTTACAAAAGTTTTTACACTCGATTGAAACTAATCAGTGTCCAGATTGACTCCTAACCAATGACATCGCCTGATTTACCGTTTCATAGAACGGTTTTTCGCTATGAGAAGGCAGACTGGGGACAACTTTTGATCTTATATAACGGAAACTCCCAAACTTCTTCAAATATGTTGCCTTTAAAACTTATACTATTATCTCCGAATGGATTCTTTCTGGAATGAAGTGTTTTATACCACCAAAAATATCTGAAGTAAAGTTACAAATTCATTTCAAAGAACAGATCCCGCAAATCAATTAAAATACAATTATTTTGAACATTTTTCAAATAAATTATTAAGGATCATCCAGAAAGCAACGAATCGTGGGTCAAGTAGCCAAAAAGTTATCCGGTGAAGTAGTTATGCTTCTGAAAAAAATCAGGTCAATTTTCCACATATACTTGTAAATCGTTGAAGTAGTATGCTGGGTCATTCGGGACATTTCACGAGAACATTTCGGTAATTTAGCAGTGTCCGTCTCCCCTACCCAGTAAAATGTGCCAGTTCTTAGTGTGTTACATTGTACCAGCTGCCCTATAAGAAATGAATACAAACTACCCCAGATTAAATTTGATTAGTTGATATCATATCCGTTAGTGTTTAACCGTCCAGCAATAAACAGTAACGAAATATGAATTTATAGTCGAAAATGACACATGCCACGATCTCGGCAAACTTGCTCTACACTGAATAATTACGTGAATATATGTGAAATGAGAATAAGAAAATTATACTGTGCCAATCTTTAAAAGAGTGGGTATTTGAAATGTGAATTCTGTCTAGTTCGAACACCGACCGTTAGATACTAATGAGAAAAGGCATCTATCTTAGCAGGCGTTGGTGATATATTAAGCTTATATTAGAACCAATAAGAATCGAAATCACTAAGATAAAGATGGTCTTTAAAACAAGCTGGCCGACTACTGCTCCATGGCCATGTATCCTGAATAATCGTATTTTCTTTTATTGATGGCAACTATTTCTATCATTAATTTATCCTGTGTAAACTTTTCATTGAAAATTTAGTTTGGGTTAGTGAACAGTGTCCAGAAAACAGTTTATCACAGAAATTCTGAATAATTCTGTCGGGAAATCTGATAGCAACGAAAGAGAAACACAGAAGCTCCAGTATATTATGTAAAGATAAAATAAAAACGTCCGCTGCGACAGAAATGTTGGCATTTATTTAAATGGCGATCGAGAATCTGAAAAGGGTTTTTATGGATAAAGGATATTATATTAAGACAAATAGTTGGTTAGGACAAACTTATGTAATCAGGAATTTTGTGCCACTTTTGGGGAATCGATTTATTCTCGGAATTTGTCAAATGAAAGCAATATCTGCAAATGGAGGTAGTGCTGCATCTTACTGGAATGTGAGTGCAATGGCTAAAGAATCATAAAAATGCAAATAATCGTACCACAATAGTGCACAAACACTGCAGAAATACTTATCGAATTCGGTGCATGCAAGAAAAAATACTTTGAGCGGTACGTTTAATTTTCGTTATATATAATGTGTTGGCTAAAACTTTAGTTTACCACTTAAAAAGCGAACGTACTATTCAGCCAATCCAATATATATAGTTTTAAAGTATACTATATTTATGGGCTAAAATGCTCAATATCAAGCATAGAGCGTATGTAAATATAAAAGTGGACATTGAAGTCAACACCCAGCAGTCACAATCTATCATGGCTTGACAATTGCGTCTAAACATGAAACATATTGTCACCACTGGGTGTTGACTTCAAGGACAATTTATATATATATATTGGGTTGGCCAAATCATTAGTTCCGTTTATGAAATAAATTTTCTACTTAAGCAGAGCGAACGAAGTATTTGTCCAACCCAATAAATTATTCATTATATATTATTATTATATAAAAAATGCCCGGTACAACACAATCTTCCTTTGCTTTTGTATTGCAAATTAATTGTTTCATAATTTTACATAACTGGGTTATCTTGCAAGTTTAACTCATGTGGCTAAATTATTTGTTAAATATCTTCTCCGTGTCCTCAGATCAATTCGAGACAACTTTGTTCTGATAACGTATACTTTAGTGGAATAACCCTTCATTGTTTGAACACATGGAGTCGATGAATGTATAGAAATGGTCACGAAGCATGACAACGTAACGGTTACTGGCCGGTAACATGTTTAGGTCGTTTTGTGAATACAGCCACGGCATTATGAAACGACCATTAGTCTGTAAGGTTGTTGAAACTGGATCCATGGAAACCCTGACTAATAATAACGCCATATGTTACCAGTCCTCCAAGATCCAACTAGCAATTTTACAAACCCACTTGAGGTGCTATGTTACCGTGGTATCAACAGGTTATCTACTCCTATATCTAATGGAAACTTACGTATCTAGTATCTCATATATTGAATGCGGATGGGATTTCGACACTGTCTGTTACCGACGGCAGTTGTAGGCATATATATCTGGTTACGATCATTAAGGGACTTGCAATCGGCTATTGTGATGTCTGACATAAATCAAAGAATGGTAAATATCCACACAATTTCAGCAATGGAATATCTCATTTATCTTACATGAATTCCAGTAATTCACGCCGCTTTTCTCTGATCAACAATAGCCGGCGTTCACATTAACTCTGTGTATGCCAACGCACAACTGCTAAAATTCTGGGGCTTTTCATCATGTTATGGTACAGTAGTGCCACCTGTAATTACATTTACTTAGTGCTCTAAAATTACTTTGGGCAGGCCAGTATATATCTTTGCATTTTCAGAAATTCAACATAAAAACATTATAGTTTGCAATTGTTGAGGGTATTATGCCTAGTTTTCAAGAATTTGACGATACAAAACTCGTTATCCTTTGCTTTCTTCAATTATAAAAACTCTTATAATGTTCATGCGAAAGGTCCCTGCTTTTATAGCAAATTCTTTTGTTTCTAAGATCTTTGTTTCTACGATCTTATAGCAACTTCCAGCTGAACTGTACATTGGGTTATAAGAGAACAATTCCAATTTTAATTCAAGTAATTCTTGAAGGAATACAGGACCAGGTCTAGAAATGTTGCTTATGGCGACGGGGGATAATCTGAAGTGGACAAGCATGAAAAAAACATTTCATGTGGAAGAACTTCCCATCCCAGCTCAATGATCGTTTGCTATGTTGAATTTTTAACTTGAGATGGGCAATGTTACACAACAAAATCTTTCTTACCTCACAAAATGATTTTTCAATACGTCATTCAAATGAGCCAATACGTCATTCATGTCACAATAAGTCTGCCTGGGTTCCAGTAAAACTAAACAGTTAATTTCTTTAGAATCGTATAGTGAAGAACATTTTTCAAAAATAAGATTTCGTGAACTGGAACACAAAGTAGCTTGTCAATTTTAACATCTCTAAAACAAAACTCATCTCTATTTATAAAAACATTTCAATTTAAGAACATTTTTTTGCGTTCCAACAGCTTATGTGATGATAACCTCCAAGTTAGCAAGTCAGGGCACCTCCTTCTTGGTTCCACGTTTTCTCTTGACATGAAGTGAAATAATTATATTAAATCAACCGCTAAATATACTACTAGGAATATAGGACCACTATATCATGCTAGGTAAATTTTCTCGCCAGAATCTTCCATATTTATGAGTTTTTTACTCATCCGTGAATCGAATATGGCTTCTTCTTCTTCTTCTTTCAGGCGTAGACGATCATGGCCTTCGACTTCTCCCTATGCCCGGTGGCTCTTAGCATGCTCAGTATAAATTTTCTTTTCGTTTCCATCCTTTCCAAAACCTCATTATTGCTCATGTGCTCGTTCTATGATTTTCGCAGCATCCTTCTGTAGAACCACATTTCAGCTGCTTTTCCTTCATCTTTGATGAGATTGTCCAGTATTCACTGCCATATTGAAGAACAGACATTGCATAGCAATCCAACATTCTCTTCTTTGTTTCTTGCGAAATTTTCCTGTCTCTTCATACTCTACTCAGTTTCTGAAATGCATCCTTGGCCATGCCAATTCGCCTTCGGATCTCTGTGTCGCACGTTCCGTCTTCTGTTATAACACTTCCCAGGTATTTAAATTTTTGTACCTGCTTGATTTTAGTATCCCCATCTGTATTTGGCATTTTGGGCTGCTCCTTTTGCTGATAAGTATGTATTCGGTTTTCGTATAGTTTATTTCATTTGCTGCTTCTGCTATGTGCCTAGAAATTTTTATTGAAATCCAAAGAAGAGTCAGCAACGTTATTGATCCTGACCTGACATCTCGATTTCAGTCAATTTTCCACTAACTTAGCATAACTTTCCTTTTCCTCTTCTATAAATATTTTCATGGTAATTGTTCAGATTAATTTTCCTTGTTGGTATTTGACTTCACAAATTTAAGCGCAGTACTAGATTGGAAGTTAGGTCTCATCATTCGACCGTTAAAATTGATAATTGTAACCACTTCATGCTTTTAGAACTCTCTTCCGGCTTCTTGCTTTCTTACAATTACGATCTTCAAAAATTTAGATTCAATATCAATCGTTCCCTTCTCCTTCAAATCCGTTCTTTATTGACTTTCTATCTTAGCACACACACACTCAAACAATTTTTTGAATTTGCCATAATATTAAAGATCGCCGATTAGGCGAATTCAATTCACCGAAATGATCATACGATCCTGTAAATTTTGAACTTTGATATATATATATATATATATATATATATATATATATATATATATAATAATAATAAAACTGACTCTGTACGTATCTAGATCCTAAAATTTTACAAAAGCAAACCTTGAGGACCACAAATAACCGGCAGAATCTAAGTCCGTTACTGTCCGTCGTTATAAAGCGTTGGACAAGAGGGAAAAAAAAGAAAACCGCGGAGTACCGACAATACATACAGTACCTCGCAGCAAAGAAAAAAACCCTCAAACGGAACCAACCACAAAGAAAGAAAAGTGCTCGATACAAACTAACCAATTCGAATTAACAAAGAGGAAGTAACGTAGAGCAAAAACACACGTGAAAAAATCACAAGATCGCCAAGACCTACCGCGGTTTCGCACAACGGCTCGTCGTTTTTCACGTGTATATATATATATATATATATATATATATATATATATATATATATGTACGAAGTGTGATTAAATGTTCCAACACCTTTCCCAAAATCTAACCAAATGATCAAATATCAGGATTTATGATTTTAAGTGTTGGGATAGGTTTCTTGGTCGAAAACACACACACACACACACACACACACACACATACACACACACACACACACACACACACACACATATAGTGTTTAATTGTGATAATGTTTAGCGCCAAGGTTGTTTTTTCAGTCGTTTAACTGATAAAATGTATTTTGGCATACAGGTGTTTAATCGTAAAGTGCTTGATATCGGGGTGGAGATAGAGCGTTGATAAACGCAAAGATTTTGTCTCTTTAGCTGAGCAGATTCATGCCGAATTCAAAGTTTTGTGAGGACATTGTTATGATGTTCCTACTCGTCAGAAATGTTTAAAAATAGCCTGATAAGTGGGAATATCGTATTTTTTGTTGAACCCTGTGTTTGAAATAGAAGCTTCGTTTTTATTCTAAATTGTATGCATTATCGGCCTGTGGTCTCAAGAAATTCTAATAAAGAAAATGCGCTTCCTAACAGGTTCAGGCCTGCCCTCCCCTAAATTCTTTGTAATTTATTTTAAAAAAAATAACATTTGAAGCAATAAAAGGCTGTATTAAATAGAAATAATTCGATTAAGTTTTAGAATATATACAGGTTGTATTCAAAAATGACCGATGTTAGCACAGGTATTTCGATGCTTATCTATAAAAGACTCGCCGAGTTGATCCTAAAAAAAATTAATGTGATCCTCAAAGGTTGTCTTACGCGTCAACTTTGTTATTGGGTATTATACGAAGCTTACAAAGTATTTGTTGATTCGTCAAGTCCAAATAAAAAACATGATTTTGCAATCTGATTTTTGTGACGATTTCACCTCCTCCACACTTGAAGGATTGGCGATGCAAAATTCTTCGATTCTAATCCCTACCCCAATTTCACCTTGAATCTAAGCATAGTAAGTAATATGATACCAGCTATTTATAACTTTGCATTGATACTGAAAAAATATTTTTTGGAGAAGTGCTCAGCGAAAAACTTAAGGATGAATATTAAAGACGTAAAATTCTTGCAATTCACTCAAAGCAAAATAAAAAGTTTCATCTTCAATTCTTTTTCTCAATAAAAAGCAACGATGTTGTCGTCGTCGTCATATAAAATCGAGTCTTTAAGTCCTACGATTTAAAACAGACGACGAAAGCTGTAAGTGAAGAAGGAAATTTATGGACAAAGAAAAAAAAACAAGTTTTAAGTTACTAATAGCGGAAACGATTTTGCTAAAATTCTACCCAGCAACGCACCACTCCTTGGATTTTTAATTAAAGTCACCGTGTTCAAGGCAATGTGGTATTTCGCTATATGTCAAGCGAAGCCCAGGAAAACTGTTTTTCGGATAATATAATAAGAAGAATAATGGGTTAATACGAATAATTGTGTCGTGAAGAGTTACGGGCGGTTGGAGGCTATTATTTGTTCTTTATTGATAAGTGTGAAGGTTTTGCACTCTCTAATGAAGGAGTCTCTTTTTGAATCAGTGACTGATTGACTATACGCACGAAGAAAAGAAAATATAAATTGCCCGGGAGTTACTTCTTTTATTACGAAAGAGAAAAGAAGAAAGTGAATGAAAGAAAACAAAACAAAGCAAAAAAGTAATATAGAAATGTTTAACGCTTGTTCTGAAATTGAAATAATTACTCTCCTTTTTTATGTTACTTTTATTTCATTAAAAGGATAATTCAAAATTGTCCCATTGTCTTTTGTTTGGTAAAAAGAAAAACGAAAGGGTTGTGGGATGGTAGTGGGAATGTTGGCGGGGGTCAGAGCCATATATGAGGAAACGTCTTGAAAGAAAATAAGGAAGGAAGGAAAAGAGAGAGAGAGAGAAAGAGCGGAAAGGAAATGAAATACGGAAAAGAAAAAGAAATGAATAAAAGTTTAAAAAGAAAGAAAAAATGATGGACTTACAATATGAAAGAAGGCTAAAAGAGATTAGAAATACATCAGAAGAGTACGCAAAAATAAGGAATTAAAGAGCATCAAAAAGAAAGAAAGAAAGAAGAAAGCATTAGGAAACTCATTAGGCAAAATCGGTAAAAGTTAGAAAAATGGAAGGAATCAGGGAGGAATGAAAAAAACAATGAGGAAAGCAGAGTGAATGCAAATCAAAGAAATAAAAGAGAACAATTAATAAATGTATAGAAATAAAAACAAAGAACATATCAAAATAATGACAAAAATTACATGGAAAATTTGAAAAAAAAATGCATTAAAACGATTGTAGACCAAATGGCAGAAAAGAAATGCAAGCAGGAAAATAGAGGAATAAAAAAATGTAAAATGGTGTGCATTCAAAGAAAGACATAACGAATAAACAAACAAAAGAAGAATGAGAAAATAATCGAATATGTAAGAAAAAGAAACTGAAAGATAAATTAGAAAGAATGCAAGAAAAAGAGAAATAAAGAAAAATGAATGTGTAAAAATGATGACAACTAGCAACATACCATACTGAAAAAAGAAACGAGCGTAAAATAGACAAAAAAGGGGAAAAAATTGTAAGAGATGATCGGAATAAGTAATAAGAAATAAGAAATGAATGAAAAAAAGAAAAAGATAAGTTGGTATTCAAAAACAGAAAGAAAGAAAGAAAGAAAGAGAGAGAAATAGAAAAGGTGATAAATATATAGAAATAAAGACAGCAAGGAACAGACAAAAAACTAACGAAAAGAACAAAGTCGATGTAAAAAGATAAATAAAAGGCAAAACATGAAAGAAATTTTAGAATGAATAACAGAAAAGAAATAACCATGAATGAAAGAAGGACCGTATATAAAGAGAAAGTATGATAGGTGTATATTCAAAGAAAGAAAGACTGAATTTAAAAAAATAAAAGAAAGAAAGTTTAAAATGAAAGGGAAGAAAACCGGAAAGATTGGCTAGCAGCGTAGTATGATTATTTCCAGACAATTAAAGACATTAAAAAAAAACGGTCAGGTATCGTGATGCTTTCGTCGTGAAATATCCGCGGCCATTTTCGAGATTCGATGTGGCAAGTAATTTCTAATCAAGTTAAATGAAACAACTTCAAATCAAAATGGCTTCAAGTCAAAACAAACCATTTTTTCTAAATTGGAAAATTTTTAAAAAATGAGCTGAGATGCATTGGGAAGTAGGTGGGTGGGTGGGTGTTTGGTTGAATGGGTGCAAATGTGTGGATGCATGTATTTGCATATATATGTAGGAGTGGGAATGCCTGTCTATGCGTAATGAGGGGATGGGGAACTTGTATAAACATGTTAGTGGTGGGTACGCGTATGTGCTCGTGCCTATGTATGTATGATTTGAGCAAACGTATCTGTATATGTATGCAGGTTTTTCTGCCATAGGTCTATCACACACACATGCACACACACACACACACACACACACACACACACACACACACACATATATATATATATATATATATATATATATATAGACAGCAATCCATCTTTATATATAACGTTGAATATGGCGGGAAAACAATATTTTGCAAGTTTTCTATTCAGTCTATCTTGTGTCCTTAAAATTTTGGACAAAAAATATTTCTAAGAATACAAAAAATTATTAAATCAAAATAGGCAAAATATTCCTAGCTAGTAAATTAAACATATACATATACTGAACTTACGTGTATGAGGGTCAAGCAGCACAGTTCTTAGAATCAACAGCCAGGCTACCTGCACAAACATTTGATTATCGGGGTATAGGCTTGTACACAACCAACCACACTTTTCGGAAGACTCGAATACAGAAAACCGGTGCATAGTATGCCCCAAACGACCCTACGCATGATTTGAATTCAGAGTTGTCCTTCTAGACCGGTTTTCCCCCATACCCATATATATATATATATATATATATATACTCCAGGAATCAATAATTTGGCTTAACTCAATTTAATCTGAAATTTTCACGTGTAATTTTTAATCAATAAGGTCCATGAATAAAATTTTGAATTAAGTGCATCAAAAATATAACACTTTATGTTAGAAAACTGACATTTATTGTCTAGAATAAAATCGGTTCCCTCATTACTCTTCGAATCTATTTTAACTAAACGCTATGTAGTAACATATGATATAGAAGCATAAATATTACAGTAACTATTTGTAACTAAAACTATAAGTACTTAAATAAAAACTTAACGAAAAAAAATTGTAATCAAAGGTTACAAAGTGCAGGTGTCCACATTGTCAAAGCAAACAACAATCAACAAAATTAATTGATTCTGGAATAGTCATCTAAGAATGGATTTCAATTCATAGAATCCACACTACGGCTCGTCCACGCGACATCACAGATATTAAAACTTCAAAGAATAAGATTTGACTTACATTACAACACAAACATTCAAAACTCTAAATTCAAAACATTCCACTAGATTCAAAATCCTAGACAGACTTTGAACTTGATCAATCTCTTTCTTTATGATAGCAGAAGCGATTCGAAAGTTCATGACGTTAACAAGAACTAAAACGAACCGCGGAAAAAGTATAACATCTCCTTTATCTAGATGGACACGAGTCTGTAATTTGGTGTTTTCTTTTGCTTGTTCCCACAATCATCTTTTGTATTCTTGAATAAGACACAATGGGTATCCAATCGCTTTACTCTTACAACGTCAAAATATGTAAACAGGACCGCCAACAAAAACTACTCATGAAACATAAATGATATAACCTGTCTCCTGTCTTTAATAAAATTTGTTTGAACTCATATATACGGAATGTGATGGATGAATTGTCGTCAGAAGTAAGCAAAACTGAACATAATGGCGATTTTATTGAATAAATTTACTCTTTCATATCTTAAAATATGAAAGAGTAAATTTATTTAATAAAATCGCCATTATCGCGAACCACAGCCTCCAGACAACTTCGAAATCTCTTCTGGATGGTCTTTTTATTTAAGTTGGGGAATACTATCATAAGCCTTACCTTCAGTTAATCTTTGATGTTACAAGGAAGTTTTTTGGTCTCTGGTTCAGCTGCGCTTCACACGTAATCATCAAGGGATTTGCAGTCTGGTGAGTTAGATAGCCAGATGTAAAGGATGATGTGGTCGCACAAATTGTCTGATACCCATTTCTCCTGCTTGTGTGGCATGGTTCAGAGTCCTGTTGTCAAATATAGAGTTGTCAAAGATGAATAGAGGCATAACGTCGCCATCATTAGTGACCACACCAAACACAATGATGTTGATTGGATATATCATCTAATTCTTTCCAAATCCTCAAATTGATACCTAAAAATATAGGAAATTGCCAAGCAGTTCAGAATGCCGTTTCCAAATTTATGGCGGAATAAATTGCATCTTGGCGCTCTTCTTACTCATAGACGGTGCTTAATTGATTTGGTTAGCAACATATGGGTTATTTTATGCCGAAATTTGGTAAGCAATTTTTTAAAATTATTGTGGTTATAATGCACTAGCAGTAAGCCCGGCGTTGCTCGGGTGTAATGAAAGCTTTAAAACTAATCCATGGTCCTGGAGCTCAGACTCTTTGGACGTTGGCATGAAAGACTAAAAAGCAATAGTTGTTTCCAGTTAAAGCGAAACCGTAGACTGAAAGAAAAATGAAAGGATGTAAGTCAAATTTTGATTTGCTGGTATCAATATGAAATAAGTTTATTTCGTCGTAAACTGAATTTTAAAGGCTAAATAAGTCCTCTTGGTAAATGGTATCATAGCTGAGACTAAGAACTACAATTATACCTACTTAGAGCCAAATCCGAAGCAAAAACTAAAATAAAAGCACTGAAAACTGATTTTGATCAGACCCGGTATCTTGCCTTATATATATATATATATATATATATATATATATATATATTATCGATTTTCTGCACTATTGTAAGAACTGCAACCTTGAAACTTCTGAAAATCGATTCTTATGTCCTTGTCTATGAGTGTATCAAATTTGATTAAAATCGGACCACTCCTTCTATAACCCGATTTTTTCGATTATCGATTTTCGATATTTATCGGGGGTACCTCGACACAAAACCTAGCTAAGAACACTCGCAGACGAGTACAACTGTGTAAATTTTCAAGAAAATCGGTTCAGCAGTTTCGGAGTCTATAGGTAACGGATACACGCACACACACACGCATACACACACACACGCACACACACACACACACACACACACACACACACACACACACACACAAAGTTCCATTTATAAATAAGTTTAAATTTGACAAAATCAAAAACCAACAACGCGCATGTGAGAAATTTAAAATTTATCCATCCCACCTTGTATGCATGCATATGTATCTATCTATCTATCTATCTATCTATCTATCTATCTATCTATCTACTTTTTTCCACTTAGCCTGTTCATAACTATCAATTTCTGTATCTATCCAAAAGTTTAAGTGATTTTATAATGAAAAAACTTAAGTTTTAAGAAGTTGTCTCCTTGTCTATAAAATGACTCACAGAAAGATTACTGCTTAAGTCCGTACTACATTCGGTTCGAGCGTAAAGTTCAGGAAATATTGCTCATCTTGAAACCCGATGGTTTGGAAATACTGTCACCCACTTAAAAGGGGTGCGAAATGATGTCATGGGCAAGATTTTCACACAAACGAATACATCCGCATTGATAAGTTTGACATAGTCCGAATTAGTTCAATATGGAGTGAAAGAAATACGGATGTCATTTCATTTAAAAGAAGAATACCTGCTATCCTTGAAAATCAGCATTTAAAATCCCAGCTTTTACCTAAGATCTAAAATCAAACTCTGTCATTGTTTCAAACTATTTCAGTCACGTATCTAGCCCGGTATTAGTAATTGCAAATCATGACTTACAGAGAAACAATCACGAATATGTCGAACCTCGTGAGAAAGGAACTGGAACTTAACAAAGAAATATATATATATATATTGGGAAAAATATAACAAAGTGGAAAAAGATTTCGTGTGACGCGTTTCGAACTTTACGACTTCATCGGACAAAAGTGATGTTGACGCTGATGCGACTACACATGCGCACAAAGAAAAGGAGGGCCCTGAAGATTTTAAATTTTATTTTTTATATATCTTTTAGGGTATAAGTTAAATTTCTCCGCGCCCCCTTTCTTTCGTGTGCATATGTAAAGATCAATTTATTCCGATGAAGCTTTAAAGGATGACACACAAAACGTTATCCACATTGTCATACCTTTCTTTCTAAAATTGCTGACATATAAAAAATGATATATCATTCCCCCCCTACACACACACACACACACACACACACACACACACACACACACACACACACACATATATATATATATATATATAAATTACTATTACTTCTATTCTAAATAGGTATTTTAATATTTAATCCTGTGCTTGTCACATGGCGTATTTTGTTATTCCACATTTTTTTCTCTAGTTGTCAACTGGTTTCTTTTTCTCCCTCTCACTTCTTTCCAAACTCAGTGAGGGCGTGTAGCACGCGGTGTGGCGGAGTTATAGCCAGTTATCGTGGAAGGCAGATGCCAGAGGACTATCTCTTTTCGAAAATTCGAGGTGACTAACGCATTGTTAAATTACCGTCCGCCAGCCGACATAATAAAAAATCTTATAAAAAAAAAATAATACAGACGGTAGGAATCGGAAATGCCTTACCTTTTCTTTAGTTAGCGGGAAAGACATCTTAGATGTTTCGGCTCCGAACATTTTGCAATGTTGTCGGATTGTATATAAAAAAAGAGGATCAATTAAACATATGACTAGAAACGTTATTTTTAATAGGTAAACGTGTATGGATTAACATCATTGTTGTTTTAAACTGTGTAATTAATATCAACCTGTCTAGAAATAGAAAAGTCTTACGACCACATCACCTTGAAACATCGATTTCCGAAGGAACACCGAAGTTAAGCAACGTCAAGCCTGGTCAGTACCTAGATGAGTGACTGCCAGGTGCAGTAACCTTGCATGTGTGGTTGATGTAATGGTTAACGACTCGGAATTGTTAATCGCATAACCGAGTTCCAATTCCAGTTATATTCATTTACGCGCACATATCCTTATGAAATGTACGATTCTCTCTCTCTCTCTTCTCCCCACCCCCCAGCTATGAGTTAATTAGTAAGACTTTTACTACTAAACCACAATAATCTAAAAAAAAATTGATTAAAAAATTTCGGCATAAAATAACCCATAGAGGTTGATATGTTGCTAACCAAATCAACTAACTAACCAACTACTGAAAAAGGATGCTTTCGACGGGAATCGAACCTGTACTCTTTTATTCCATCAGAGAAATCACTACCTTAGCCTCATAGTGTCCTACAAATTAGGCCAGAGGACGCCGTAAATTGAAGTCCAATTACCTAATTACGGAATATGCACATCTCTTGCTGGGGACATTTCCAAGTCTTTATCTGCTAGCTTTAAATTTCGTACATGAAATGTAATGTAAATTTTAAGTGAATTTTGTTTAATCTGACATTATTTCTTTTTTTAACGAAATTATTACCTGCATTCTTGAAATAAATAACTGTACATTGCCTTATCATTGTTTCTCGTTGCCACGTTGATAACAAAAATTATTCCCGTTTGCTATTCCTAGTACAGTGCAAGATCTGTTCTCTTATCCTGGATTGCGAGGTCAGCTGAAATTAATTCAAAATAAATCTTAAACATTAGTTTGTTTTTAATTTTAACTAAATACGCATATAAATGAGAAATTGAAAAAATACAATGCACACACGTAGACAGACAGACAGACAGACAGACAGACAGATATCTTTTAGATTTGGTGTATTCACAAAGGAAGAGTGAATGTTGAGTATCGGAGATAGATTTTTTATAGTTACTGACATTGATAACAGAAGGTTAATATTTCATAGTGACTGTCAGTTTTACGTCACAGTGAGATTTTCAAATATTGTGGCGCAATGGATACCGGCTCAGAACGAGAAATAGAAAAGCCGATTCCGAATTCCCTTTGAATTCGTTGCATTCACTTACGCGCAAATACCTTTGGAAAAGGTATGGATCCCTCTCGTCTCAGCTCCAACTATGAGTTAAATAGGAGGACATTGGATTCTATAGCATTGATTGGCAGCTAGTCTATCTCAGAAAGTAATGGCAACTTACTGAGGGAAAATCTTCTGCCCAGTCAGTCATGTTTCTTTTGAGACATGATCGCCCAAGCGTGTATCACGTATGACATTTAACTGATATATATATATATATATATATATATATATATATATATATATATATAAATTACTCATCTTTTCTTCTGTATAGACTAGGCTAACATCAATATCACGTTAAAAAACACTTCGATCTTGGTCAATAACTAGATGGGGGACTGCCTAGGTATACCAGGTGCAGTGTGCTTGGAGGTGCATGTAGTGTTAATGAATAACACTGCTTGGAGTTGTAAATCCTAGAGACGAGTTTCAATTCCTGTTGGGTTCGTTATTTTTAATTACGCACAAATACCCTTAGGAAAGGCACGAATCTACTTTTTCTACCCCCAGCTATCGACTTGTATTAGTAAATTATTATCACCAAACTATTCTTACAATCTAAAACTGTTTCAATGATGTTTGAAGATAGAAAGAGAAAAGAGTTTAACACGCCTAACACAGCATGGTCCTACATTCAATAATTAATGAATACATTCGATATATCGGAAATAGTTTTCAGATTTGTTGCAGCTCGATAATCATGCTTTACCAGCAGCAGAACTGGTGAGCCTACACATTTAGAAGTCTTAAGTTCCTATCTTTGCGACTTTTGTTACTTTCTGTGTATAACTAACAGCCTGCGAATTTCAACCAAGGCGTCATTGACATCGTAGGTTCTCATATGCACACGAGCGCACACGCACATACATGTAAGTTGGTACACGCCAACACATACGCATACAGCTGTGTAAGTCAACGTATTCATTATAGAAGAATGCGTACATATTCCGTCATAAGCATCACTTCCAAGATTCAGACAAAATTGCCTTTTATACTTCGTATAGATGTGAAATTAAGTAGGCAAAGGGTGATTTGGTAGAAGATTTTTCACGAAGATATTCTTTTTGAGAGAAGAAGAAGAAGAAGAAGAAGAAGAAGAAGAAGAAGAAGAAGAAGAAGAAGAAGAAATAATATGATATAATATAACGTGGTGGCAACGTTTGATAAGGATAGTGGGAAGCACTGGGTAAAGGGATGGCGAATATTAAAAATAAAAAATATGTCTAAAATTACAAAATAAATGCAAAAATATCTACAATCAAGAAAGAAAAAAAAACATCCGGGACCATTTTTAAAGATGCTAACAAATTATTGCAATTTTCCTAAGAGGTTCCTTAGAACCAGCCTTACCCCATCCTCATCTTCATCTATCGCCAACCCTACTTCTCCTATCACCTCACCCAACTTTCTGATTAATTTTATACATTTCTGAGTAAGGCGAAAGAGAGGAGGTGGTCGGGTGTGCGGGAACGATTATGAAAATATAGGGTGTGTGTGTGTGCAAGGGCCGAGTTGGGAGTAGTGGAGATGGTGATGTGGATATAAAGAGGGATACAGGTAAATAGGAGGAGTTGCTGTAAGTTAACTGCCCGGATGTTAAATTTGCCTTGAAATCATTTTTCATGGAGTTGGGAAAGTAAGACATGGTAAACAACACATGACTTTAGTCCCCATCACGATCGAATATTTTTTCTTTTTACTGTAGTGTTTAAAAACGGATAATTACTTCCCTCGTCCAAGTTCCACTCGAAGCAATCTATGTCACTCAGAAGATCGTATAGCACCAACACCATGCGACTGAGCGCATCTAACAGGAAGAACTAAAACTAGATATTCAAATTATATTCCATTTCTTTTCTACCAATGCAAATCAGCCTCAGTTTGAAACAAGATTATGTTAGTATTCACCTTGGCGCAAAAATATCTTCATCATAGGATTTCAAATTAGTATTTTTTATAATACAGGGATGCCACAGGTGCGTTCTTTTATTTACATTTACAGAAAATACCGTCATATCCTTCGTAACATTGCCAAATCGGCATAGCCATTTGGGCGGGAATTCTTTCGGAGAAGGGACGTTTTGGCGTCGGATTAGTTACTAAGAAGTCACCTTGTTTGGTTTGTTGTCATTAAACCCTCTCTCTCTCTCTCTCTCTCTCTCTCTCTCTCTCTCTCTCTCTCTCTCTCTCCTATTCTTAATAGTCAAATTAGATATTCTATTCGTAATGGTTTTAATTGTTGAAATATTCCAATTAGCTCTAAGTTAGAAATTTAAAGATTGGTTAAACTTATTTTTTTTCAGTTTTTTAAACCCCAACATTCGAAATGGCAGTAAATGGCAAAAAGATCGATGTCAAGTGTAATTGCATATGAAGAATGGAAAAATTTATAATAAAATAGGGTGTAGCATTTGATTTTAAGAATGAATGACAAAAATATTCATTAAAAGTTTAAAGTTTTCATTTTTCTTGCCAAAAATATTCATGTATTTTTAAAGATTGACGTCGAAATGTTCTGACGCCGAATGGGCTGCGCCGAAACGCAGCAAACGCAAGTATATTATTTAAAGCTCAAATATGTGTAACCACAAAATATAATGTATTTAGAAATAAGAAATTATGTCGGATTACGAATAAAATTCTTTAGAAATTACTTTGTTCAGGTTTCTGATACAGAAATGAAGTTAATAGATATGACCGCCGAAAGTTCTTAATAAGATAAAACAAATTTTTCTTCATGAGTCTTGTTTTCCTTATAAAGAGTAGAATTTATAATAGCATGAAAAAGTTTCGGGTCAACTACATAAAATGATTATACACTTTTATTTTGTTAAGCAGCTAAGATAGTTTAGCAGTATTCTTTTCTCAGTAGTGTCTACGGATTTTGAGGATTAGAAAATGCTGTTAGATTTTCGTATATGCTTCTTTAATAGAAGATATACTGCTTTAAGTAGCCTGAAACTGAAACTGAAAAAAAGACATGCAAAACGATCGGAACACGAACACTATTCAAATCAGAGAAAATAACATTGCTACTGGAAGTGTTTCAAGTACAAAGATAACCAGAATATCATAACCATTAGACAAAAAAGATGAAATAAAGATTTTAAAAGTTTTGTTAGGCAATTCAAAATTAACAGCCAAACAAATGAGGAGTTAATGCAGTCTTAGCAGTGATGTTTCAGTTGATACAGTACGCAGATTATTACGAAAAAAACCTTAAATGAGCGGATAGCAGCAAAAACAGCATCGTTAGCCAAAAAATATAATAGAAAATTGAAGAGGTCAAAAGTACATCTAACAAAGGATGCTGGAAAGTAGTACAAAATAAATTTTAGTGATGAATGCAAAATAAAGTTACATGGTAGTGCAAGAGAATATATAAGAGGACCAAGAAAAACATTGCAAGGTGCACACCACAAAGACAGTAAAATTTGATTGTGAACACATAATGATGTGGAATGATATAAAAAATGATGGTAGATGAAAAGTGGAAAAGTTGATGAAAGCCTAAACAATTAAAACTATATTAGTTTACTACGGTCAGACTACGAAGATGGAGAAATATTGTCAGCATGACGGTACTCCTTGCTATACATCAGTCAGTCAGTTAACTTCCATTCGTGATACACGCTTGGGTGATCATGTCTCGAGTGAGATATGAATGACTGGGCAGAAGATTAATCCCGCAGTAGGTTACCATTACTTTCTGCGGTAGACTGGTTGCCAGACAAGGATATAGAACCCAATCTGTTTTGATATTTCAACCCATAACTGGAGAGAAGAAGAAACGGCTTAATACCTTTCCCAAGGGTATTTGCGCGTAAATGAATGCAAGGAATTCAACCGAAATTCGAACTTTGCTCCTCGATCTCTCATTCCAAGCTGATATCCACTACACCACTCATCACGTGCAACAAAAGGTTTTTCTGGATGATGATGTTCAACTTCTGGAAGACTAGCCAGCGCAAAGTCCTGATCTTAATATAATTGTACCATTGTGGTAAGAACTAAAGAAAGAAGCGCTGCAACGAAAACCAGGCAGTCTTCAAGAGCTTTGGAATTCCTGTCAAGATGAATGCGAAAAATCCACAATGAGACAATAAGGACATTCTTTCAGTCATCGAATTCAGGCAGTTCTTTGAGCAACATGCAATAACGTTGACTGCTAACTACATACTTTGATTGTTTGTAACAATGAATATGAGTCAGTCAGTTAAGTGTCATACGTGATACACGCTTTGGGCGATTATATTTCGAAAGAGACATGACTGACTGAGCAGAAGATTATCCCACAGTAGATTGCCATTGCTTTCTGCGCTAGACTGGTTGCCAGCCAAGGCTATAGAACCCAGTCTGTCCTGTTATTTAGCCCATTACTGAATGGAAGATACTTGCGCGTAAGTGAATGCATGGAATTCAAGTGGAATTCGAACTCGGCTCACCAATTTTTCGTTCCGAGTCGATATCTACTGCACCACAACGCACATAAAATTCACATCTTTTCAGCATCACTATGCTTAAAATGTTTTATCATCCACTATACAGCATTAACAAAAACGTGACAACTTATTTTCTGACCCCAAAAAATCATAAAAATGTACTTCGAAAGACTTACTGCTAATCTGGAATAAAACTAACAAATGTTATTTACCGTAGTGACCCAAAAGTTTTTTTTTAGTGTTTATTAATGATATCTGGACTAATATCCACATCTCTGTTGTTATTATCACAAAGTTTCAGCTGCTGTTTCTCCATCCTGGCCTTCTTCATATGTTTGTCGATCCTGCTAATATTCAGAGAATTTCGAGCTAAACACTTTATTTAATCTATAGGTAGATATATTGTTCTCGTTTCATTGTATATGTCTAGGGGTATCTCATCTTGTTCTTTTCAGCATTGATCAATTTCAATTGAGTTTCAACTACTCTATTATAGGTTGTTCAGGTGTTTAATCTACCTGAAATCTGGAGATTCCTTTTCGGGACAATAACTGCCACCATCACACGTTAAACAAATGAGCATCATCTTGATTTCTGAACTTATGAGTATGCAATTTTAAATTTTTACTGAACAAACATAAAAACGTCCTGGGTATGACAATAAACCACATCCGGTAGCGAAGACTTTAATTGAGTGATTTAGAAGAGCGGGAATACATTTTCATTGAAAAAACATTCCAGCAATAGATTTTATGATGAAAAAAATTACCAAAGCTTCCAGGAAAATTAAATGACCCATGAGGAGTTGATATACCGTTAAACAAACAAAGAAACACAAGTTGTAAAAAGAAAGTGAGGTTTTTTCGTGTGTTTTTTTTTAATCCGAAAACAATCGTATATCACAGAGTAAAAACGTATATCGTTATAGCCAACAAATATCTGTAAGCTTACAGGGCGTCTACTGAAACATGGATATCCACTAAAATAACGTAAAAAATAGTAAGAAATACAGACGAATTGAACAATTATATCCATTAATTCCTTAGAAACTACTTAGTTTGTGCTTTGGATACAAGAACAAAAATTCAGCAGATATGGATTTTTCATAAGATCTGAACGGGTGGATGTGGATTTTAAAAGAGTAATTGAACGTTGCTGGGCTGTAACGCTCTTTGTGGCCGAACGGTCTACAAACGTGGACATTGTTTCGAGACATAACGAAGAGTCTATCCTCTTTATTAAATCTCTCTACAGCGAGGGCCAATAGATGTAATTCACAGTGTGTATAAAAGCAGGCATGTGTATCCATGTATGTATGTATGTATGTATGTATGTATGTGCAAGTGCGTATCTGGATATAGAAGTCAATTTATTTAGCTTACATTTTATCTGCGACTTGCAGTTTCATATACTCTTCCGATTTTGAGGTGGTCACACAATCCTCTTTCTCTCTCTCTCTCTCTCTCTCTCTATATATATATATATATATATATATATATATATATATGTATGTATGTATGTATTTATTAGGGACATTAATAAAAAGAGGTAAAAAGTTGATATAAGGCATTTCGCCCTTTAGCACTTCATCGGTGAAATGATGTTTATTTGCATGTTATTAATTTGCCTAACACTTTTCTGGCAAATTTGTATATATAATTTATATATAATTTTCTCCCATATATATATATATATATATATATATATATATATATATATATATATTGCTAAAATCCTCGATAGCAATTAGGTAAGATTTCTAATGTTTATAACGTTCACAAAATCTCTACAATTAACTCAGAGATATTTTATATTCGAGACTTGGTTTATGTGTGTATAAAACCAATTACTAATAATGTACAATATACCTCCAGGGGGTGGGGGCGATCTTTTACCCTCTTTTTTTGTGATTGATCTCGTAAAATCGGTACTGCCAAAAGTCCTAGGTAGACACGCTTTTGATTGAAATGTAACAAGATCAGCTCAAAAGTTATTATATAAGCGAATTAACTCATTCTGTAAAGAATAAAATATTTTTTGAAAATCACCTGTACACGTTTAATCCTTCAATAGATTAGTTTTAAAAGATAATCTTTTGATGGATTAAATAAATGCATAAGGATTATATATGCATTTAACTACATAAACAGTAAAGTTATACATCCTCAAGTAGTAATTATCATGGTTTTCACATAACTAGCATGACAAGGTGATTATATTGAACTTTTTTGTAGAAATTTAACTGACACAATGAAGCTTGCTTTAATACGTTGTTATTTTATTTCATTTGAAATCTCTATAAAATGGAAACGTGGGATACTTAGCGTTACAAATAATAATAATTAGTAACTTCTCAACTCTGACATAAAGCAAAAATCAATAAATTTACATCTGTACCACTGACCAGAGACTTCCTTAAAGCTAATATCTTAGAAGGCGGTCACAAGTTGTTAAGTGTAAGAAGAAAGTATGGACATTAATTGTTGTATGAATTTATATTAAAATTACTAAATTACACTTTGGCAAGGCAGACATTAGCATGATTTTATTTTTATAAAAAGATTATCTTCTTAAATAACCTACAAGTACCACGGTAGAACCTGTGACCTTATAGCTAGCAGCCCTACGATTTACCGGCGAACTACAGTTGTTCATGTTGTCACTGAATTGGGAAATATTTGGATATGTCAGAATGTATATTAAAATCTAAGACTGACCACCGAAGTATTAGACACGAATGATATCTTCATATATATATATATATATATATATATATATATATATATATATATATATATAGCTTCGTATCCATGGCTCAAATCAGCTGATTAAAGAAACAATGTGTTGACTGGATGAGCCACGTCACCTTCCCCTACTGTGATGCTGCAGCTGTAGTAGTAGTGGTAGTAGTAGTATTCAGGTGTAATGAAGTTGCAGAAAGATTGGCAGACAGACGGCTGGGCTTTTCAGAACAACCCAGAAATCGAGCAAAGATATGGGTCGGGGATACTCCGATAGAGGCAGAGAAAAGAAAGGAAAACGGATCGATTTTTCCCGCCAAGTTGTGACGCTTTTCGTTTTCATTGGACGAAAACACAATAGAATGGGCGTGGTTTAGTACAGGCGATATCAGCTCTTCTTGTTTCTTTTCTTTTTCTTCCTTGCATTGTTGATTTGCGTGTGAGTGCAAGCAAGTGTATGTATGTGGGTTACTGTGAGCATGTGTGTGTAAATGTTATTTGTGTAAATTTTTTGAAACCTTTTAATACATTTTTTACTCGTTTTTTTATTTTTATTCTTATTTTTTTATCTGGTTTCGTTTTGATCTTCTCCCTCTTCCTTCCCCTTTGGTCCTTAAAAAATTTAATTTCAATCTGAAAATATTTCTTTTATTCATTGTATTTATTGTTTTTACCTACTTGTTTTGTGTGTTCTGATGAAGCATTAGAGACTGTGTTATTGTTCGTAAGGCTGAAAGGAAAGTTTGTGGGTTGGAGTGGATCGTATGATGGCGGCGATAGAACAGCAAGGCGCATGACAGAGTTGCGCCGAAGAAAGCAGACAGAAGAAACAATTCTTAACTAAATAAGAGGCCAAACAACAAATGGCATTTTCCCCGGAACAATTGTTCTTACTGATCATGACACTGACAATAACAATAAAACGTTGAATTCTGTTCTTATGGGAATCAGGCATTTTTGTTGATATTTCAATATTTACATATATATGTATATTTCTGTCAATTTTTATCAAGAATAGATGAAAGTCAAAAACTGATATTGTGTACTTTGATTCGTGATTGTGTATGTACGTGTGTGTGTATGCGCGATTATCCGAAGTTTTCCCAAAAGTACCTGCGCGCAGATAAGTGCATATATATGTGGTGTTTGGATATATGTTTACTTATAAAGGAGTGTGTAATAATAAAGGTGTATAGTTATTATTTGAATATGTGTGTGTATAAACATATGTATATGTGTATGTATAAACATATGTATACAAGCACATTATATAACGGCATAAGAGTGGCTATGTAAGCACACGAACTTTTAAATAATCGAGAGGATGCATACATATGCATATACATGCGCACACATAAACATATACACATACACACACACACACACACACACATATATATATATATATATATATATATATATATATGTTTGTATAGGTGCGTACGTGCATGCACCCGAAAAAACACGCACATATACGCACACACAAGAACACACATTCATCCGCACATATATAGTGCATGTGCGGTTGACTGCGTGTTTTTAAGTGTGCATGCACGTACGGACAATTATGCTGAGATAGATAGATAGATAGATAGATAGATAGATAGATAGATAGATAGATAATGAAGTGATTGAGATGGATGGATAGATGGATGGATGGATGGATGGTGTGTGTGTGTGTGTGTGTGTGTGTGTGTGTGTGTGTGTGTGTGTGTGTGTGTGTGTTAACTAAAGACGAATACTATGCATCTGCCAACGCATTTTATCTTTTCGTGGGTACACGTATTTGAGTTGCTATCTCTGTTTCTTCTTTTTGTTTTTTTTTTTTAAACAATGAAATTAATAACAGCCGTTCGAGAAGTTCTCCTAAGAAAAGATTCCTCTACCGACAAGAATCGAACTTGTATCCCCTTCTCCACCTGGGAAACTGCTTCTATAGCCGAAAGAAACATTAGCAGTTCGACTTAAGAATGTTAAAGAAAATTTTAAAAATATGCATCATAACTCAAATACGTGTCCTCACTAAAAATGACGATTATAATAAAATACTAAGAAGTATAAATCTGACTAAATGATCAAACATTACCATTGATTTACACTTATATATTCGGGAACAGTTAATTACTAGTGATTTTTTCTTTTCTTTTTTTATGACAACGTCTGCTGTTAAATGCTTTTTGCAGTTCTATATATAAATATAGATATAGATATGTGTTTATTTAAAACTTTTTACGGCATAATGGCTCAAGTGACTATATATCGACGTTCTAACTTTTTTCATTGAAAATAACAGATCGTTGAATGTACTTGGAATATAACACGACATTTCAGCAATTCCTTAACAAGTTTCAAACGACTTCGTCAACACCAGGGGACACTCAACAAAATGCTTCACAGAAACTTCTCGCCCATTCCATTTAATAGAATATGTTTAAATGAAATATTGTTAGCCAAAATATGTTGTTTTAATATATGCGTGTGTTTGTGTATGTGTGCTTGTTCAAATCTATGCGACAATATTAATGCGTACATATGTATATGATAATTATGTTTAGTGAACTTACTAATGAACCATACTATTCTTGCAAATTATTGCTAAATAATAAACCTGATTAGACAGCCACAATCGTAGCCTTGTACCAGACGAAACTAAGTTTAATAAAGGTATTTGTATTTGTGAATAAAGTGCTTATACTAAAGTTCGCGTGTATACAGCAACAGTCAACTATAATAACTTATTTTAAAAATTAAAATTTAAAAATGCTTTGTCAAGCGTCAGTTAAATCCCAAATATGATAAACTTGGGCGATCATGTCTCAAAAGAGATATGGCTGATTGGGCAGAAGATTTTTCCGCAGTAGCTTGCCTTTACTTTCTGCGTTAGACTGGTTGACAATCAAGGTCATATAACCCAATATATTCTGCTATTTAGCCCATAGCTGGAGTAATAGCATTAATACCTTTCTCAAGGGTATTTGCGCGAATTCAACTGTATTTCGAACTCGGCTCTCCAATTTCTTTCGATTGGTCAAGTGTACATAGTTTTTAAATGCTTAAAATTTCCTGTGTTTTAAAGCTGTCGGTTCAAATAACAGTTCTTAATAAGCTTTAATAATAGTCAACGATTCGTTTTAAATAAATTTATGAAGACTATTTTCTAAAAGAAATATTGAAGAGAAGAAATTTCGAATGACTCAAGTAAATTTGGTAGAACTCAGGCTATGCCTTAAAGATGACTACAAATAAATACATTTCTAGTGCATTTTAAACACTCCTTCATCATAGATACGAGTGTAAGCACGCGCTCACACGTACACAGACACACCAGCACACACACGCGCACGCACTTAAATAACACAAGCTGTAATCCTCCAATTTTGTGTGAATGCACATGAAGCTGATTGTCTATATCTTCTCTCTCTCTCTCTCTCTCTCTCTCTCTCTATATATATATATATATATATATATATATATATATATATTAGAAAAGGAAATAGGTTTGTTCCAACGAGAGAAATTGGTATAGAATAAAATGTGTGAGAGACCGTGAACGTTTAGTTTAAAGTATATATTTATTGTAGTATAAAGATATTATACATATTATGATATTTTAAGTGTCCCTAATGGTATATTTATAATATTTTTATAGTACAATAAATATACACTTTAAACTAAACGTTCACGGCCTCTCACACTTTATATATATATATATATATATATATATATATATATATATATATAATAAAATATTACACAAGATACAATCATCAAGCGTTGAATATGTTTTTTATACATATATAACTTTATATTTTCTCTACATATCAAATATATATGTATATTGATGAATATATGTTTTATATAGAAATAAAAATACACAGTTATATATATATATATATATATATATATATATAGTTAATTGGTGAGTTTTGTCATAATTAAATTAGTACAGTAGACAGCTGTATTAAAAAGTATTCAATACAATTATATTGTAAGACTTTTAAATATTTTTCATTAGGAAACTAGTTATTTCGCGACCATTCGGTGTCTTCAGGCGATTTACAATAAGTGATTTTACAGTTTTTAAAACACTCACGTATCAGAGATTTTTATGAACGCGCAATTTTCAAAGTTAAAAGTTACTTAAAGGTCTTAGAACACTTTCATCCATGATTGGTATTTATTGGTATGGTTACACTTGGAGATAATTTCTGTTTTTTCATACAGTAATTAATTTTCGTCTGGGAACAACATAATAGCCAATTTTTCCTCCTGGCATAATCTGCATATTTTACCACCGTTGTAAGCTTTAGGTGTTTTTAATATGCTCCAAGTTATATCGGGGTCTTTTCCATATTTTAATTTTAAATTTCACAAGTGGGTATATATGTGTATATACTGGGTGTGGCGGAAATATACTTCCCAGAAATAATTTCAACATAAGATAGTGACAATAGTTTCTTCATCGAGCTAATGTTTTAGCTTTATGTAAGAGATATTTCTAGTAAGTATTTCTGTTACACACACAACACACACACACATACACACACACACATATATATAGGGTGGGTCACACAAAGAGGAACAAAAGGAAAGGCTCATATTTTCTAAATAAATAATTGCTCTTTTCTTTTTCACATAAGTTGTATAGTATACCTGTAGGTTTTATTTAATACAAAGATGGACCACTACTAGCTGTTTTCGGATGAAGTAAGTACAAAGATTGAGGAACTGCATTTTGCAACAAAGCTGTCTACACTTGTTCAGAGGTAATTTCGACGCGAACACCTTGGGAGGAAAATTTCCCCATCGCCATATAATCACATGTTTGGTAGAAAAGTTTACACACACTGGAAGCATGGTTGACAATAACAACAGCCATTGTGATCCAAAGATCATAGCTAATACGCCGGCTCATGTTCAAGTCGTCAGGGACCAGTTGGAACAGTCGCTCAGCAGTTGTCACTGCAAGTGGATATTTTCAGATCTGTGCACCGAATTATCCACAGTGATTTGAAACTGTTTCCCTACAAAATGCAGATTCTTCAAGCGCAAACTCAATCCAACAAAACCGAATGCTACGAGTTTTTTGCTCCAGTTTATATATATATATGTGTGTGTGTGTGTGTGTGTGTGTGTGTGTGTGTGTGTGTGTGTGTGTGTGTGTTTACATATATTTCCTGTATATGTATTTATATACATATATATTTAGAGACGTCTATTGAACAGGTGTAGAGGCTCATCCCTTGTTCCCTGTTTAGGATGTGGTTTCCGGCTTTCTCGCTTCTAATCTTTTCACTCTTACGTAGCCCCCGGCGTTACCGCCTTGCTCGGGGTGATATGATAAAAATCTCTCCTAGAGATTTATCCTACCACTTTATGTACAAGATAGTCCTTTGGATTCTTCTATATCTACACCGCGTGTTTATATATATATATATATATATATATATATAAGATTTATAATTGGGTGTAAACATCTTTTGTTACGACACTACCTGGCCAAAAGAGTGAGAGCTATGCTTGTCTCAGTTCAAAACGATCGTGGCATACTAGTCACGAGACATATCTTAAGATATCTAATGATACATAGTAATTTGTTATAACTCGCTACTAACGGTGATAATATTATGTCTTAACAGACTCTGATGGTACTCTAACGAACGTTATCTCAGAAATCCGTCCGTACACAGAGCCATGACAGAGTTGTACTCTACACGAAGACAATGCGAGCTGTCTCGAAACTCTGAATATTTACACAAAGTCTTCGCACTGAGACGGGATGTGACACAAGGTTGGATTTAACGTGAGAAACTAGAGCTCGTACACACAGGCCAAGTGTTAAAAATTTAGCCAGTCCCCGCATCCACGGGATCAGGAATTTTGCATTGTCTGTCTTTCTCAGCCGAAACCCAGTCCGTAGATCAAGACCAACTGAGTCGCTCTCTGCCCGAATACAGAGAGCTCGACCGGCAGTTTCACGTTCAAATGAAATGATTATTTACTCCAGTCCTCCCCACAAAAGGCGGGATGTAACACAAAATCCATGTTTTTTACGTAGTGCATTCCGAGCGTGTACGCTCGTCAAAAAATTTCCCAGTAGACCCTGCATGAACGGAATCGGGTGTTGTCTACTTTTCCTGAGACGAGACTCTGCCCTTTGGCATAGCCTCGTCTGGGTTCGAAGGCAAAGAATCTAACATGGTTATGTTCGAGTGGAACTCTCAGTATTTACAGAACTCACCACTGAGGCTGGATGCGGCACAATGCCATTTTATAGCGAGAAATCAGAGCCCCTAAGCTTGGGTAAAATTTCCCCGTAGGCCCTGCACTAAGCAGGGTTGGACACCAGTCTATTTTCCCCAGATGAAGCCCTACCCTTCGGCTGAGCCTCGTGTGGGTTTCTCTCCGCCCGGAGACAGAAAATCCGATCGTGTCCGTTTGTTCTTGGGTGATACGGCAGGGTATTAATATGTTCAAATAAGAATCTTTTACGAAATTTATTTAAATTTGTAAGCAGTGAATTGTGTACCGTTATCCTAGACTATGACATCTAGAAAGCTATACCTTCCAAAATCAATCACTGTAACCATCGGACTTTTTTTTCCCAATTTCAAGCCACTTATTAAAGATATCTACTACCACTTAACAATGCGATTCGTTTACTGGATCTTCAAAATTTATGTGCAATCTTGACCACCGAGTCTCTGCCTTTGACGAGTGTTGAAATTTCGTGGTGGGCAATTTTGCGGCTAGAGAAAAACCTCTGCAGGATTTTAGTAATTTCTCAATGTCTTGATCCATTTCGGTTTAGTATACATAACTTCTCATGAGAGATTTTATCCTTGAAATTTCCGGATGTCCACGATGAAATTCATTTAATATCCGCTTTTGTATTTTGAGCAAACATTAGTACTCTGTCATTTAGCGAGTAAGCGTTCAAGTCTGGATTTCGTCTATCTTTCTTATTTTTTTTTGTTTTTAGTCGTGTTTTTTGTTTTTTCGAAATAAATTTGTTTTTCTTTTATTTTATTTTTATTTTTTCCAGGTTAACCGGTAGTTTGCTTACTACATTTTATCATATTTTTAGTGTCTATTTAACGTTTTAACGCTGCAATCACAGTATTTTCAAATGGTTCATTAATTTTCTGTATCATTCTTGATAAACTATCGGTATGTCCTAATTTTTTGAAGGGTTGGTATTCCAACCTGAATTTTTAATTTAATAAGATAGTATCTGAGCGTTGTAATCGATTTACTGTATGCGTACAAATTCGTTTTTTCGAACAAAAATTGAGAATAGAGTTCTGCGGTCTGTCTGAAAACAAAAACTGCTTCCATGTATAAATTTGTGATTCTTTTTTCACTGAAAATATTATTACTAACACCTCTTTTTTGATCTGGCAGTATTTTTTGTTCTGCCGATAATAGCAAACGTAAAGCATGTGCAACGGCTTTCATATTACAGTCATCATCGTTATGTAGAATTACCGCTCCTATACCATAGTCACTAGCATCTGAAGCCAATAAATATGTCTGCTTTCGGATTGTAGTGTGCCAGTATTTTTCGTCTGACAGTATTTTTTTTCAAACGCCTTTTGACACTTATTCCAGTTCCACTTTATACAAAAAAGCTGTGGAGCCCTTAAATTCGGCATATTGGGTACGTAGATTTTATTATAATTTGGTAATCCTAGAAATGCTTGTAGCCTAGTTGTGACACGGTGTACCTGCTGTCCCTTGTATCATGATCGATCTTGGTCTCAGAACAAGCCGTCAGCTCACACTCGTCTGCTGTTGATGGCGTTGACACAGCAGCTGGTCCTTGGGTTGAGCTCTTCAACTGTAATCTCTTTTACTCACGTTGTGATTTTGATCTTAAGAGAGTTAAGCCGAATTCTCACTGGGTATCTCCGCCAAGCTAAACCAAGTTGGATATGCGCGTAAAATTGTAGAAATAAAAACGGCACCAATTTTAGAAATAAAATGAATGACGCCTGCATAAACTGTAGATAGTATTTATATACAAAAAAATAAAAGAAAAATAATTACAGTTCGTCCTGTTCCTATAAATTGTCGACGGAACGAAAGTTTCGACCAGTTTTTTTATGTCGGGTCAGACTTGACAATCAGGTAACTGTTAAATGTTTGTACTTTGCTAAAATGTTCGTCAGTGTTTTTATTATTATTATTATTATTATTATTATTATTATTATTATTATTATTAGTTTGACACAAGGTTTTCGTCGGGGTTTTTCTCTTCCTCAGCAGATAACGTTGGTTATTATTACTTCAAACTTTGGTTGGTAATTTCAACTTTGACTGCAAAATCACTTCACCTCTGGTCGGAGCTCTACGGTTTGCGACAGCAGCGCGGTGACTCAAACTGACTTCGTCTCACTTCTTGCCGGGATCTCACGGAAACTGTCTGGTTGGAGGCAGGAACTCTACGGTTGGCGCTCAACGGCATGGTAACTAAATCTGTCTCTCTATATCTATGGGCCGGAACTGTTTTTGGCCCCTCGGGACTCTCGTATTTAAGCGTATCCCTTTTTACTTGTGTGGAGAGGGCGCATAAAGGGTGTTATGCAAATATTCTAATATTCAACTAGTTCTCTTTCTGTTTCATACATCCAATCATGGACTTTTCTCCCACTCCGCCTTGAGCGGAGTTATTACATGACGTCAACTTCTCTCGGGGAAATTTTAAATAGTCATTTTCCGTAATTAATAACTGTTCTATTTCTTCCCTCAACAAATCAACTTAAACTTTTCTCTAGACCGAATTCCAAATCTGGGGAAATATTAATAAAAATCCCTTTCTTTTCATTTTGTTTATACTTTTCAATAAGGCAAGCCTGATATTTTGACCTCTTAATCATGCAGGTGTATATTGGCTGTATTCTGCCGAGATCAAAGCAAATAAAATTGTCTCTTCAATTAATTTTTGGCCTCTGCGTTTCGCTGGTTTATTACACTGATTTCAACACGTTTGACTTCTAATTAAATCGGCCATATTTCGTCCAAAGATTTAGGGAAATAATCAAAAACAATATTCTTCAATTGTTCTCCACGCCACGGATAGCGGTCCTGTTGTACATATTTCAACACGGTCGATTGACATTTGACCTCAGTTTATGTCAGCTTATCATTTACAAGTTTTGGCCGAGAAAATATGAATCTCAAAAATCCAAATTTCACTTTCGTAATCGTTTTTCGTATAAGCATTGTTTAGTAATGTCTCCTCTCTCTCAACAATGTGAGTTTGACACTTTGACCTCTCAGCTGTATCACTGGATAACAACAATCATATGGTATAATTACATCTCATTCCTATTTTTAGCCAATTTGCAATCTTAGGAAAGTGAATCTCTTTCCCCAAACAAAAACAACATCGCTTTCTTTTTAACCCTTTCTCGTCAGAATAAAATAAATGTTTTTAGTTAAATCTTTTTCATCCGTAATAATTAAAAAAAATAATCCACTAACTCTTTCGTCCGTACGCCATGTTAAATATTGTTATATAGTAACATTTGTTGAGGAAGGCCTATTCTTAATTTCACTTGCTCTCAATGAATCTGGTTGACGACCATTTTTGTCAATAATTTGTTCTTAGTACTTGATTTGAGGCATAAACAATTCACACATTTCTTCACTGAGTTTGAACTTCGTACTCTCATATTTTTTCCAAAATTCTTTTACATGCTCGATATGTTGTTCCTTACATACACTTTTATTCAATATATTTACCACCACCCCACTATAGGGCAGATGCCCATGATGGATGCGACACAAGTTCATTTAAAGCCAAAAGTTATACCGTAGAACTTGCTCAAGACTGGGTCGGGGTTTTGACTATTTACCCCAGATGAGACTCTACTCTTCGACGGAGACTCATCTGGGTTCCTCTCCACCCAAAGGCAGAGAGTCTGACAAAGTAATAAATCAATGAAGATCCCTCGAAAAATACACTTTTAATCAATATATTATCCAGAGAAGCAACTGTTGAATAAGCAAGCATAGTGCCCATAGCTTGTTGATATGTGATTATTTGTGATTTATTTTTTCACCCCAAAAAAGAAATCGTTTAAATTTATACAATCCCTTGTGCGCATTTATCGTTATTAACTCTGAACATTCTTTTTCAACTTGTA
This sequence comes from Ascarosepion bandense, assembly GCA_037127315.1. Taxonomy (NCBI): domain Eukaryota; kingdom Metazoa; phylum Mollusca; class Cephalopoda; order Sepiida; family Sepiidae; genus Ascarosepion; species Ascarosepion bandense. The sequence goes on from JBBBDQ010001768.1 coordinate 4,765,129, forward strand.
TTTGTAAATATTCATTAGAAAGATCCAATTTCGAAAATTTTTTCTACCTTTTAATTTCGGAAAAAATTTTCTCTGGATTTGGTAATGGGTAGTTATGTGATTCTAAAATCATTTGGTAATGGGTAGTTATGTGATTCTAAAATCATTTGGTAATAGGTAGTTATGTGATTCTAAAATCATTTGGTAATGGGTAGTTATGTGATTCTAAAATCATTTGGTAATGGGCAGTTATGTGATTCTAAAATCATTTGGTAATGGGTAGTTATGTGATTCTAAAATCATTTGGTAATGGGCAGTTATGTGATTCTAAAATCATTTGGTAATGGGCAGTTATGTGATTCTAAAATCATTTGGTAATGGGTAGTTATGTGATTCTAAAATCATTTGGTAATGGGCAGTTATGTGATTCTAAAATCATTTGGTAATGGGTAGTTATGTGATTCTGACATCATTTGGTAATGGGTAGTTATGTGATTCTAAAATCATTTGGTAATGGGCAGTTATGTGATTCTAAAATCATTTGGTAATGGGCAGTTATGTGATTCTAAAATCATTTGGTAATGGGTAGTTATGTGATTCTAAAATCATTTGGTAATGGGTAGTTATGTGATTCTAAAATCATTTGGTAATGGGTAGTTATGTGATTCTAAAATCATTTGGTAATGGGTAGTTATGTGATTCTAAAATCATTTGGTAATGGGCAGTTATGTGATTCTAAAATCATTTGGTAATGGGCAGTTATGTGATTCTAAAATCATTTGGTAATGGGTAGTTATGTGATTCTAAAATCATTTGGTAATGGGTAGTTATGTGATTCTAAAATCATTTGGTAATGGGTAGTTAAGTGATTCTAAAATCATTTGGTAATGGGCAGTTATGTGATTCTAAAATTATTTGGTAATGGGTAGTTATGTGATTCTAAAATCACTTGGTAATGGGTAGTTATGTGATTCTAAAATCATTTGGTAATGGGTAGTTATGTGATTCTAAAATCATTTGGTAATGGGTAGTTATGTGATTCTAAAATCATTTGGTAATGGGTAGTTATGTGATTCTAAAATCATTTGGTAATGGGCAGTTATGTGATTCTAAAATCATTTGGTAATGGGTAGTTATGTGATTCTAAAATCATTTGGTAAGTGGTAGTTATGTCATTCTAAAATCATTTGGTAATGGGTAGTTATGTGATTCTAAAATCATTTGGTAATGGGTAGTTATGTGATTCTAAAATCATTTGGTAATGGGTAGTTATGTGATTCTAAAATCATTTGGTAATGGGTAGTTATGTGATACTAAAATCATTTGGTAATGGGTAGTTATGTGTTTCTAAAATCATTTGGTAATGGGTAGTTATGTGATTCTAAAATCATTTGGTAATGGGCAGTTATGGGATTCTAAAATCATTTGGTAATGGGTAGTTATGTGATTCTAAAATCATTTGGTAATCGGTAGTTATGTGATTCTAAAATCATTTGGTAATGGGTAGTTATGTGATTCTAAAATCATTTGGTAATGGGTAGTTATGTGATTCTAAAATCATTTGGTAATGGGTAGTTATGTGATTCTAAAATCATTTGGTAATGGGCAGTTATGTGATTCTAAAATCATTTGGTAATGGGTAGTTATGTGATTCTAAAATCATTTGGTAATGGGTAGTTATGTGATTCTAAAATCATTTGGTAATGGGTAGTTATGTGATTCTAAAATCATTTGGTAATGGGTAGTTATGTGATTCTAAAATCATTTGGTAATGGGTAGTTATGTGATTCTAAAATCATTTGGTAATGGGCAGTTATGTGATTCTAAAATCATTTGGTAATGGGTAGTTATGTGATTCTAAAATCATTTGGTAATGGGTAGTTATGTGATTCAAAAATCATTTGTAATGGGCAGTTATGTGATTCTAAAATCATTTGGTAATGGGTAGTTATGTGATTCTAAAATCATTTGGTAATGGGCAGTTATGTGATTCTAAAATCATTTGGTAATGGGTAGTTATGTGTTTCTAAAATCATTTGGTAATGGGTAGTTATGTGATTCTAAAATAATTTGGTAATGGGTAGTTATGTGATTCTAAAATCATTTGGTAATGGGTAGTTATGTGATTCTAAAATCATTTGGTAATGGGTAGTTATGTGATACTAAAATCATTTGGTAGTGGGTAGTTATGTGTTTCTAAAATCATTTGGTAATGGGTAGTTATGTGATTCTAAAATCATTTGGTAATGGGCAGTTATGTGATTCTAAAATCTTTTGGTAATGGGTAGTTATGTGATTCTAAAATCATTTGGCAATCGGTAGTTATGTGATTCTAAACTCATTTGCTAATGGGTAGTAATGTGATTTTAAAATCATTTGGTAATGGGTAGTTATGTGATTCTAAAATCATTTGGTAATGGGTAGTTATGTGATTCTAAAATCATTTGGTAATGGGTAGTTATGTGATTCTAAAATCATTTGGTAATGGGTAGTTATGTGATTCTAAAATCATTTGGTAATGGGCAGTTATGTGATTCTAAAATCATTTGGTAATGGGTAGTTATGTGATTCTAAAATCATTTGGTAATGGGCAGTTATGTGATTCTAAAATCATTTGGTAATGGGTAGTTATGTGATTCTAAAATTATTTGGTAATCGGTAGTTATGTGATTCTAAATCATTTGGTAATGGGTAGTTATGTGATTCTAAATCATTTGAGGCGTAAAAGGTAGTTATGTGATTCTAAAATCATTTGGTAATGGGCAGTTATGTGATTCTAAAATCATTTGGTAATGGGTAGTTATGTGATTCTAAAATGTTGTTGTGATTATGTGATTTAAAATCATTTGGTAATGGGTAGTTATGTGATTCTAAAATCATTTGGTAATGGGCAATTTATGTGATTCTAAATCATTTGGTAATGGGCAGTTATGTGATTCTAAAATCATTTGGTAATGAGCGGATTATTTGATTCTAAATCATTTGGTAATGGGCGATTATATGATTCTAAAATGGTACAGTATTAGATGATTATGTGATTCTAAATCATTTGGTAATGGTGGTTATGTGATTTAAATCATTTGGTAGTAGGTGATTATGTGATTCTAAAATCATTTGGTAATGGGTAGTTATGTGATTCTAAAATCATTTGGTAATGGGCAGTTATGTGATTCTAAAATCATTTGGTAATCAGTAGTTATGTGATTCTAAAATCATTTGGTAATGGATAATTTATGTGATTCTAAAGTCATTTGGTAATGGGTAGTTATGTGATTCTAAATCATTTGGTAATGGGTAGTTATGTGATTCTAAATCATTTGGTAATGGGTATGTGATTCATAATCATTTGGTAATGGTAGTTATGCTGATTCTAAAATGCATTTGACGTATGGGTAGTTATGTGATTTCTAAATCATTTGAAGTAATGGTGAATTTATGTGATTCTAAATCATTTGGTAATGGGTAGTTATGTGATTCTAAAATCATTTATTAATGGGCAATTATATGATTCTAAAATCATTTGGTAATGGAGTACAGTTATGTGATTCTAATATCATTTGGTAATGGGTAGTTATGTGATTCTAAATCATTTGGTAATGGGTAGTTATGTGATTTCTAAAACAATCATTTGGTAATGGATAGTTATAGTTCTAAAATCATTTGGTAATGGGCAGTTATGTGATTCTAAAATCATTTGTGTCGGTAGTTATGTGATTCTAAATCATTTGGTAATGGGTAATTGTGTGATTCTAAAATCATTTGGTAATGGGTAGTTATGTGATTCTAAATCATTTGGTAATGATAGGTAGTTATGTGATTCTAAATCATTTGGTAATGGGTAGTTATGTGATTCTAAAATCATTTGGTAATGGGTAGTTGTAGTTCCGTCATTTCAGTAGTAGGTAGTTAATAGCAGATTCTAGATCATTTGGTAATGAATGAATTGTAGATTTAGTCATTTGGTAATGGGTAGTTATGTGATTCTAAAATCATTTGGTAATGGGTAGTTATACTGATTTAAAATCATTTGGTAATGGAAGTGGTTAATAGCAGTTCTAAAATCATTTGGTAATGAGTAGTTATGTGATTCTAAATCTACATTTGGTAATGGGTAGTTATGTGATTCTAAAATCATTTGGTAATGGGTAGTTATGTGATTCTAAAATCCATTTGGTAATGGAGGTAGTTATAATGATTCTAAAATGTTTGGTAATAGACAAGTCTATGATTCTAGAATCATTTGGTAATGGGTAGTTATTTGATTCTAGCTATCATTTGGTAATGGGTAGTTATGTGATTCTAAAATCATTTGGTAATGGGTAATTGTGTGATTCTAAAATCATTTGGTAATGAACTTTGATTATGTGATTCTAAATCATTTGGTAATGGGCAGTTCTTGATTCTAAAATCATTTGGTAATGGTAGTTATGAGATTCTAAAATCACTGTTGGTAATGGGTAGTTATTAGCGGTTACAAATCGAATCATTTGGTAATGAGTAGTGCATGTGATTTCTGAAATCATTTGGTAATGGGTAGTTATATGAATTCTAAATCATTTGGTAATAGGTAGTTATGTGATTCTAAAACCATTTGGTAATGAGCAGTTATGTGATTCTAAAATCATATGGTAATGGGTAGTTATGTGATTCTAAAATCATTTGGTAATGGGTAGTTATGTGATTCTAAAATCATTTGGTAATGGGTAGTTATGTGATTCTAAAATCATTTGGTAATGGGTAGTTATGTGATTCTAAAATCATTTGTTTAACCCAGTCTAAAAGTCAGCACAAACGCGAATTATATTTTTGTTCTTTACATGCACTGCTGGTGCTGCCCATTTTGAATGGTCATGTTTTTAATTACACCTTTTTTTTTCAAGTCTATCTAATTTTTCGTTGGCTTGATACACGGTCTCATAACGATACACTACGTTTAGGTTTAAATACTGCCGTCGTCGACTCTTTTTTCACTTGAAATCTTGATTTGACTTTGAAACACCGATCCAATCATCAAACAGAAGATCCGGAAAAATTTATTTTTTCAATTCTTCCTTTTAATTTTCAAAAACTATGTACGCTTGACAAATCGAAATGGGAGAGCCGATTAATTCCATCCAGTCAGTACAAAATAAGTTTGTAGTATTTTTAACACAAAAGCCTTAGCACACTTGCTACAAAATGAAACGTTGGAAGTTATTTCACCAATAACAAATAATTTCTCACCTACACGTGTGATTTTCGAAGTTCTTTTCATTATAGGTTTTCCGTTTGCTTTCCTTGTGTCTTCGTTGATTATTGTGACCTCACTAACCGTGTCTATTCGCATTTTTACATCAACATTATTAATTTTCACATGCACAAATTTTACTTTGATTTCCTGTGCTTATTTTCTGTCTCAACGCTGTGTTCGAACATTTTTTGTGATCACTTTTCCTTGCTTTTGTTTTACAATGTGACAATTTATGTCCTACTTTTCCACACTTGAAGCACTTTAAATTCTTAAAGAGACAGTCACTACTACATATGAAACATAGATTAATTTTTCTATTTCCATTTTTTTTTTTTTGCATGTATATATGCGCATTCTTTTTCGTCAGTTTCCTTCGTAACGTGTTTCTGATTTAGGATTCTATAGCATTAGTCAAATATTTCTTGTAGTGTTAGTTTTTGATTCTGTTTCAGTTTCGTTAAGATTCTAGCACGTTTTACTGCCTCCTTTTTTGCTATTAACACCTGAATGAATATTAATCTTTTAAAGATACCCAGAGTCAGCTCGCTTAATTTTAATGTCACACTCCATGTTAACAATTCCAACAAAATCTCTGTCTTCTTTTTTCGTCAGATCCATACACTTCCAGCGAGTATTGAATAACAATCTTTCCGCGCTAAAAATTTAAGCCAGAATATTTACTGTTTCTTCTAAGCAAATTTCCCCAGGTTTTTCCGGTAGTACAAAGTTACAGCTTTTTCATGTTCTACTGGCGCTAACTTTCTCAAAAAGTTTTGTTTTTTTCTCGTTTTCCAGTTCGCTGCATTCTTCTCTGTAAATTTACTTGTATCTTCTACGATAAGGAGAAAAGGTAATTCTATCATCTGAATTGTATCTGAATTCAGTTTTGCTATTTGCCACCGCGTTGAAAGTGAAAAAAATTGAAGAAATTTCCGTTTTCTTATTAATTATTTCAATTATTTTTTGTCGTTGTTTCTGGAGTAACAATAACTTGTTGCTGTTTCTGTCGCTCTATTTTTAATAGTTTAGCGAAAATTCTTCCATATTTAAGAATATCTATTTTTTCTTTACGCACAGCATAGAAAAAATTAAACAAACGTGGTTTTAATTACTCGTCGTCAGTGTTATGTGCATTGCAGAAAAATAAATAGTTTTTCATACTTCGTATAAGTTTCGATTCCTCGTCGCCACTATTATAACTCGTTATTAATAGCTATATTATGTGTGGACTGACTCCACCGATAGTCTCTCTCTCTCTCTCTCTCTCTCTCTCTCTCTCTCTCTCTCTCTCTCTCTCTGAACTCTGCTGCTGAACTCTCTTTGAAAAATGGGTAACACCTCAAGCAAAGCAGTAAAGCCACTAAAACACTATGAGTTACAGGGTGGGGAAGAATTAGTAACAGAAGCATTAGTAATGAGCAGAAAGATAGAAGTGTAATCAGGAAGACATTAGATAGCGATTGACATTAATCTGCAAAAAATAAGCACAAAGTTGGCCGGAAAGCAAGGGGCTGAAAGGGAGTTCTACAAGCGAGAAGCGCGAGAAAAGAAACTGTTAGCATAGAACTTATAGCTACATCTAGCCAGCTCAACTGTAAATTGATGAGATATCGAAACCAGTCTAATACTGAAGGGAAGGTCATAATTGAAAATTTAAAACAACGTAGATCCCTGGAGAAAACCTGCGTTAGAACGAATGGATCTGGATGAGTAGCCGTTAATTTCACGATTTGAGAGGAAAAGCTGAATCAGCTGAAATTGTGTCCGGAGACACTATAAATTTTGAGCTTGTCGAGAATACCTATTTATTTAAGGCGTTTTGCCTAGTTCATTCGTGTTACCGGGTTTGTCTTATTTGCTCCACAACAGAATTCATGTTTCTTCCAAGAATATTTGTGCGAGATAAAAAACAAATTGGCTGAGAATCTTAAGGAATTATAAATATTCAAGATTTGCAAAGTTTTTTGTTTTTTCTTTTGACATGATTCGCTGCTAAATTGGTGATATCAGACAAAGAATTTTATTTTGCAAGAATAAAATGTAAATGAGCGACGCTAAACGGGATTCGCCTGAAAGGAGAGGATTCTTGATTTTCATTTTAACTATATTATTATAGATATTAGATTTTAACTCATTTTTGTCAAGCTTTTAGTCATTATTCATATAACGAGCGTACCTCTAGCATAAAAGATGACTGCAAAATATTTGAGAGAATTATATATATATAGAGAGAGAGAGAGTGTTTCAAAAATAGATGGCATAACTTCAGGACTGTGTTCCCTATATATAACTGATGAAAGATTTCCGGTGAACATATGTCCGGAAAAGCTTGGTTTCAGAGTTATAGGCTTTTTAAACATGTGCTAACCAGAATACCTTTATTTTCCCCATCCGACACATACAGTGTTTTCGAGTGCCCTATAACAAGTGTTCAAAATGTGAACCCTATGCCCTAATACAGGCGTCACATCGATGTCTCATGGACTCACGAACACGCTCCCAAATTCCTGGCATATTTTGCACTGTCTCGCACCCTGCTACAATTCGGTTGCAGAGAGTGTCCGCATCATCAACCGGAGACGAATACACAAGTCCTTTCAAATGGCCCTACAGGTAGAAATGAAAGGTTCGGTGAGCGTGGAGGCCATGCAATTAGTTCACTTCTTCCTATCCACTGACCAGTAAACCCTTCGATCTAGGTACCTGTGGGATGTTTGACTGCAGTGTGCCGGAGAACCATTATGCATGAAATGCACTTCAGGAGTGATCAGCGGAACATCGTCCAAGAACTCATGCATGTTATTTTCCAGGAAGCGCTTGTAAGCATCACCTGTAAGCCTGTTTGGGGGAAAATGAGGTCCTAATAACCTATCACCAACAACACCATCCCAGACGTTGACTGAGAACCGCTGTTGGTGATATAATAAACAATTGCATGTGGATTTTCTTTTGCCCATACCTTTGCTGATGATGGAAAATTGACTATTCCATCCCATGTAAACTGTGCTTCATCCGTGAAGATAACGAAGACAGAAAAGTTTGGAATTGCATTGCTATAAGAACCATTGGCAGAATAGAATTCTTGTAGGGTAATCTCCTGGTGATAATTTGTGTACACGTTGTACAAGATATGGGTACAACTGTCGTTCTCGCATTAATCTCCAGACACTCGAATAAGGAATAGCCATTTGCCTTGCCAACTGTCGTGTGCTGATTTCAGGAATATCATGTACAATATCCATTATCTGCTCTTCTTCCTCATGGGTCGTAGACTTTGGTCGTCTTCTGCTACTAGCACGGGGTTCCAAGAGACATATATATATATATATTTCATATCGTCTGATAAGCTTAATAGCATTATCGTTGAACGAGGAAAGAAAATCACAATATTGATACATGTTTTTATTTAATCCTTTCTGAATTTTCGGCTTACATCAGCCATTATCAAAGATGAAAATAGTGTTGGTTGTAACGAACAGTTCGCGAACGAACGATAGTAGTAGTCGTTTTCGTGCGTTATGTTGGTCACACTACAAACTCGCTCTCACGACGCTTGACACTACATTTAAACGACAATTCTAACATCTTTAAGTTTTTAAAACACCACACCAGGCTATATACACAATTCCGTGAAATCCTCGTCGAAAACGCAACCATACTTAAACACGAAAACAATAAACAAAAACTAAAAATACTCGAAGCCATATACATAAAACAGTTGAAATCTAACGTGAACAAAATTAATTACAAAGTCTCCACACACATTCTTAAATGTTTATAATAGATGACAGAAGCAACCGGTTATCCCAATGACTTTCCATACTTAATACTTCTCGCCCCATTCTCGTGTGATCATGTGAGACGCCACAAGCTGTAGTGCGATTTTCGTTTCCAGCATGCACGCACGTGTTCGCCAATCCTCCACACAAACAAACTAGACGACTACTACTATCGTACGTCCGCGAACTATATATATATATATATATATATATATATATATTCATCTTCATTTTTTAAGTTGTACTTATTCCACATTGTTTCTGTCCTAATTTAATAATAACAGGAGATAAACTTAAATATCCTGGTCGTATAACCATCGCAGGGTATTCATAAATCATGATAATTTCAATGTATTTCCGTCTGAGTAAATTTTATTCACTTTTTATAAAAACTGTATTTTCCCGGTTCAAATTGTAATCCCGAAAGTTTAGGTAGCACTTGAGTGCAATGTGTGGGTTATTTCATTTTAAGTTCCTTTGAAACAAGGAATGCAATATTTATGCTCAGAATGTTATCAGAAAGAGAAATACAAATGCAGAAGTACGCGTACTTATGTTTTATAGATTACATAAAGACGTTTGTTAATGTACACCTGAAGGATCTATTAGAACTACTCAACAACCTTGATATATTTGGGAAGGATATTAGATTATTCAAGAACCTATACCGACAGCAAACCGCCTGCATACGGACAGAAAATGATTTCAGAATATATACAAAAGTAGAAAGCAGTGTAAGACACTGATTTATCTATCTTCTCACCAGACTTATTCAATTTATACAGTGCGGTGATTTTGAGAAAAGTAGAAGGCCTACCAGGATTCATTATTGGCGGAAACGGTCTTAACAATATAAGATAAGCAGATTACTCAGCTTTGATAGCAGATACAGAAAAATACTACAAGAACTCTTACAAAAGGTAGCGAAGGAAAGCGAAAAGAAATGACAATACATCAACTGCAAGAAGACAGAATGCATTGTTGTTAGCAAAAGTATAAACCCAAAGCGCAAATCGAAGATACCGAAATAAATAAAAAAGCGCAGAAATTTGAATTTCTTGGGAGCGTTTTAATAGAGGACGGAAAGTGTGACACTGAAAAATCTGAAACCGTAATGGAATAACCAAAGATAAGATGTATTCCAAAAGCTAAGCAGAGTAATAAAAGATATAAAAATTTCGCAAGGAACAAGGAAAAGAGTACGAAATTGTTATGCGATATCTGTCCTCCTCTATGACAGTGAGTGCTGGACAATCTCCTGAAAGATGAAGAAGAAACTTGAAAACACAGAAATGTGGTTCTACAGAAGTATACCGAGGATATCATGGACTTAACATGTGAACAACGAAAAAGTTTTAAAAAATAGAAACAAAAAGGAAACTTATATTTAACATCAAGAAAAGACATTTAGTGTTTCTATGGCACATAACAAATAAAAAGGACATGAAAAATTGGATACCCACAGGACAGATTGAAGGCAGAAGGAAAACAACGCATGGCATATTTAGTGACCTTGAGAAATAACAGAAAAACAGACTTTATTAAGAGCTGCAAGAAACAGGAAGTTGTGGAGAGCCATGATGGCTTACGTCCTGAGGGGACACGGCATATAAAAAATAAGATATATTTGTGTATTCTCTTCTTTACCTCTGGGTGGGTTTGTTCGCCAATGTCTTTGGGGAGAGACAGTGTAAACATTCTGCTTTTGATGTAGAATTCTTAGTTTTCCATTGAAGTATTTGTGATAATTTTCTACAGAGATTTGTTAAATTTCTAAAACGATGCTGTTAAAGTAAAAAGTAAAACGTTCAACAACAGGAACCGCATTTTTGTCTCATTAATTTAGATTTTGTTTTTGTAAAATGAAATTGTTTATATGGGAATTATGTACCATCGACGAAACTTTTTCAAGTAGATATTCTTCAAGTTGTCTTAAATATTTATCAGCAACACACACACACACACACACACACACACACACACACACACACACACATATATATATATATATATATATATATATATATAGAATATATATATAAGTTTGGGTAGCATACCCTCTTTTATACAGGTTTCATTAAAACAACTGACAACTGCGATTAATTTCCTTGTTGGATACCGAGTCATACGAATTAATAATTGTGTATTTGGGCATCAATTCCTCTTTTGTACAATTTGCTTTTAATAAAACTGGTATAAAAGTTTGATTGCTACCCAAATACTCAGTTAATAAATTACATGACCTGATAGCCAAGAAGGAGAGTAACCGCAGTACCTTGTTTGACGATTTTCATGAAACTTATATATATATAGAGAGAGAGAGAGAGAGAGAGAGAGAGAGAGATGTGTGTGTGTGTTAATAACACCCCCCCATCTGGACACCACCGATTATAGATATCCACAGTTTCCTTTTCTTTTTATTATTTGTGAATTGTTATGTCATCTTGGCAAAGTTAGAGGAGTGGTTTCGGGCGAAAGTGAACGGAGCAGAAAAGGCGGAAATTTGAACTCGTCCTACTGATACTACTTTCCGTGACGATAACCGTTACGTGACCTGCTCACCTTTATTTTTTTATTTTTTTCAGAAAAAAAGAACTTGCTCAGTTAAAGTGGCAAATTCTTTGCACTAAAACTATCAACGCTCTATCCCCACTCGATATCGATCACTTAACGATAAAAAAAACTTGCTTGCCCAAATACCTGTTATCAGTAACTACTGAAAAAAAAACAACAATCTTGGCGCCCAAAACTATCACAACTCAACACTATATATATATATTTCGTGTGGTGTGTGCGCGCGCGAGTATGTGCAGATGTGTGTGTATGTGTGTGTGCATACACACAAGTTTGTCTGCGTCTAAAACCGACATGAACATCTACTCTTGTGTAGAAATTGTCTGAATTTAACATGATTTCTGATGACTGTGGAGTGACAGCGGCAAAATACTCGAGCTGGGTACAGAGGATCCATCCGTTGAACTAAACCTGCATATTATCAAGACATTCCTATCTGCCTTGCATCAGGATCTGAATGTCACAGACATTTCGGAGTGTAGCCTTATTATAATATCGAATTTATGACAAGTTGTTTGTCAAAGGAGGATGTGAGTTGTGGTACAGTGGATATCGACTCGGAACGAGAAATCGGGAAGCCGAGTTCAAAATCCAGCTGAATTCCTTGTATTCACTTACGCGCAAATACCCTTGGGAAAGGTATTAATCCGTTTATTCCTTCCAGTTATGGGTTAAATAACATGACAGATTGGGTTCTATAGCCTTGGTCGGCAACCAGTCTACCGCAGAAAGCAATGGCAACCTACTGCGGGATAATCTTCTGCCCAGTCAGTCGTGTCTCTTTCGAGACATGATCGCCCAAGCGTGTACCACGTATGGCACCTAACTGACTGACTGACTGTTTGTCAAACCGATGAAGCTTTGTCTACCATGCAAGCTTCTCTAAAATACATCTTCGCTGTTGAAAATATACTTGTATGTGAGGCCCTGCTAAAGTAAGTGCTTCTTTTTCAAGGCTATCTTAAGGCCCATTCAAATCTACATATTAAAAGAAAAAATCTGGCAACACAATCTTTTACCACACATTTCTCACCATTTACCATTTAACATTAACTATCATTAATAACTATTTATATTTGTTTGTAGTTCATCCCTTTAGAATTAAGCATATCTTTCTTTTTGGAAAAATGACACTCTCCATTTCACTAATTGCTGCTTCATATAACTTCATCTGCCAAAAATCTACAAACGTGAAACTTTTAGTATTGAGTCAACAACACTGTTCTTATTCTCTCTTCCATATTCAACAAAATAGCAATAATTTTAAATAATTCAATAAAGTGCGAAAACAGCTCGTAAAATCCTAGTAGAACAGCACGATATTTTTTCCGTTTAACAACAAAAAAAAATGGGATAGAAAAAAAGAGTCAACCCTCTCTCATTCAATACCAAGCTAGTACTTAGCCACCTAGAAGTCTATGCTAGTTTCCTCAAAATGTTGATGCAAAACAAAAAAGGGTCGAATAGAGAACAGTAGGTCAGAAGATTTTTATAAGAAATATTGCCATTTGTGAAATCTGAGAATTCAAGATACTGTGGTTTTGAACTTTTATCAACGCTATAAAAATTCATAAGTCAATGTCACGTTGCTTAAAAACCATCATTAAGATTTCTTCCTTTTCTTTTATCGTAAAAAAGTTTGAATATATGTTTTCTAATAAAAGTTCAACAAATACTAAAATATATTCTTTTATTCTGTCCGAAATTAACATCGTTTGAGTGAATACGGAAAAATAGTCGTTGTTTAGTCGCACTTGTGATAATTATTTGTCACTTATTATTATCCTTTCTAAGATTAACAATAAGATTATTTTACAGGATAATAGAAGAAAAGAAGAAAAGTAATAGTAGTTGTTGTTTTTGTAGTAGTAGTAGTAGTAGTAGTAGTAGTAGTAGTAGTAAATAGAGTTGGAAATTTGAAAAAGAATTCAAAGCATCTAGACGACAACATTACGCAAATTGGTCAGAGCATTAAGGAGAGTACTGAAGTACTGAGGAGATTTGCTTTCACTTGATCATCAATGAAAGTAACTAGAGACGAAAACAAAAATTTGATATTATTATTATTATTTATTATTATTATTATTATCTAGAATTAGAAATTGAGATCACGATACCAATGGTAATAGGTGTTCTGGATTGGAAAAATACACCAACAAAATCCATAAGTCCAGAAGATTGTCTCAACAACACAGTTCACTTGTTAAGGAAGGTGAATTCATTATCGCACCCTAATAGTCGCCCTAAATGCAAGGACGGGTTGGACGAATGAATGATAATAATAATTAATCGGTCAAATCTTTTGCTCGTCACCTGCTCCGCCTGACTCGATAACATTTTAGTGCTCAAATATATCCTTCTAAGTTGACAATATCAATGACAACAAGATGTGTGTCATGTTTGAAATAATTTCCTATCTCACACCTGCGCTAACGGTTGTTGTTCGAATTCTGATGAAGGCGCGGGAATTCGAATGTTGATTTTCAAAACATATCCCTTGGAAAATTGCTGCAATACAATCTTCTTATTCCCAAGCTCTCCATGTCGTACGAAGGCACAAAGCATCGGTTAGTAAACTCGTCTTGCAGACTGTTACTACTGGAATCTGTTAGATACTGACGACATATCTAACACTTTCTGAGACGATAAGTTTATCTTAGTAAATACTACCATCATTATCACCATCACCAACATTACCAACAACAACAACAACATAATAAAAATAATAATAATAAATCATGCTTTTAGAAACTGCACTTATCCTGAGAAAATTCCTCCTGCAAATTAACACTTGGGGTTTTTTGTACCATTGTTAGCTGTGAAGAAGAAGAAGAAGAAGAAGAAGAAGAAGAAGAAGAAGAAGAAGAAGAAGAAGAAGAAATCCGTCAATGTAGGAAAGGAGATAAATGACGGGAAATGCAGAAGAATTTATTGAAAAAACTAAATAACTTTTCGAAAATAGTAAGGAATCAAACCACAGGATACTGTTGTTCAAGACAGCCAGAATACTGGTAAACATGTACAGTTCTAAAGCGAGTGCGTGTCACTTGGTCCTAATAGAGTTGCGGAGCGAAAGAAAAAAAAACATAACAACGACTACAACAACAATAGCAATAATTTCCATAACAAGAATAATAAAAAATTAATGTGCAATGATAACAACGAACTATATAGAACGTTGAGGGTCAGGGTGGGTAAAATTAAAACGCAGGTTACAAAATTGATTCGCATAAGCAAAAAAAAAAAAAGATAAAGAAAAGGATAAAATATAGAAGTTATGGAAGACGCAAGTAGGATTAGCAACATGAATGCATAAATGCGTACAGTCTGTGGAATGGCAGACGACGCTATCAATACCAGAACTGTGCAGCGAAACAATGCCGACGTCAGGTTGGTGTAGAAGGGAGGGGAGAATGCAAGCCGAGGACGCATTCTCAACTGCATACCCTATACACACAACACACAGAAACAGCCATGTGCACATGCACATCGATACAGAACTCTAGCCTTACAGAGGAAGGCTCACGATGAAAAATGCGCTCTTGTTCGGGTAGCCCGCATCTGGGCATAGTATGCGCACGTGGTGTGTGAAACACGTGGAGGGTAGAAACGAGTCACGAACTGCATTTTTGTTGTAATGTCATTTAAATCAGCGAACGCGTTGAGAAAGAATTCACAAAAATGTAGTTATTGTTTTAAAAATGGTCGTAATATATCGATCCTATTCTCAGATATCATTATAAAGAAATCGGCACATGCGTTGTGCATGCCTAATTTTTATGCATATATGTGTGTGTGTGTGTGTGTGCGTATTTATGTGTGTGTGTGTATTTGTGTGTGTATGTGTGTGTGTGTGTGTGTGTGTGTGTGTGTGTGTGTGTGTGTGTGTGGTTATATTGTAGCCTATTGATGAAAATTCTAAACAAAAACTTGGTACATCAATATTATACAGAGAGAATTTCAGTTTCAAATTCAGCTAATAGCCTGACCTGATATTAGTTGAATTTGGAAATGAATTTTGGAAATGAATTTCTCTCTGTATAATTACTGATATCAACGTGATTAAAATTCACTACCGAATTACAAGGTGCGATTGGTTAATTGTCGCCAGTATATACATTTAATTTCGTGCATGTTCGTTGTCTGTTTAGATTTTATCGACTGAACAGTAATGTCAGTTATGCACCGTGTGTGTACCAGGATGCAATTTACTCCACCAGAAATTTGGAAACAGCATACTGTACTGTTTGGCATTCGTGCCGGATATCCAATACGAATATTTGAAAGTGTTTGGGTATCAATCTGAGTATAATGCGGAGGATTCGGAAAGAGTTGGATGAGTCTAATGATGACTGCGAAGATGTTTGGCGTGATCACTAGTGATGGCAATGTTATGCCTTTATTCATTTTTCCACAGGACCTCAACACGGAAGCCTACATCACGTACCTTGAGGAGGTACAGTTGCCCTATGCCAAGTGGGTGACTGCTGAAAGTCCCTATATCTTACAAGATGACTATGCACCATGCCACACAAGCAGGAGAACCCAAACACGACAATCTGATAATTTTTGCGGCCACATCATCTCTTCCATCTAACTCCTCGGATTGCGACACTCTTTATTATTATATGTATGGAAGACCAACAAAACTCCCTGTAACACCAAAGATGAACTGAAGGCAAGGATCATGGCAGCTTTCACCAACTTAAACAAGGGGACTGTTCAGAAGAGATGCTGGAGATTCCGAAGTCGTCTGTAAGCCGTGGTTGAAGTCAATGCTAATTTTATTATTTACAATTTGGTTAGAGATCTTCGATTCGCGAGATTTCATTTGTTTCTTTTCAACCTCAGCCTGGACAGCTTGCGCGTAGCTGCACTTTGCATTTACCGGAACTCTCTTACAGTGATTACAGGTTCTGAAAGTAGCAAGGTCCAGACTACACCATTCCTTGCAGTAGATTTTGAAGTATTAGTTCCGGTGAGCTATTGCTGCAAAGCATTTAGGGGTGAACCATGGTTTCCTGGTTAGTTTTTGATGAAATCATTTTGCGGGTATAAAACATTCCATTGCAGAAAGTATCTATTTGGCAGTTTTGGAGGCAGCATGTCCGAAGAAGGTTGGGAGAGAAGAGCTTTTGTGACTAGCCTTCTAGCATTTTAGAGGATAGTCACTGATATGTGTCATATAGCGTACATAAAACTTCAGTCTATTATTAATCTTTTAGCAATAGAACATGTAAATGGATTACAAGTTTTATTTTCTAGAATATATAGTTATATTTATATACTAGAAGATAATGAAGGCAGACCGTTATTTTTACTAAATACTTTATTGAATTCAGAATGTTATCAGGTTAAATTCGATAAATTCTTTATCAATCAGGATTGCCGATTACTATAGTTCAGGAGATTACATCAAAATCTAATCTATGGAGGCAAACAGCAGGGATCAGTGTAGATAAGGTAAAGCATGCGAAATTAATTTCACTTCTAATATAATTCAGATGTAACACCTATTATCTCCAGCTTTTCAAGATGCTTCCTAAGGGTTAAAGATACGAAAGGCATATTGAGTTTCTGTGGTTGTTGGCTGTTATAAAATATGTTGTATGAATCTTTTCTATAATCACCAGCGTGGATTATATAGAAGGGGCATCACACACAAATTGAAAAAAAGAGTCGAAATACCGTTTCCTTTACGTCTAGCTGGGTCAGTACCTTGATGGATGACTGCTTGAGAATAATCAGTCAGTCAGTTAAGAGCCATACGTGATACACGCTTGGGCTATCATGTCTCGAAAGAGACATGACTGACTGGGCAGAAGATTATCCCGCAGTAGGTTGCCATTGCTTTCTGCGGTAGACTGGTTGCCAACCAAGGCTATAGAACCCAATCTGTCCTGCTACTTAACCCATAACTGGAAGGAAGAGACGGATTAATACCTTTCCCAAGGGTATTTGCGCGTAAGTGAATGCAATGAATTCAACTGGAATTCGAACTCGTCTTCCCGGCTTCTCGTTCCGAGCCGATATCCACTGTACCACAACGCACATCCTTTTGAGAATAATAGGTGTCGTAAAATTGGATGTGCCGCTCATATAATAGGGTGAACTGTAATAATGGCACAGGTCATAATGTAACACGTAGGAAAAATGCCACGAGTGAAAAACACTATTTAAACAATTTAAAATTTACAGCTTTTTCTTATGTTAAATTTTAAACTATTAAAAAAAATCTAATCAGAGGACAGTTGTTTGTTTGTTTACTTTTGGTTTAGTTGTTTGGGAAGCATGAAGTAGACACCATTGATCTCAGTGGCTCAATCATGGAAATTATATTAAGTAAGGATAAAAGGATACATGATTAAGTGTTACGTAGATCTGGTCACAACATGAGATTCTAGTCATTAAATTTTCTTTTTAAAGGTTCATATAAAATGATGTGCTCATGTCTAAGCATATTTGATTTTATTATAATTGTTTTTCATAAATTTTAAACATATAAATTTATATTAACAAAAAGAAGTAAAATAGTTCTACTTTTTTTGCTAATATCAAAAATAAATAAAATGTTTATATGATATATATATTTTTTAATTTTATTTCATTCAAAACCAATTTTTTGCTAATAGTGTATGTTTCGATAAACTTATATTTTCATTTTTTTTTTTTTTTTTTACCTAATTTCCCACTTGTGCTATTTTTACTTGTACCATTTTAACTGTGCCATTATTACCTACATTAGTGTAATGGATAATGGCTCGTTAATCAGAGAGACAAGTCCCAATTAGGTTTGTTATTTTGACTTACGCGAAAATACCCTTGGGAAATGTATCACTCCACCACTTCTCCCTTCGCCTATGGGTTAATTAGTAAGACTTGTATCTCTAAATCATTTTTATATCCAAAAATAATTGTTATACTCTAAAAATATGTAGTAAAATTCAAACAGCCAACGTCCTAAGATAAAAGGTTTTCTTAACTCTGAAAGGGCAATTCATGTACTGGTTCTTGGTACAATTATCAAACATAGTTCAAGAAGATTAATCGGTGTTGACTTTTCATTATACAATAATAATTTAATATTAGAAAATTTTGTAAAAAGTAGCCCAAAAGGATACTTAAGAGAAAAATTCAAAATTTTGTAAAAGCAGGCTTAATTAAAAAATGTAGACCAAAAGGCGCAAATAGAAAAATTAAAGTTTTGTAGCAGTGAACTTTAAAAAAAAAAAATTAACTCAAAAGACAGCAAGCAGCGAAATTCAAATTTTTGCAGTAGTAGTGGATTTTTCTTAAGTATTAAAAAAAACCGCAAATAGCGAAATTCAAAGATTTTTTTAACAGTCAGTTTTGTTTGTTTTTTTTTAATGTGGCCCAAAAGACAGCAAATAGCGAAATTTTAAATTTTGTTGCAGTAGGTTTAAAAAAGAAAAAAGTGTCCCCAAACAGCTGCAAACTGAGAAATTCAAAGTTTCGTAGCTGTGGGCGTTTTTTAAAAACAGTTCCTCAAAAGTCCGTAAATAGCGGAAATTAAAATCTTTTTGTAGTGAAGTTTAAAAACAGTTTCACAAAAATCTGAAAATAACGAAATTCAAATTTTTGTAGCAGTGGAAGTTTTTAAATAGTGAATCAAAAGGCCTCAAATTTCAAAATTCAAAGTTTTGTAGCAGTGGACGTTTTTAAATAGTAAATCAAAAGGCCTCAAATTTCAAAGTTTTGTAGCAGTGGACGTTTTTAAATAGTGAATCAAAAGGCCTCAAATTTCAAAATTCAAAGTTTTGTAGCAGTGAGCATTTAAAAAAAAAGTGTCCCAAAAGTCAGAGAAATTAAAAATTTTATTGCAGTGGGATTTTTTTTTAAAAAGAGACCCAAAAGTCAGCAAATAGCAAATTTCAACTTGTTGTAGAAATGTTTTGTAAAAGTAGACTTTTTTAAATTATCCATAAAGGTATCAAATAGCGAAATTCAAAGTTTTATAGCAGTGGACATTTTTTTAAAATGTCTCAAAAGGCCGAAAATAGCGAAATTCAATGTTATGTAGCAGTGAGCTTTTTTTTAAAAAACGAGTTCCAAAAAGTAGCAAATATAGAAATTCAAAGTTCTGTTGCAGTCGATTTAGAAAAAGAAAAAAAGGGCTCAAAAACAGCAAATACAGAACTCTAAATTTAGTTGCAGTGACTTTTTAAAAAAGTGACTCAAAGGCTGCAAAAACGGAATCTAACGTTTTGTAACTATTTTTAAAAAGTGGCCTAAAAGACCATAAATAACGGAATTCAAAGTTTTGCAGTTTAAGCGTTTTTAAAAAAAGATGGCCAAAAAGTCAGCAAATAGCGAAATTTAAGGTTTTCTTGCAGTGGGCTCCTTAAAAAAACAAAAAGGTGACACAAGACTTAGCAAATATGGAAATTCATGGATTTGTAGCAGTAGGATTTTTCAAAAAGTGGCCGAAAACAGCGCAAATAGCGACATTGAAAGTTTTTTTTTGCAGTGGCTATATTTATTTATTTTTTAATTTGGCCCAAAAGTCAGCAAGTAGCGAAATTCAAAATTTTGTTGAAGTAAGCTTTTTTTAAAAAACAGTTCCCAAACAGCAGCAAATAGCAAAGTTCAAAGTTTTGTAGCAGTAGGCTTTTAAAAAATTGCCAATAAAAAAGCCGCAAATAGCAAAATTCAGAGTTTTTAGCAGTCGTTTTTTTTTGTTTTTAAAATGTGGCCTAAATGTCAGCAAATAGCGAAATTCAAAATTTTGTAGTAGTAGACTTTTAAAAAAGTAACCCAAGAGTCAGGAAATAGTAAAATTAAAAAAAATTGTTGGTAGTGGGCTTAAAAAAAAGTGTCGCAAATAGCGAAATTCTCAGTTTTGTGGGAGTTGGGTTTTTTCAAAAACGTGACTCAAAAGCCGCAAATAGCGAAATTCAGCATTTTGTAAGAGTGGACGTTTTTAAAGGTTATACCAAGAGGCCGAAAATATCGCAATTCAAAGTTTTGTAGCAATGGGTTTAAAAAAAAAAAAAGGTGGTCCAAAAGTCAGCAAATAAGAAATTTCAAAATCTTTATTGTTTTTTTTTTTTGTTTTTGTTTTTTTTTTTAAGTGGCCCAAAATAATCGAAAAACAGCGAAATTCAGTTTTGTACCAGTTATCTTTTTTATTTAAATGTGGCCTAAAATCCTCAAGTATCGAAATTTAAAGTTTTGTAGCATTGGGCTTTTGTAAAAAGTGGCCCAACGGCTGCAAATATCAAAATTCAAAATTTTTTAGCATGGGCTTTCTTTAAATGTTACCTGATCTGGCAACATTCTGTAAGATAAAGTTAATTGTGTTGCATATTTATGAGCGTCTGATATACAGTAATCATAAGCTTGCTGATCTTGCTGACTATTCTGTCAGACTGAGGATTGTTCTAGAGAAATGTCTTCATAAACAGCCAAAACCGTTTTATGGAACGGCAGCTTCTTTCGAATATCTTGTCGACACTTTTAATTCTTTCGATGACATCTGAAAAGAGATGTCGGGCAATAACGCTGAGTAGCAAGACCTAGCGGATGTGCGTTGTGGTCCAGTGGATATCGGCTCGGAACGAGAATCCGGGGAACCGAGTTCAAATTCCAGTTGCAATCCATTGTATTCACTTACGCGCAAATACCCTTAGGAAAGGTATTAATCCGTCTCTTCCTTCCAGTTATGGGTTAAATAGCAGGACAGATTGTTCTATAGCCTTGGTCGGCAACCAGTCTACCGCAGAAAGCAATGGCAACCTACTGCGGGATAATCTTCTGCCCAGTCAGTCATGTCTCTTTCGAGACATGATCGCCTAAGCGTGTATCGCGTATGGCACTTAACTGACTGACTGAGCAAGACCTAACAAAAAAGTAATTGAAAGAGCCGGCGCATATGGAATGGAACTTAACATAGAGAAATCCAAATTAATGAAATAGCACCAGTCCCAGTGGCACTGAAAGAATTGTCCATCATACTTGGGAGCAACCCTGTCAACAGATGGCCCCTGCAGCGCAGAAATATGCACATTTATAGCCATAGTCACAACTGCGATAGTCAAACTAGAAAGGATATGGAAAAGTAACATCAGCTTCCTGACCAAGTTCAAGTTCTACAAATCACTCGTTATATCAATCCTCCTCTACTGGTGTGAGACTTGATCACTCCAGTATGAAATAGGAAAATTATCTAGGCGTTTAAAAAACCTACTCCGCAACTTCTACTGAAAGCACAAAACTAATAACTACATACGCAGCAAGATCAAAAGTTTCATGGGTCGATAGAAATCTCTCCTCGACACTACTAAGCATCGGAAGATGACATGGTTTTGGTCACATGACACGACATCTCTGTAAGACCGTCATGCTAGGTACCGTTGTAGGTGGGCGCAGGGAGGGGTAGCAACGCAAGAGCTAGTCAGACAACATCAAAGAGTAGACGGACATGACAATGCCGGAACTTCTGAGAGTCAACGCCAAAAGATCAGCCTAGGGAGACGTTGTCTCTTTCTTCTGCACGCAGGTCCACCCGACGATTGAAGTAGTCGATAGACTTATGATGATGATGAAGCAGCAACCAAGTTGAGTCCCATCTAGTTTATTTGAGAACACCTTTAGTCAGCAACCGTCTGAGAAGACCGGATTTACCTAACCTAATGGTATTTCTAAGCGCAAGGTTATGCGCTGCTTTTATCACAATCTCTCACAAAGTTTCTTTGATGCCTGCTATATGACCATCATACCAGCCGGTATGATGGATATATTGCGCTTCAAATAATTTATACTCCAACCTCACTTGGTCGGTGTGTTACTCTTTCATCCGATAATCATAATGTCTCTTGCATAGAGATTTAACTATAACTCATTAAAAAGAATTTATTAAATTAGTTCAGAAGAAAACAGAAACAAAAAGCTGGGAAGAAGTGGCGATCCAATAGAAATTGGGCAGGCTATGCAGAAAATAATATTAATAAAATTATTTGGTAAATTCAAACGGATTATACAATGCAAACCCGAACTAACAAAGATCCAATCATTGCAATAAAAAAAGATATTGATCTGCTGGTGTTGTGCTACTGTCCCGGTAAACCATAGTGTCCAAGCGAAATATAGTATAACCTATTGAATATGAAGGGGACGGGCCTTGAACAGCTCCAAACTAATTTTCAAAGATGTTGAAAGAATGAAAAACTGTAGGAAGAACTGAATCCACCTCAAATAGAGCATTACTAAAATCAACAACACTGTATTAGTGAAGATTGTACGGGAATCGGTGTTTTCAACGGTTGTGGCCGTAAGCAAGGACTAATTAAAAACCGCAATCATTAATATGATGGTCAAGATACAGTGTGTGATAGAAGAATTGTCATCTAAATTATGCAATAATTAAAACAGCACTGACATCTCATTTTAACAGATATATTTATCAAGATTACACAAAAATATCTTGAAATACTAAAGAGAAAATTTATTCAATAAAACCGTCATTGGCTTCAACCATTTTTTTTAATTTTAAAAAATAATTTACAAGCAATGTGTAAAAAAAATATTTACCAGTAACACATTTTTTAAAAGAAATTTCTAATGATCCCAAGGAAATTAAATTTCGGCGTTCATTTAAGTTCCATAAGAAGTTGATATACCGCTAAATAAACAAACAAACAAACAAACAAACAGAGCAATATCTTTCTTTTTCTTTATATTATAATTTCTTTCGATTCCCTAGAGCACCCAATATATTATATTAACCCAGGAACACTAACCATCAATTAAATTACATCACTACTAACCATATACCCGATTTTGCAAATATCAAAAAATATTAAATATAAATCTTTATTTGAAATATTTTACATTCCGGCACTTCAAAATTTGTACTTAATAGGAACTGAAAAACATATTATTTAGGTAAAAAAATCAGGTACTGAAAATTTAATTAAATTGTAATTAAAATGGCTTCATTTGCGCTGGGTACTATATACCCATGGTTAGTGTTCTCGGGTTAAAAACGTTTTTGGAAACTAGAGACTGAAGTAGAAGTAGAAAGCCCATTTGCACACACAGACCTTGTATATAAATGCATTATGATGACAAATAAAATATCATTCTATGTTGTCTATTTTACCGCTGAAAAATAACAACTCTTTTCCAAAATTGACTTGTCGGGGCCATTTCCGGCGTCTACAAACATCATTTTTTTAGGGGAACTTTTTCTAGTCGGTTCGTTATATTCACTTACGCAGAGTTACCCTTGGGAAAGGTATGAATCAATCTTTTCTCCTCTCAGCTATGACTAGGACAGACTGGATTCTTTAGCCTTGGTTAGCAACCAGTCTAACGCAGAAAGAAATGGCTACCTACTGCAAATCTACCTAGTCATTCATGTATTGCAAGGCACATGATTGCCCAAGCGTGTTTCACTTATAAACTTAACTGACTGACTGACTTCTGGCCTATGCAGCATTATTGATAAAATAGGTCCATTGTTGAACCATTCAAAATATTTCTATCTTTACTCGGTTCAAAAACCTTCTTCTTTTTTTTTTTTTTTTTTTTTTGACAATTCTGGTTGTTTACACGTGGAGAAATTTGACCGAATTTATAATACTATCCGAAAATGCAACAATAAACAAAATAAATAATAATATATTTAATGTTCGGACTGTTGTCCTCATCTTTATTCTCATATTCATGGTTTTTCAGTCGTTGTACTCTCCGACCTTCTTCAGATGACTGGAATTTTGAACCGAGCCCTTTATTTTGATCACTGGGGTAGAATGTTCATGTTCCCATGAGTCATGTCACTTCCGGATTGTTTTCGTTCTATAAGTCATGCCAAAAAATGTGTTCTATATTGTCCAGGCGAAATAATTTTATTGATTTTAATCGCATAATAATAATGAGTCAGTTATGTACCATACATGATACACACTTGGGTGATCATGTCTCTTTCGATGCATGGCTGACGAGGCAGAGGATTTTCTCACAATATGCTTCTATTTCAGTCTACGGTAGACTGGTTATCAACCAAAGCTACAGAACCCAATCTGTCTTGCTATTCAACCTAGCTGGAGGGAGAAGAGATGTATTAACACCTTTCCCTTCTCAAGAGTATTTTAGCGTAAGTGAATGCAACGAATTCAGCTGGAATTTGAACTCGGCTCTCCGATTTCTAATTCCGAGCCGTTATCCATTGCACCACGACGCACATTAATAAGAATAGTACTTGTCATTATTAATACCTTTGTGTACCAAATACAGTTTTGGCCCAATTAAATTATTTCTTTCAATTTTCCCCTCGACATACCTCAACGTGGTGTTAGCAAGTTTGTCTCGCTAGAATCGTTACAACTGATTCGTGAGTTCGATCCTAACTGGGTGCCCTTGTACCACATCTAAGCTGTGCTTAGAAAATCACAATTTCCTCTCCCCGGCATTGTGCTTCTTCGGTACATCACGTTTGTTATTTATCAAAATATTTCCCGCTACTATTATTTAAACCGGCAGTAAGGTAAAACTTTCCGGCAGTACGCTTATTCTCACATGACTTTGCTAGACAGCACTTCTAATTTTTGTTCTCTTGTATGACAGTGGGTGCAGGGTGATCTCCTCAAAGATGAAGAGGAGACTTGAAGCAATAGAAATGTGGCTCTACAGAAGGATGCTGAGGATACTGTGTACCGAACTTGTGAGCAACAACGAAGTTTTGGAGAAAATGGAAGCAAAAAGGAAACTAATTCTTACAATCAAGAAGAGACAATTAAGGTTTATAGGACACATAATGAGGAAGGAGGGCTTGGAAAATTTATACTCACGGGGCAAATAGAGCGTAAGATGGACGGAGAAAAACAACGAATAACTTAATTAGTGAGCTTGAATAAACGCATGACAGAACAGGGCTTAGGAGAAATGACAGAAAGATAAAGTGACAGGAAATTGTGGAGAGCCATGATTGTCTACGTCCTAGGAGGAAACGGCACTCAAAAAAGTTCCAAAGACAATTGTAAATCGATTAGATAAATTCGCAAAAAAATTGAAAAGTTGAAGATGATAAATTTATTATTATTATTTACTTAAAATTTTTTTTTTATTAAAACTGCTAGATTAACGGTCGATCGTAGAAGTGCAGTGAAAAATTCAGAGGGAAGAAAAATTTGTCAAATTTTAATAACAGTCCCAAAATTCAACTCTATATACGACACTTCTAAATTGTAGAAATGCCAATTTAACTGAAATTCTGTTTAATGTTTGTGATTAATATTTTTCAGTCATTTATTTCATGCACAAACACAAGTACATAAAAATCCTCGATATACGTCGAGGTACGTTTGTGACGCCATACATATGAATACAAACAAATATAAATACATTTTGGTAAATACAAAATAAATACAAATATCTACATTTCACTAAAAATGTGTGTAGCAATTTTTGCAACGACACACTACTCTTCTATACGTAAATGTTTCTTATATGAAAAACATATTTCACTCTCGTTCTTTATCTCTCTCTTTATCTTTTACCTTCCCTCTCTGTCTTTATCATTATCATTAACATCTCTCTCTTTATCTTTCTCCCTCACCCTCTCTCTTTTTTTCTATCTTCTCTCCATATTACTCCTTCCCTCACTCTCTCATTCTCTATCTATCTATCTATCTATCTATCTATCTATCTATCTATCTATCTATCTATCTATCTATCTCCTTACCTATTAATTCATTTGTAGCTCGATTGCACCTTATCATATCTTCCATAAAAATACAACTTTGTCACATTAAATTGAACTATTTAACTATTCGATGAGCGTAAGTCACTTAGGGAGAAAGTAGGTGATTTACTAAGCTCACTATTATGGTCAACCTGAGCTACTTCCTGAAACCTGACCGAACAGACAAATATCAGAATTTAATATTGAAACCCCTTCTTGACCAGACTGAGAAATTTTCAACACCTTGTATTATATGTTCGCATACGAGTTTGGTATTTTCAGTGGGTATACTAATGAGGGTTTGTTTCAAACTCATCTAAGTAAAGACCCACATGTTCTTGCTTACTGATGTACACATTGAAATGCCGACGGTACAGATAGCGTCATTTGTAAACAGAAATTCGTTTCAAACATTTCTAAGGATGCACGGAAACACACATACACAACGTTAAAAAGAGATAGTGATGTCGACACAACCTTGATGTGTATATCAAGTATGTACTAACGTAAACACCCGAAGAGAGAAGCTTATGTATTTTCAAACACATACAAAATTGATACGGGCATCACGTCCAACACGCGAACTGACACCTCAGGACGCACGCCTAAACACTGGCTATAATTTAAAAAATGTACATGTAGACACACATTGTTAGAAAGGGAAAGTGAGTGAAGGGCTACAACAGCATATTTCAAGCACCAGAATAACATATTCTAAGATCCTTCCAACTACAAGTGAAAAAGCGTGTTTCCCTGACTTCAACGTGGGTTGATTAGTGGGCGTGTGCGTATTTGCGTCTAGCATTGCGTGTGTCTGTATGCGTAATGCACAAGATTGAGAGATAGTGTGTGTAATTTGAATGTGTCTACGTACGTATCTTTGAACGGTGGTGTTTTAGGAGTATTTATGAACCTACATGTAAATGTGTGTATGTATTTCTCTCCTTTTGTGCGTCTGTGTTTTGACCATTTTCTAAATAACTTATTAACATGATTATTATATTATTTGATGTTTTCAAACTTTTGCAATTACAAGTTTCTAAACCCTTTGTGTGATTGTTCGTGATTATATATATGTGTATGAGCGCGTGTGAGTATGAGTGTGTAATTTGCTAAACTTGTGTGCATGTGTGTATGTTTTATGCACTGTGCGTGTATGTGTGTATTATTCTATTTGTGTGTTTGTCCGTGTAATTGCTATTTTTAGATGCATAATTTTTCTAAGACTATGATGAATGTGAGTAGCGTTTACGAAGAACATTCAAGTATGTGTGTGTGTGTGTGTGTGTGTGTAATCGCGGGTGCAGTTTGCTATTGGAGGGTGTGTCAGAAAAGACATGAGTTCGAAAGAAACTCGCGAAAGAAGAAAACGTAGTTATGTTTGGTGTGTGTGTGTGTGTGTGTGTGTGTGTGTGTGTGTGTGTGTGTGCGTGTGTGTGCGTGCGTGTGCGTGCGTGCGTGCGTGTAACGTGCATATGTGTGTATCTTCCTTTTGCTTCCTCTTCCAAGACCCTGTTTTTTTTTTTCGTTTTTTTTTTTTCTATTCTGCCTTCTCAGCCAACCCCCGTTACCGCCCGACTGCCATTTAACCTTCCGCGTTCGTTCCCAACTTCCAAGACGAAACGACACGGAAAGAAAAAAAGTAGAGGGGTGGTGGTGGGGGGAATATGACAGGAGAAAAGGCAGAAGAATCAGCAGGGTGTCCACAAATGTCTCCCTACAACGGAGGACGTCCTCTAAGAAAAGTGACATACAAGTGTGAATAAGGACAACCCCTCCTCTTTCGCACTCTTTTTCGCTCTAACACATGCAAATACACGCACATATATACACATACACACGCACGCACTTGGTACACATCAAAACGCGTGCACATATTTACATTAAGCAGTAGACTACAATACTCGACTTACACACGAATCTGATGGCGGCCACCACCACCACTACTACTACCGTCACTGTTCGAATGACAATCGATGACGTCATAGCCCAACAAAGAGAAAACTTAGTCGAAGTTACTCACTTGTTATGTTATAAAATTCATTCTGTTTTTGTTTATATTAAAATGATAGGTAAAATAAAATTAAGAACAAAAATATAACATCTTTCATTGAATTTTTATTTGAAATAAAAAATGTTTTATTCAAGGAACAAATAATTAAATGAATTCATAATAAATACACAGTTTAAAAAAATATCATAAACACATTTACTTCAACCTTAATAAATAAAACAAAAACAGTAAAGGGAAAAGAAAAAGTTATTGAAAATTATATCTACGTATATAAATCAATAAGTCCGTAACCAAAACATTAATTTTCCAAATATCAATGCACTTGAATTCATAAGTTAATGTTAACCACGAAGAATTGTATTTTATACGGTGAAAATTTCAGATAAGAATTCAGCTAATATCACGCTACGAATTTATTGATTCACTCACTCACACACACACACACACACACACACACACACACACACACACACACACACACACGTATTTATATGCAGTTACGAGGGCTGGTAAAATTCAAAGTTCGCAACTCAAGCTACTTCTCCAAAAATATAACCAAATAAACCAAATTTATTTTAGAAACCTTTCTTTTCTCTACTCCCTTACACACACACACACACACACACACACACACACATATATATATATATATATATATATATATATATATATATATATATATAAACACCTAATGAGCCAGACGGACCTACCTAGGTTTCACCTAAACGGATCGTCAGGGAAAGCTGGATATATTTTATACGTTTGATATGAGTATATTCTATATAATACTACGTTTGATTGCGGGTCTCTACAAAATTATACAAGCGTAATATTGAAAATAAGAATGTTGATCATACATGAACTAATTGTCTAATCATCTACGTACATACACCTCTCTCTCTCTCTCTCTCTCTCTCTCTCTCTCTCTCTCTCTCTCTCTCTCTCTCTCTCTCTGGATAGATAGGTAAATAGATCTTTAAATGACATTATTTAGATTTCATAATCTGTAAGCTGTTGGTTTTATTTTCTGCACATATAATCTTCTTCAATACCGAATGAGACAAATTAATCGGAAGTGAATTTAAGTGACTATGAAATGACAAATAACTTTATTCCGTAATGTCGCTAAATACAAAATTCTCTATTGTTTTTGTTTTTTGTTTTTAATGACGTTTTATGTAACCTTTTTCGTAGTCTACAATGCATTCATGTTTTATTTTTAAACTTCAGAAATATTATTCAATTGAGTATTTACTTGTTATGAAAAGAGGACATTATTGACTCTTCTTCGAAAATGGTAGACTTTTGTTAGATTGGCTTTGTTGTTTCATTATTGTTATGACCCTTATTATTGTTTTAAGTGAAAGTGGTGAGAAGAGAAGCAAGTTTAGTCATACATGCTATGCATTTTAGTGTTTTCTTTTTCATTTCAATTTTGGTCAGCAGCAATTATTTTAGTAGACCTTTTAATCTAAAACCTCAAATTTTATATGAGAAGATATCTTGACTTTTGATAATTTTTTTTTATTTTAAGATGCTTTTACACGATATGCCGTTAGAAGAAAATATATAATTTATCTTTAATGACAATTTCTTAATTTAAAAGGAGAGTTTACAGTATTTTACAATCATCTTGAAATTCATAGTTTTTTGTTTGTTATTGTTGTTTTGTTTTGTTTTGTTTTTTCTAGGATAAAATATTGTTATTGAATTCAACGCTGTTGTGGTGCATGTTTGAATAATGAAAGATCGTACTGATGATGATGATGAGGAGGGGCAGGCAAAGAATGCAGAGATGGCGGGAATGGTTTTCTTACTATAATGATGATGATGATGAGGAAGAATGGGGAATTTGCGACGACGATGATGGAAACCTACTTCGACCCTTTTAACTTCCCATGACAAATTTTCCCGCGGTCAAAAAAAAAATTTTTTTCCCCCGAATCTTACAATGGTTTCCCATTCTCGTCACTATCAACTGAGCGATTTTTAAATTTTTATTTTACTTATTTTTAAAGATATTTATGCGTATGTATGTGTACAGTGTGTGTGAGAAAGAGAGAGACAGAGACAAGATACAGAGAGAGAGAGAGAAAGAGAGACAAGGAGACAGACATATTGACAGAGACAGAAATTAATTTGCAGTGGTATATAAGTTTTGTAAATAGTTGTAACATTTAAATAATTCCCAAAAATCCTTCCCAAAATGTTTATTTGTTTTGCGTTAATTCGCTTTAAGAAAATATCAAACTGCGATTTAAAAAAAAAATACTATGACAGAAATGTGAAATAATTAATGCATTTTTCGGTGAGCAACTTACTGACCCCTATTATTATTATTATTATTATTATTATTATTATTATTATTATTATTATTATTAAACGTTTTGTTCGTTCCTTTTACTATTTAACTGGTAATTTGTATAAGTCGTCAGAGTCGGTTTTCATAGTGAACGAGTGTGGGTCTCCTTGTACTAAAAGTCACCGTAAGAAGTAGTTTCGTTCATCGTTTTTTTCCTTTCTTTTTTTTTTTTTTTTTTAATAATCATTCAGTAATAAAACCTGTTTTCCCTAAAAATCATTTTTATCGATAAATATTTATGACTGATTCGGTCGACGAAATCTCAAATTATTTCCAAGATCTAAGAAAACAATTACTTCTTTCTTCCTACGATAAATGTAAAATTGGTTTCACAGAAGATAACATAAGAATAAATAATAGTATCTATTATTCTCTGACTTTATCATCATCAACATCATTATTATTATTATTGTTATTGTTGTTGTTATTGTTGTTATTGTTGTTGACTAATTTATTTATTTTATTAATTTACTCTTATAATTTTTTTTCGTTGTAGTTAGTTGGTAAGTCATCTTTCTCATAATAATTCTTTATATAACAAAGATTTTCTGGCTCACATTTCGAATATACGTTACAAGATCTGTTGACATCATAAAATATACATTGTCCACACTCCATAGTAGTAGAAAACTTTTTTAAACATTACAATATCACATGTTTGATTGACGAAAATCATTGCTGAGTAGTTATTCATTTTACTATACGACAATGTTGTCGCTTTATTTCTTTATTTAAGGAAAACGAGGCGGACCGTCTCTTAAGATGTTGACAACACTAATTATTAATACCTGTCAAAACATTTTATCTCTTGGGAATGAATATATACATACATTTATTTTTAATGTCAGTATAAGAACAGTTGAAAATAATGTTTGAAGCGTATCGCAAAAATTGTCTCGCAAAAATTTAACCGTTTCTATCATTAAATAAACAAATACAATTGTAAACCCATAATGCTAATATTTTAAAGTTAAATATATTTGTGCCTTGTAACAGCTGTAGATCATGGGCAATAATCCCATGCTCTAATCATTCAGATGCACAATCCTGTCGCAAAAAATAGTTTTACTTGAATAAATTCATACATTAATTATGCGAAATTCTATTTGACATCATTTTTACAGTTACACAGTTTACTTTTTATGTATTTATATGTTTATTCATTTTCTTTGTGTTTGAATGACAACTAACAGTTTGTAACGGAATTGTTTTATTTAATGTTTTATGCGGTCATCTTTACAATAAAAAAAAAATTATTATGAAAAATAAAAAAATATATAAAAAAAATCTACACGTAAGTGGGCCCGGCCGCCATATTTCATGTTTTGGAAATGGCCATGTGTTGTTCTATAAGACATGTGTTTCCCAACCTTCGTTATCTCTCTCTCTCTCTCTCTCTCTCTCTCTCTCTCTCTCTCTCTCTCTCTCTCTCTACGCACGACTATCAAAAAACTAGGTGGTTATTGCCATTGCTCATTTGGTAAAACCGTCGTATTTTTTAATGGTGTGTGCTAAGTTCTCTTTTAGATTAACACGTTCATAATTAAACTTTGAAGAAAATAAATAAATCATTCTTCTTTTCAAGTCATATTTCTTGTGTGGCTCGTTTTTTGCTACTTTCATCGATAAAGCAAGAAATTTACGCGCATGAAGCCGACATCTTGTAAACAATGAGAACCAGCTGATATGAAAATTTTTAAAAATACATTTAAGACAAGATTTTCTTTCGCTTAAAAAAAGAATCTAAAAATTACATTTTTAAAAATAAAGCAAAAAAGTTATAAGCTTGAGTGTCTTGCTTGAATAATTATTCAACAAAAGATAAGATTGTGAAATAATGGAACGCAAAATTTGTTATTGTTGTTGCTATCATCGATCGAAGTTTCTACAATGTTTGAAGCTGAAAATCGATTTTTGAATTTAATGTAGTTTCTACTGTATCAATTTCTTTATCTAACAGCATTTTGGAAATAGAATTATTATAGTCAATTTTTACCGCACGATTGTCAATATTTTTCTGTTGAGGAATGGTCTTGCTTGAAGGCTTGTGAATTAACATAAACAACATAAATCGATGGAATAAATTTTAAATTGAATATCTTTTGTTTTTATTCACATTCCTATTTACATCCATTAGGTTTTCAAGTAAGTTAATAAGACAATTAATACAGCGTATGCTTAAAAACGTTTTAAAATAACTGACTTTTTAACAAATGACTTTTTAATAAAAAATCGTTAATGAGTTATTGACAATTTCAATAATTCTAAATAAAAAAATCACAATACGAAGCAATTGTTTGAAATATCTAAGTAAAGAGCAACATGACTTTAGGGCCAATGTTTGGTTTACTGCTGTAGAGGGGGAAGTAATTCTACAGTTGATTTCAGATAGGCATGTGCTTTACGTGCTTTTGTTTACAAAAAACAGGACTGCTGTCTCACTGTCAATCACAACCTATATAAACATATGGAGTTTCATAGTAACTTATATAAATGCGTATGAACTCTTAAATAAAAATATATCTATATATCAATTAGATAGATAGATAGATAGATAGATAGATAGATAGATAGATAGATAGATAGATAGATATGCATATGTGACTGTTTAAAAGCAAGAATGGGGCGACAGCGATATATATATGTGTGTGGGGGGTGTAAAAAGTATATATGTATAAAAGATATAGTTATTGATAAGATTTTCACAGAAAAACTATCATAAAACTATATTTTGAAAGTCAAGCATAGATACATTCATACATAGATACATACATAGGGAAAAACCGGCGCGTTGGTGTAAGTTTAATGGCTAATGACACTAGTTTCACTAACCATTGCTAATGAGCATTGACTTGGCTTTTCACCGGGCGCGCCAAACAAAATTCGGCATCAAATAAACCAAGGAAGGATGACAAACTGTCAAATCAAACAACCACCTAAATATTCTAATACATACATACATACATATATATATATATATATATATATATATATATATATATATATACACACACACGAGGAAACGTGTTTGAACGTATGTTTTGCATAAGAATCTGTGCATGCGCGCACAAGTTATTGGTGAGTGTGGGAAATATGTACAAAACTGGGATGTATTTATTTATTTAATACATTTATATATATATATATATATATATATATATATATATATTAATAAATATCTGATATAATTGTTGTTATATTACACTGAGTACTGTTCTATTAATTCTATTAACACCTGATAAATATCTATATATCGGTTTGTACCTGCGTGTATACGATTCTGTATACTTATTTACATCCATACTCTTATATATATGTGTGTGTGTGTGTGTGTGTGTTTGTGTGTGTGTGTGTGCGTAACTATCTTGCGAATTATTCCATCATGATGATACATCACAGCAGTATTGATTTAGCTTAGCATCATATGATACAACATTTCATGTTTAGATAACTTAGTATGAACATGCTCACAATTGTAATGACGACTAGCAGACAAGTTAGCTAACCATTACACTGAGGAACGAAGCTACTGTACATGCATTTTTAGATATCAACAAATTTGCTCATTGCAAAAACAAAACCATGCGCTTAGAGATGAAACTGCGTGGATACAAACTCTGAACTCTGGGTAGATATCAATAACCTCGCTTTGGCTGGGTGGTGAATAATGGGGAATAATATGGTTGAAAATTTGAAATGTTTTACCATAAACTACAATAATGTTATTTGTAAGAAAGTTTAAACAATTTGTGAAAGCTTTAAATTTGTTCAAGGCGTGACTAACATCAAGTTCTTCCGGTGTAAAGTTTAAATCTTCATATTGTAAAATTTATTTTGCAAATAGTAATGTTGTTTGAAGTTAGACGTAACGTGGAAGTGACACTACGTATTCAAACCTACACATGCGCGCATGCGCACAACAGTCATGCATAGACATGTGCACATATATATATATATATATATATATATATATATATTGCTAGTTATTTTTAGTGAGTACAAATATTTGAGTTTCTTTGCTATAGATTAATATATATATATATATATATATATATATATATATAAGTGTGCGTGCGTGTAAATATACACATTTTATGTTTTATGCGTGTGAATGTACGCACACATATACAGGATACGTTAGCTGTATATCTACATATATATGTTGGTTATTATTATTATGATTATTATTATTATTATTATTATTATTATTTTATTATATATTTACGACATATTCTCTATCGAATATATATAGTTATGTGTGCACGTTAGATCATTGTTGTATAAGTATAAACTTAATTGTATGTGTGTTATAAATATATATCTATATAGACAATGCTATTCTATGCATTTATATGTGTGTGTGTATGCGTGCGTTTGTATTTGTAAAATGCGTATATCCATATATACTTTATTGTTCTGATGTGTGTATTTATATGTTATATACATGCCTATAGTATCTAAAATAAACTACAGTTAAACGTATACACACTCGCACACACACACACACACACATAAACACAGGCCGTTCACGCCAGACAAGACTGTTTTTTTTGTTAATATAAAACTGTTTTTAAATACGTTTGCAGACAATGATTACAATTTTTTATGTAGCAGGTTTAAAATAAATATAAATATATCTATTAATGAATCCAGTTTATTCTGAAAATCAGTATATCTGCCAAATTTCAGAAAATAAGTCCTCTGAACTTGTATCTAGCTATCTCTCTTAATATATATATATATATATATATATATATATATATATATATAGCGTGTTGAATCCTTCGATGAATAAAGACGAAAGCTGAAGATGGCTCGCCTGAAATAGGCCTATACTTCCGAATTACCATGAAATAACGCGTCTGTCTTAATTTTTTTTATATTTGCTCTATATGTATTTATATGCATATATGTTTAGAGCTCTCTTAGAGGGTTATCCTACCATTATATGTAAAGGATACTCCTTTTGGATTCTTCTATGCCCACAAGGCATGCTGAGATATATATATATATATATATATATATATATATATATATATATGTGTGTGTGTGTGTGTGTGTGTGTGTGTGTGTGTGTGTGTGTGTGTGTGTGTGTGTGTGTGTGTGTGTGTGTGTCTGTGTGTGTGTCTGTGTCTGTGTGTGTGTCTGTTTGTGTGTGTGTTTAAATGGATACTCATATTTGAGTGGATAGTCTGGTTTTTCTGTAATTAAACAGTACATTGAAATTATCCACCGGCTTCTATGTTCGAGAAACCTTGTTTTGAAAATATCTATCTTGCGGCAGGACTCGAACCTGCATACTCCCTCACACCGAGTAGATGCCGCTATTAGATATGTCATGATGTCTTCTGTGGTCGAGTGGTAAGACACGCTAGGTCTAATGGTGGCATCTCTCCGGTGTATCGAAGTATGCAGGTTCGAATCCTGCTGGAAGATCGATATTTTCCAAACAAGGTTTCTCGAGGTTGTGAATTAAATAGAATAAAAAAAAACAGTCTCAAGTACAAGTATTCATTAAAAATAATGTTCAAACAAATAAATGTAAATAAATATGCAGGTTAATATCAATTTTGTATATATATATATAATTTTTGCATAATTTAAACGCCAGTATATTCATCTCACTATATATATATATATATATATATATATATATATATATATATATATAGTGCGATGAATAAACTGGCGTTTAAATTATGCAAAAATGAAAATAATACTGACATCTCATTTTAACAGATATATTTACCAAGATTACACAAAAATATCTTGAAATACTAAAGAATAAATTTATTCAGTAAAATCGCCATTAGCTTCAACATCGGAATCTCTTCTGGACGGTCTTCCTATTTAAGTTTGTGAATCTTACCATAATCCTTGCTTCCAGTTCATTTTTGGTGTTACATGAAGTTTTTTTAGTTTCTCGCTAAATTGCGCCCCACACAAAATAATTAAGGAGGTTGGAGTCTCGGTAGTTATGTGGCCTGATGTAAGGGGGTGGTGTGGTCACAAAAATAGTTTGACAGCCATGACTGGGTACCTCCTCAAGGGCCGAACCCCTGCGAAGAGATGAATGGAGGCATAACGTCACCTTTACTAGTGATAATTCCAAACACTTTCGTAATCACCATTAGACTCATCCAACTCCTTCTAAATCTATCCTCAGATTGAGACCCATACACACTGAACTATTCGTATTGAATCTTCCGGAGCGAATGCCAAGCAGTAAAGCATGCGTGATGATGTTTTTTTTTTCTCACAGACGGTGCCTAACTGACCCTACTATAGTATGCAGTCGAGAAATTAAAAACAACATGCATGCGTGAAATTATAAAATATAAGACGGCGACAATTTACTCATCGCAGTGTGTGTGTGTGTGTGTGTGTGTGTGTGTGTGTGTGTGCGTGCGTGCGTGCGTGTGCGGTGTGTGTGTGTGTGTGTGTGTGTGTGTGTGTGTGTGTGTGTGTGTGTGTGTGTGGTAAACAAATGAAATAAAACGTTAAAAACTTATCTTCCCGAATCAAAATTGCGCAAAAATTGTATTCGCTTGTCAGAGGCTAGATAACAAATTATTATTATTATTATTATTATTATTATTATTATTATTATTATTTCTAATGATTTCTGTTGTATACACATTTCCTTCCGGGTTATTATATTTATTGTTATTATTATAGTTCTTTGGGTTTGTTTGTTTGTTTGTTTTTTGTTTTTTTTTTGTTTTTTGTTTTTTGCTGTTTTTGTTTTTTATTTCTGTTGTATATGGATATTCTTCCGGGCCCCAACCAGAGATCTAAGTTCAGAAATGGCTTCATGACATTTTACACTAATCAATTTTGTAAAGAAAAACAAAAAAAATCTAAGACCACACGCATTTTAAATAGATAAATCTCTTCGTAATATGTGAACTGTAATTATTATTATTAATAATAATAATAATAATAATAATAATATTGAGTGCATGTTTGCACGCGTGCGTAATACATTACTGACTTTGATGAGGTTATCGATAAGATTTCGCCAATGTTATTATTGACTATAATTTAAAATGTACAAAATGTTGATAACACTTCAAAAAAAAACAATAATGTTAAAATGAAGACAACATTTTATGCAAAACATATGCAAATTCACGACGAAAAGAATGTTGAAAACCTTTCACATCATTATAAGTACAGTCATTTAAGAAAAAAATAACGAAGAAATTAATTAAATTAAAGTAAACGTTTCTCCTTAATGTTTTCTGAACAAGTGCCGATGATTTTTACATAGCATAAAACATAGTATTTATGCCGCAAATTAATTCTTTCAATTTAAGTGTATCCATTCTGAACGCAATTACTCATCATAATTAAACTTAATAAAATAAATTGAGAAAATCTCCATAAAGCGGCATGTGTTTCTCAAAAACACCCCCACCCACTAAGCTACAAACACTCACCATGTGAAATGTGTTGCCGTAAAAAACCAAAATGACATTTCAATGGGACTTACGTAATATAAGATAACGTCTTATGATATAACAATCCAAATATATATGTTATTACATCATAAATCGTAATGGTGCATTCATATCAATGCAAATGTAATTGCAGCCAATTCGAACACAACTAGACACACACACACACACATAAACATTAACACGTGTTTGTTGTGTACACACATTCGATGCGCTAGGTACACCTCGTGCAAAATTCTTCTTCTTTTAATAGCAGTTCTCTCAGCTGATACAAAGGCGTGCCAAACTGGGTACATGGGTAACGCGTTTGCATATAGTGTATTCGATCAGCATGCACATTCTAGGAAATAAAGGGTTTAAAGATTGAAATACGCCGTACCGCGTAAGAAAATAGCCTAGTAAAAATATTTCAAAAACTATATTTACAAACAAAAGTCAAGTATGAAAACAAAAATGCTAAATATTAACATTATAAAATTTCTCTGTGATGTGCGCACACACACGCATACACACACACACACAAACACACGCACCTCCACATATGTGCATATGTGTAAGTGTGTGCGGATGCAAGGAGAATTAATAAAATTTCAAAATATTTTTTTTATTTTATACCATTAAGTTTTGACTTACATTCCATCTTATATATATATATATATATATATATATATATAGATGTCCAGTCCGTACA
Source organism: Ascarosepion bandense (assembly GCA_037127315.1). Lineage (NCBI taxonomy): Eukaryota > Metazoa > Mollusca > Cephalopoda > Sepiida > Sepiidae > Ascarosepion > Ascarosepion bandense. The sequence continues at coordinate 4,803,922 of JBBBDQ010001768.1, forward strand.
TTCATTGAAATGAATTATAATTTATACCAATTTAAATGACGTGCTGAGTTTTCCTTTATATATATATATAATTTATAACATTAATATGTTATAATATCACTACAAAAGTAGCTATTTTGTTTCGACACTACCTGTACCGTATCAAATGATCACTTGGTAAGACACAGGTACTGTCGAAACAAAATAGCTACTTTTATAGTGATATTATAACATATTAATGTTATAAATTCTAAATAAATATTATTCGCTCTACTTTTATGAAACACTTTTTAAGAATAGTTTCTTTGGATACGGAATTTAATTCAATCCATACTTATCCTATACTTGTATATATTTATATAAATAAAATTCACTATATATATATTCTTAAATAGTGTGTATCTGTAGAGGAGGCAGTATGAATAAAAAAAGACAAGCGGAAAACTATTTTCACAAAACGAAATGCGTCAACTAAAGTAGTTTTTTTTTCTTTTTTTATTCACACACACTCACACAGACACTAGTTTCATTAAAGACGACTGACAAGGTACTGCGGTTAAACTTTTTATTTCATTTTTCTTGTATTCGTAATGAATGAAATAATAATAAAAAAAGAAAAAAAACAACTCTTAATAACATTAACAATAAACGCGACCACAATTTGCCGTGCGTGTTTTAAAAATAAAACATTTCTATTATTCTAGACGCATACATAAAAAATCTATGCATTCAGTTAAAAATTAAAAATAAATAAATAAAAATAATCATCGATAATGGCTAATAGAATAGTCAAAAGCGTTCAGATATGCAAAATATTTGAACAATTTTTAAACACTTTATGTCCAGAAAAGAAAACACTTTGGCCAACACAAGAAAAATTTAATAAAAAACGTAACCACAGCGTCTTTACAGACGTCATTAACGAAATATGCATAAAAGAGTAATTGCTGGCTAAATACACAACTTTATATATATATATATATATATATATATATATATATTACATATAAGTAACAAAGTGGAAAAATTCGGCGCAACAATTTTTCCACTTTGTTATTCATTTGCCTAAAATAGTTCTGATATATAGAAATTTATATATCATAGATAGATATTCTCAGAATCTGAGAAGCCGTTCGTTCGGATACTTGTAAACTCCTTCTTCACACACACACACACACACACACACACACACACATATATATATATATATATATATATATCATATCATATATATATATCATATCATATCATATATATATATATCATATCATATCATATATATATATATATATCATATCATATCATATATATATATATATATATATATCATATCATACTGTTGTCTGTGAAGATATATTGAATAAACGAATGCTAATATGTGTGTGCGCACACCTATACAGAGAAACAGCTAATAAAACGACAAAGAATAAAGTTCTATTCGTGCAAGACGCAAGTACTTGACAGTATTAACACGTTATTCCTGATAAAGTGGTGATTTGTAATGATATGAAAATTTATCCGACTGGAATTTCCACCATTTTCAAAGACTTTCGATAAATCCTTGATATTTACATCTACCGCTCTTTTATCGCACTTTCGTGTTCATCACATTGAAGACCATGGCTACCACTACAATGATAATGAAGATACTGACTTTTAGCCTTCTACCGCTAACAACAACAACAACAACAACAACAACGACAACAAAAACAACAACAATAACAACAAATACAACAACAATAATAATAATAACAATAATAGTAATAATAATGATAAAGATACGATCAAGAGTAAAAGCAATTAAAAAGGCGGCCTGGAAGTCTTTTCGTCATCTGGGATTGTCAACAGCTAAAGCGACAGAGAATCTCAGGTCGTCATTTCTCCTGTTTCATGGGCGTGGAGGGTCGATGTCTTTAGAATATTTGATTACATTTCCTGATAATGTACAACAGAGACTTTCCCTTCACCCGTTGAGAGTAGGAGAATCGCTGGGTTAGTAAGCAGAATGGCTCGTTTTGTTTGGAACATGATGCGATAATACTAGATGTTGTCAGGCAGTAAAAAGAAAAAAAAAACGGAAACAGAAAAAAAAGAATGACAAGAACCTGATGCACAAATAGATTAGCAGAATCGGATTAAGTTAAATGCAAAAGAGGGTACCTAACATAAAGACTTCATTAGTAAACCAGTCGAGCTGATCATTGGCTAGTCTAATGAGATCAAGTCTTACTAATGTACCACTATTGTGACCATGCTTAGGAAACCATTTTAAATATTTCACCATGGTGCAATGGCTAACAAGCTAACCGAATGAACTGTGAATTCTATCTCCCTTGGGTGCCATAAACATGCGAGTTTGAAACAGACAAAACTTACCTTACCGATAAACAGATTTGGGAAGAGATAAATGTACTGATAGCTTTGTTAAGAGAAATATAGTGCTGACCAGCCTTTTGAAGTGGGTTGGATTTACCTGTCCTAAAAATCAGCATTAGAAACTGCTTTTATTTGGACTCGAACGTCTACTTCCAGAATCGAAGAGAGAAATACGCGATAACTCTAATTACAAGGAAGGCATTTACAGAGATAGATCGACATACTGGATACGATGGATAAATTGTTGCCATTTTATACATTTAATTTCGCGAATGTGCGTTGTCGACTGCACTGTATAATAGTCAGTTGGGCACCGTCTGGGAGAAAAAGAGCACTATGACACAACTCAGTCCGCCAGAAATATGGAATTAGCATGCTCTGCTCCTTGGCATGTGCACCGGAAGAGGGTTTGGGTGTCAATCTGAGGAGAGTGCAGAGGAGTTGGAAAGAATTAGATGAGTCTAATGATGATTACGAAGGTATTTGGAATGATCACTTCTGATAGTGATTTTTGCCTCAATTCATCTACCCACAGAGCCCAATACTCAACACAGAGCCTATCTGAAGCGCGTTTAGCAGGTAGTGCTGGCCTGAGTCAAGAGAGTGGTTGCTGGAAGACCCTATATCTGGCAACAAGACTCTGCATCATGCCGAACAAGTAGGAGAATTCAGTCATGGCTGTCAGACAATTTCTGCGACCGCATCACCTCTTACATCTTGCCACGTAACTCCCCCAGATCGCAACCCCATTGTGTCGCGTGCAGACGAGCGTGATCCCAACAAAACTTTTTGTAACACCAAATATGAACTGCTGCCAAGGATTATAGCAAGCATTCACCGACTAAAATAAGGAGACCATCCAGAAGAGATACGGAAGACTCCGATGCCGTTGTTGAAGCCAATGGCGATTTTATTGGATACATTTATTCTTTTGTATTTCAAGTTATTTTTCTGTAATTTTGGTAAATATATCTGTTAAATGAGATTATCGTGTTATTTTCATTTTTGCGTAATTCAGACAAAAGTCATCGTGAACAATAGATAGATAGATAGATAGATAGATAGATAGATAGATAGATAGATAGATATTGACGAAATTAAGAAAGAAAGATATTTTATACCATCTCATCTCGGGATGTAGGTGATTTTAGCTCCCCACACATTATCTTTAGTATCCGTGTATTGCCATGATTTCTTGAGAAAATAGTCAAGTGGTTTCCCGGTGCCTTCTCCCTAGTTTTATATTCAGTAGCTTTTCTCTTAGATTGGTGGCCACCCAAAGCTAGAGAGTCCAAACTACCCTTCTGTTTAAATCATGGCTATGGATGGGTGATCCATGTCTTCTCTAAAAGTTTTTTTTCGAAAGTAAGCGTATCAAACTAGGTCGCATTTGAACTCGGATCACTGACTCTGCTTTCCACCTTGATAATGTTTAATCTAACTGCACCTCCGATATACTACAGATAAACATCAAAATCCTTTGTTCTGATCATCTAAATGCTGTATTCAAAATAGTATATATATATATATATATATATATATATATATATATATATATATATATATATTCTTATGAACGAATATACAAAAATCAATGACTTCAGTTGTACCAACCGTTTTTTATCCTTTTTCCAAACTTATATTATTTTTCTCTTCACGGTCAATTGGCCAAATATAACTACTCACGTCAATACAATACTAAATCCGCTTGGAATGAGAAATTGGAGAGCCGAGTTCGAATTCTAGTTGAACTCGTTGCATCGACTTACGCACATATATCCTTGGGTAAGATATTAATTCATCTCTTCTTCCTCCAGCTATGGGTTCTGTAACCTTCGTTGGCTAGCAGTCTTCCGCAGAAAGAAATGGTAACCTATCTTCTGTTAGTCAGTCATGGATCGAAAAAGACATGAACACTCAAGTGTTTATGGCATGTTTGGCAATTAACTTTCTGACTGATAGCTAAATCAAACACTTTTATAATGTTATCCTCTCTCTTATTATGTTTAGTTCTAGCTTAGTCAGAACCAAAAACTAATAAAACATAAATTTATGTAATTCGTAAATATAGAAATTAAGAAGAAATCTTATGATATATTTTATGTAGAGAGTCTTTCAGATTCCCGAGAATGTGTCATGAGCTCAATGTGTCTTCGATGTGGTCAAAAAATCTGGAGTTGACGAAAATTACGGAATTAGTTAAAAACAAAACTCCTATCGCTTTTGTTTTTGTTTACATTAAATTATTTTTGCATTTAATCAACAACTAAAATAATTTGCAGATTTGGCTTTCTCTGTTTTTTACGTTTGACTGAAATATTTTTTCCCTATTTAAGTGCTGTTTGATATCAGAACTTTAGAATAGGTGCGTCATGATGGAAAAGAATTGTTTTATTTTTGTTTATTCTCCTTTTTATATTTTGGTTAATTATAAATAAATAAGAAAACTGGAAACATTAAGATTTCAAAAGAAAATTGGAAAGGAGCAAATAGCAAAAGAAAAGCAATAACGAAGATTGGAGCGACGGCCATGATGTCGACTAAGAAAAAGTGGAATGAGAAGAAAAAAATGGAGGAAAACATAGAATATAGCAGTAAAGAGGGAGGATGGGACAAAAGAAAAAGGTGAAAGAAAGAATAAAAAAAAAATGAGAAGAAAGCGACGAGTAACTTGAAGACATAAAGAAAACAAAGAGAAGAAGAAAAAGAAGAAGAAGAAGAAGAGAAGAAGAAGAAGGCAAACAAAAGAAAATAAAAAGTAGAAAGAGTAGAAAATATGGAAAGCAAACACGTGGAAGAGTAAAGAAAAAAGAAAGAGAAAAAACAGAAGAACATAAAAGAAAAGGAAAGGAGAGAGATCAGAAAAATGCAGACAAGAATGAAGAAAAAGAAATAAGAAGGCTAAAACAGCGAAGAAAAGAAAGGGCGACAAGAACAGCAAAAAAGAAAGAAGAAAAAGCATGAAAAAGAAGAAGAGTAAAGAAGAAAAAGAACACGTAAGAAAGAAAACAAAAGTAAAGAAGAATAATAATAAGACTCAAAGAAGACACAGCAACAATAACAACAAACAAGGGCAAAGTATAGTGTTTGGGTTGTTAATGGGTTTACCCTTTTTGCCATGACATCAGCTGATTGGAGTGCCCGTTCGTCTGCGTTCTGTGAGGAGCGGGGAATGCTAAGGGTTTGGGTGAGGGTGACTTAATATGATTATACAGCCTTGAACCAGGGCATGCTTTTATCTGCCTGAAATAATGTTTGTAAACAAACACACGCACTCACACGTAAGCATTTTGACAGACACAAACGTCTAGAGATTCAAATGCACCAAGGAATCGGCAGATTTCAAGACACACCCACATACATAAACATACACGCAAGATAAAAGCACATTTAATGCTTTTCCGCAAGAATGATGAGGAAATGAGTTCGATACTCATCCAAACTAGTTTCTTTGATCCGGATTCAGGAGTTACAACTTTTTTTCCTCCGTAATCCTAACCAAATTTGATTTGGGTTTGTCTGAGATGTTGAGATGAGTTGTCGGTAATACTGCTTTATTTTTTTTGTTTGTTTTTGTTTGTTTGTTTTTTTAGAATCATTCTTGTATTCTTCTTTACAAAATCTTTCGACGTGCCTGTTCTCCGGCATTCTTCAGATTAAATTTACTTCAATGCATAGTTTATTGTTGCATAGTTCTGCTTAAATAACACGGTCTGTGATCCACTCCATGTTCTTCTGGTGTCTACCTGCTTACTTTAACAATTTTCAAAACGTTATTATTAAACGTTGTTTTCCCTCTCCCGCTCTTCCTCACACACACACACACACAAAAACACACACACTCTCTCTCTCTCTCTCTCTCTCTCTCTCTCTCTCTCTCTTTCTCTCTCGGTATATATATATATATATATATATATATATATATGAGTATGTGTGTGTGTGTGTGTGTGTGTGACTTGATATTCTTAGCATTTACTCATGCTCTTGAAAATGTAATATCTTTTGGATTCAATTTAGTGTGCCTTCATAACTCAAAATACATTGTTTGCAAGATCGGAAAAAGATCATATATATATATATATATATATATATATATATATATATATATATATATATATATATATTTTATTCAGATACTTTACTTTAATCCAAGCGGAAAAAGCAGGAAGGTAAATTCCAAAAACCCGATCCTAATTAATATTAAAAATTTTATTTTAATATTAAAAATGATACAGGAAGAGAGCTCCATGTAATAAAATAATTTTGTTGCTGAGGTGATGTGTTATCCCCCGTGGGGATTTTCATATCGAAATGGTCATCCAACATCCTTGAATTAATCCTATTTTAATATATATATATATATATATATATATATATATATATAATCCTATTTTAATATATATATATATATATATGATTCTTTGAGAATTTTTTTAGCAAACGCACAACAGAAATTTTCAGAAAGCACAACTAGAAAAAATACTTCTCCCTTATTTTGAAATTTCAGTTATTTTGAACTTCCAGCTGTGCGTTCTGAAAATTCCTGTTGTACATTTGAAAAAAAAAGTATTCTTAAATTATTTAAGCAAAAGTTCTAGTTCTCTTAATGCTAGAGACCAATTTTAAAAACGTAATAGTGGTTCGAATTCATGGTGCCATCTTTTGTCAGATACAAATCTCTTCAGAATGGCTCCCAAGAAAATTCCCCATCAAATGAAAATGTTGTAATCAAGTATAGTTTAGGAGTAGAAACATCTTCACCCTTGATTCAGGATACCCCAGCAATATATTGCTGCATTCTAAGCCTCTGTTGGTTTTCTGTAGTAAAACAAAATTTCTAAATTAGCTATAGTTAATTTAATAAAAATGAGTTTATTAGAAACACGGATATCCACTAAAGATAACGTTTTAAGTAATAAAAATATTACTGAACATCAAGAAGACTGAAAATGACTTTAAAAATGACTGTATGAAATGAAATGTCTTTTATCCTTGAATTAAGTACTTTCTATCAAGAATTAGATATAATTATAATTATATCCAATATTATAGACTTATATCTAATTCTGGATAGAGAGCACTTAATTGAAGGATAAAAGATATTTTATTTCAGGCAGTCATTTTTAAAGTTAAATTCTGAACGTTCAAGTCTTCTTTTATTAGTTCAAACATTAATTTTAGTGGATACCCCTGTTTGTAATAAACACTTCTTTTTTATTATTATTTAAAACACTTAGTATTACGTCTATCGGTCTGCAAACTTGGAAAATAATGAAAATGTGCTCCTCGACCTGTAATCCTTTTTGCAAGCGTAACCTGTAATCCTTTTTGCAAGCTGTTCTAACCTGTAATCCTTTTTGCAAGCGTACCCACCGTTTGATCCAGCGTGCTTTAGTCACAGTCCAGCAAGGTTATATTATAAAAAATGCATACTTACACATTCTGTTATTCTCGAAAGTCCATATCTGTGCAGTTTCTTATCTGAAATGTAAGCAAATACATTCGTTTGAAATAATTAAAATGAATTAAAAATAAGTCCATTAATTCTTTAGAAATTGTTCTACAAATCAAACGATGGGAGTGCACATTTGAACCCTACCGAAGACACGTTTGCTTTATTAAGTTTTCTCGAATGCGTCGGAACACAGAAGTAGTTTGAAAATAAAATTAAAAACAAAACTAAACAAAACAAAACGGAGCATCTATTTCAAACACCGGTATCCACTTAAAATAACGTTTGAAGGCATAAAAATGTCGGATTAAAAGTAAATCCATTAATTCTTTATAAAGTGTCCAGTAATCTATTTAACTCTTTTCCTGTTATGTCCCTCTTAAACAGGGACGATGGAACCTGGGAAGAATTCTTAAGAAGTCTGCAACCGAATAAAAGTGTTGAGAATGACTGATTTAGAGGATGGACTGTTTATGTTGTCAATTTCTGTTCTAATGTAGTGAACAAAACAAGTTTTAAATTTAAAAATTCAAATGCTAAGCACTGACTCATTGATTTTGTTAGAAATAAACGAATTTTCTCGAATTTACAAATTTTGCTAAACACGCACAAAACTCCTGAAATTTCACCTCGATGCGAAGTTTGTTTGTCGTTCAATAGAAAAGCCAGAGTCACGTCCGGGAGTGAATTCCCAAATGACCTAGAAACGATATAAAAGACGGGACAAGACGACCGTCGTTAGAGAGTTGAGATGATGAGCGTAATTAACACGTACCCTTGACAAACGTCTAGCGATCATTATTATTATTATATCTCTCTTTTTCTCTCACCTCCCACCTCTCACTTCCTTCCTTTTCACCATTCACACTAGGCAACAACTTCAAAGACAATTTTACCCACAATAAATGCTTATACCATACATACATGCATACATACGTTCCTGCCTACGTACACATAAATTCATTCTTGCAAGGACTACTACAAACTTTTGATACCTTAACCTCTTAATACCATTCCTCTTAAAACGTTTAACTTCAACCAATTCATGTTATTCTTTCCATTAATAAATTCCTATTTAAACATACAAAATGTATACTTTTATTTCTTCCACAAATCCACACATTCCAATCTTCAACTTTTTGATGATAATGAATAATCCTAAGTTGTGGGGAGTTCGGTTATGTATGACACATGAATAAAAAAAAAAGGGCATCTCCCTACGGCTTCACTACACTTTAATCAGCGAAGATTAGAGAAATTAATATGGATCAGATTAATGCTTTTCCTCATAAAATTTACACGAGACATTCTCTTTTCCCAACCGTAATTTGAAAGCATAACCTTCACGGCCATTTTTATGCAGCAGTATGTACGATACCAATCCAGAAATGTAATGTTGTATTCTAAAATGTACGCATGCGCTGTAGAGTGATCACTTCCCGGTTATGTGTAAACTTAGAATAAAATTTCAAAAAATCAAAAAATATATATATATAAAACACTGTAACGACTACAATACAATAAACTGCAAAATGCTTCAGTCAGTAAGCAGACATATGCGGATGTAGCTAAGAACAAATATAAAACTTGGCAAAGGCCAGTAGTTCCATATGGAACACCTTAAGGAAAGCATTAGGGTCAATGGAATAACAAGTCATCGCAATGTAAGAGAGAAAGAGAGGGGAAGAGATAAAAGTAGTAGATGGCAAATGAAATTCTAGGGCTAATGAATGAGAGATTGTAGGCAACACAAACGAATATCACAGAATATGAGACACAAAACATGAAAAATAAATGTAAGTCAACAAAATATCAGTGGCTCAACGAGAAATTTGCAGAGACAAAAAATATATAACGTAGCAGATATATTGAAAAGATCAAATAAATTGCAGAACAGAAAACATACTCTCCGACAAGGTACACAAAATTTAAAATGGGAACTATCATAATATATATATTACAGATGGAATGAATACATAGGAGACAACATAGCGAATGGCGAAAACATGTTAAGATTTGTAGTATTAAAGTCTTAGGTAACTCAGTATTGATACTGTTATAAAAATGATACATAAAATATATGACAGTGGTAAAATACCAAAAGAACACGCCTGGAAGCGTTGTCATAGAAACCAGCTGCAAGTAAATGTGAACTCGGAATGTGGAATCGGATAAAAAGTTTGCTAATTTGACTTATCATTAGGATTATAATGAATATAAATCATAGTATAATTAGACTACATGATTTGTTCGAGACACTTGGACAAGAAATGTTATTTTTTTATCGGAATAAGAAAACAATATCTGTGTTTCATAGATTATACAAAGCCATTTGGTAGGTTATGAAATTAAAATGAGTTGAAATAATAGAAAAGCTTGATTAACATAGGAAAGATATTCGAGCTTTGATGAAGGTAGAACATCTTTCCCTGATACCCTCCACCATACGTATTTACTCATGTTACTAGGTTGACATCAAGATTCCACCTTTTACCGTCGAAATAGTTTTAATGTAACCCCATCTTCTACTCTAACAGCTTCTTTTTTCGCACTTCCTGTTTGTGGAACTCCTTTCCATTTGCTTGCTTCCCTGATATCCAAAAGTGCCATCTTCTATCTCCTTGATTCCTATCCATCTCCTATCATTCCTTCGACATCCCTTATACTTTGTTTTTATCACTGTAACCCCCCCCCCCACCCCATGCACCAGTGTCGGTCCTGCTTTTTCTTGGGGTGAAATAATTATTTAAAAAAAAGTATTTAGTGAACAGAAAGAGTAAAAAGATAAGGTTGCGCGTCTTAGACTCTCTTTTTTAAACTTTACAATGAATTATGTTTCGAGCTCCTACTGCAGAGTGACGGTTGACAATCAAGGGGGATGAATTAATTCTCATTGGGTAACTCATTATTGTACCCAAATTAAGCAAAATTGTCTAACTATTAAACTGCAAGCGATTTTTGGGAGTCACTTTCATTCTTTACATACAAAACAACATTTATATATATATATATATATATATGTGTGTGTAAAGAACCAGCCATTTTTAATATTTCAAATTTTAAATATTTTAGATAGTTATTTTAAATCACTTTCCTTCTTTTCCTATATTAGTTTTTTACACGAAGCGTATTAAAATAATTGAAATAAATTATTAGTAGCAAAATGCAATCAACAGCATAAAAAAAAAGTTAAATTCAAATGAGAATTCAGCAATTTTGTCCATAAAATGTTTATATAAAGATTTTAGAATAAACCACCCAATCTACAAACCTTTCTATAACTCATTTTCGTATCTGTTTGTTCATATCTATCTCCATATGTTTGTCTCTCTCTCTCTCTCTCTCTCTCTCTCTCTTTATAAATATATATATATATATATATATATATATATATATATATATATATATACGTATGTATGTATGTATGTATATATGTATGTATGTATATAAAAGGGAATATTGATGTCAACATTCAGAGGCGACAGACTGTTTCATGATAAGCGCAATCATGAGGCCAATGAGGCTATAAATATATAATATAGTTAAAATAAAAATAAAATAAAAATTAGAATAAAGAATAAATAACAAATCCAAATAAATAAATTAATGAAACATCGAAAGTTGAAAAGAATAAATAAATACAATAAGAAAAAGCAAGTAAAATAAATTCATCCAAATAAATAAACAAACCACTCCGCAAAAATGACCGTTTGAAAATTTACCCACAATGCACGACTGATCCGTATATAAAAATAAATAAGGAAAAAAAAAACAACACGAATGGCCTGATCATTGCGCCTAGCAGGAAACAGTCTGTCGCCTCTCAGTGTTGACTTCAATGTTCACTTTTATATTTACATATGCTTTATCCCTGATATTGAGCACTTATCCCATAAATATAGCTCACCTTAAAACTATATTTCTTCATATATATATATATATATTAATTAGAGAAAATTTTCAAAATTCAAAGGTGTCGGATGTACATTTCAACATAGGATCTCTAATAGAGACTCTACGTCACGTCAGCGTCATTGTTTTTTTCCAAATGGCGAAGGCCCTGGGTTAGAGTGTGAAGGGGTCTGTCCTTTTCCACTTCGTGACCGTTGTTAACCTAAAACCCCTCCACACTCTTCGCCATTTGAAAAAAACAATGTCGCTGACGTGACGTAGAGTCTCTATTAGAGATCCTATGTCGAAATGTACATCCGACACCTTTGAATTTTGAAAATTTTCTCTAATTTATATTGGCTCTGTATTCTTAATACATTGAGCTCTCTGACTGCATCACTTTTTAATGTTAAAATTTTTTAATATTGATTAGGATCAGGTTCTTGGAATTTACCTTCCTACTCTTCCACTTCAGATTAAAGAAAAAAAAAAAAAAAAAAAAAAAATATATATATATATATATATAAAAGGAGAGAGCCACATGTTTATGTAAAATGTTTGTTTCTAATCCAAGAGATCCACACGTCTCTTGTAACTGTTGGCAATGTTTCACAGCGCATGCGTATTAGCTGGCGGAAGTTTTTAGCGTGAAACGTCAACATTTTGCCACGTGCTTCTATCCAACACGTTGTCATGAGATTTGAAGCAAATGCTCGACGTATGATAACTTTCTTTGTAATTTGATAAGTCTCTTTTTCATATCATATTGTCTACATTTCTAATAAATAATTAGGTTCCTTTTTATTTGATTTGTTTTTTTTTTCCTTTCTTTTTTATAAAATGTCGAATATTTGTGAAAATATTTCTATCATAATTTATATCATATATAAAAAGTTTTATCTTAGTTCTTTGCTAAATTTTGTGACACGAGTTTTGTTAGATGATCATTCTGTGTGAAAGAGTTGAGCTAAATTTTCTCACCTTAGTTTTGATCTGTTTCCGGTTATTGCTTAATTATAATTAATATATTTATTTCAGTTTCGACGATATTCCGAAATAGACCAGATACATTGGGAAAGCCTGAGAGTATAGCGTCCGAAACATTGTGAAAAGCAAAATAAATCAACAAAGACAAAGTGATTAGAACGAAGCAACTTCCATAGAAGTTGAGCTTAGTTTATCATTCACTTACTATAAAAGACCACGATTTCTGTCATTTATTGACCGCTTAACTTCCTTCCTATATTTTTCATTCATTCATTTTAAATTTTGTTAAGAAAATATGCAAATAAATTTAGTTATATGATATAAAAATATCTTCACTCGATCAACTTTCGGGAATATCACTAGTTAGTATAAAATAATTTAAAATAAAGCTTGCAGCCCAAAACTTTTTGCAAATTTTAAATGATACCACTGAGCGATAAAGTTAGTTTTACTTTCATTTGAAATTCTATCGTATTTCCTGTGTTTTATGTTTATTTCTACCTTTTATCTATTGTCGATATTTCAAACGAACTCAATATATTTTTCTTGCTTTAACCCATCAAGTATCGCTGGAACTTCGTCATTCACAGATGAGCCACAAAGCTGCAATGACGTAAATTCCCGTCATCCGCGTTAACGATGAAAATATGTAAACCATTCTACGCTGACTTTTATGTTTCAAAATGATTAATTCGCAAAAGAAAATAAAGAAATTTCTCAATAATTTTATTTATAACTAAAAGAACTTACAATATATGAGTATTAGACATTTATTTGAATGCAAATGTAGATTTAACCCATTCAAATACATACAAGTCTGGATCAATAAGGCCGTAAATTAATACTGTTATCAGTTGAAGAGTGATATCAATTATACTGTGTATATTGTTCAATCTCAATAAAAATGCAGAGGGTTAAAATGTCTCAACAAGGAAGAAGATTATGTTGAAGAATAAATATTTGTTATATAAAATATACGTTTATTTAATTGTTAGTCAACGGGCTTACTTACTTATGGTTTAATGATTTTACTGAATTAATAATATCAATGGACTAACAATGATAATATAAATCTGAAGAAAACGGTGAGTTCAGTAGTCATAGAGCTTATTTAAATATACGCAATCAATAATCTTGAATAACCTTCTTCTGTTCCTCACTCTGTGTGTGTGTGTGTGTGTGTGTGTGTGTGTGTGTGTGTGTGTGTGTGTTATTTTATTAATTACTTGCCACACTTCCTGAGTGTTTTATTTAATAGGTATCTCGGAAATCAAATTAGAAACTAAGGAAATGTGTTTTAAAAAATGTTTGGTACTCTGTATGATTTTTGCGGTTGAGTGAAAATTGTCTAAATTTTTTAAGACAATCTAAAATATTCTCAGTGTACTTCAAAAATTCTTTAATGTTCCAGTAATGTCCATAATTAGTAGAGTATTATACCAAATAAAAATTTCAAGCGAAGTTGAAAAAAAGAAAGGATTTCACAGTTAAATTAAAGACAGCAAAGTAGACGGAGCATTATATAATGATCAGATTTCCCCGCCAAAGATTCTTGATGTTAATTAATAATATTAGTATTAATATGGAAGATAAAGCCAAATACATCAGAATAGAGATAGAATAGACTAAAAATAATGTAAACAACTTCTTTTCGATAATGAAAACAAACTATCAGCAGAAACGAAAGATTAACTTAAAAATAAAAGGAATAAGATATTCTGCGAGTTTGACATCACAATCTATCATACTATCCCAAATTCATTTGATAGTTGTAAACAATAAAACTTGAAATTGCTGTATCGTAAATGTACTTGTGTCAGTGATCTATAAGGGAAAGAAAGAGGAAAGGAAAAACTACAAATTGACTAGGAAGTGAGAAAAACCTAGAATATGATGACTGAAGTTGTGCCCATAATAATTAGCGCACTTGGAAGCGTAAGTCAAGATTATGGGCCGTAGGCGAGAAGGTTTGAGACCCTTTAGACCACTACATTGTCGTAAAGGATGATGCTAAAAGATGTGGGGGATGTAAGGAAATTCGCTGATACTCCATCTCTAGAAACAACCAGTATGCACGTGGTATCATCAAACACATAAAAATACATGCGGAAAAACAACAGCAACAACGGTGTCGAATACAACAACTACGATGATGATAATGATGATGGTGGTGGTGGTGACTGTGGTGGTGGCTGTGTTGTTATTGTTGGTGGTGGTGATGATAGTGGCGGGGATGATGATGATGATGATGATTGCATTCATGGTGCCACTTGAGGTGGTTCTTAATTGACAAAAAACAGACAGGTATTCAAAAGAGACGACGTAAAGATTTTCTGTTTAAAATAACGCTTCACTGATACTCGGAAAAGTATTGGTACTCTAAATGACTTAGTGTCACTTGTTCCCCATTAGCACCTAACACAATCTTTGGAAGAAATAATAAATTGGAGGAATCATAATTATTAATCTGCATGAAATAATTAAGGACAGCATTAATACTAGTTGGCTTTTTTCGCATCGATATATGCCGCTGATTTCAACTATAAGTTGTTATGTAAAAATTATGAATTATAAAACCCGATCAAAATAGAGAGGCTACAATTATTGCTCATTAAATTATAGTTCGTGATCTTTTTTCTTGTGCGTTATAGCAAGCACCACCCACTTACTCTATTTTCATATAAATCCAGACCTTTCTTATTATAAACCTTTTTCCAATCGCAAGATTTTTACTAGCTGTCATAGAAGTTTATTATTTTTAATTTTTGTACTTTTTCAAAGTCATCGAAGTTGGAATTATCATGGCGGCTGTCGTCGTTGTTGTTGTTGCTGCTGCTGCTTCTGTTGTCGCTACAGCTGATTGCTTGTTCTTTGCAGTTCCACAAGTTTCTGAAACATGTTTTCCCGGCTTGGAAATCCATCCCCACTTTGAAAAAGTGGGTCGGAGAAAGTTCCTTAGCGAAGTCAGTGGGAGTAGCGCGGGAAAAGAGTAGGAGGAGGAGAATAGAATTGAAAACACAATGTCGAGAGAATTGGAAGAAAAATAATAGTGAAAGAAAGAAGCTAGATTAAGAGAAAAAGGTACAGAAACAAGACAAAAAAGGTGCATTATTAGTAATAGTATAAATGTTAATAATATTGTAAACAGTTTAATTAACTAAAATGAAGAAAATGAAAGCAATATAAGGGGATGACGTCATGTCTGACAAAACTCAGTAAAGACAGTAGAACAAAAGGCAATGAGAGTAATAGTTTTGGGAAAATGCTGTAATAGTAGTAGTCGACATTGTTGTTGTAGTCAATATAAACGGTGTCAATAGTTTTGACATTAGTAATAAAAGGCTATAGTTGTGGCTACATCAAAAATAACAACTACTCAGGCATATGGCTGTCATCGTCACTACTGGATTTAGATAGAAATTATTTTTCTTAATTATTCAGTTTTGAATGTTGTACTTTGATAAGTTATGCTAAAATATATTTAGATAACATTTATGAAATACTATTTAGAAAATACATAAACAAGTCATATACATAATAATGATTTGTTAAACGCATTACGAATATGTTCCTTAATTTTTCGCAAAAGAAAATCTGCTTACATTCTATAACTTAGAGCAAAGACTAATCTTTTTCATTATTCTTCAGACAAAGAAGGCCACCAATATAGATTCAAGTGACAGCATGCCCTTGAAGCTCTCGTCTCATTAACAATTTTATAAAGTAATTTTTAGCTTGTAGAAAAAAAATTGCTTATTTATACAAAACTAGTTTTTAGTTTATAGAACTGAATTATACCTTTGGAGTGGATGGTTGGACGATTCTAATTGCTCCAGTGATCATAAGTACGACCGTCAACTTCATTTTCGTCTTGCGCTCTGCCAGAACAACTAGATCGACTATTCGACAGACTTATTTCCTGTTTTTACAATTAAATATTATTATTTCCCTAAAGAGGGTTCGCATCCGTCGTGAATGGTAGCTTACACAGAAGCTCAAGCGGCAGCAAGCCTCTTCCATACTTCTACATTCTTGTTAGTATTCAGTCTATTTTGAGCAACATTGTCGTTTGGATGTTACCAACGTTTCCGCTCCAGTTCCCCCAGCGTTTTTCATAGGATCTGCAGAACCGTTCTAGGTACTCTCATAACGACAGGCACGACTGTCATCTTCACATTTTACATCATTTTCAACTCCCTGACATTGCCTAGATACCTGTGTGTCTTTCTAATCTACACTGTGGTCTACTGGAACTGCGAAATCCGTAATCTGGTATGTTTGATTCTTGCTTTCTACGACCAAATCCGGTCTTCTGACCTAGGTTGTTTTCTACGGTTGTAGGTTAGTTAAGACTAGAAAACATTTTTCGATTGTAAGACCATAACGAATAACGAGTATTGAAACTCGGCTCTAGTTATTTTCTTTTACACCACCTCAAGTTTACAGGGGCCAGGTTGGGTAATGTTTTTGAATTTCAAAGTCGTAGTCAGAATCTAGTCGCGTGCGTAGTTCCGAATAGAAAACGTGTCTTTACGTAGACACGCTTGTTCTTGTTTTCTTTCTAGACCAACTTGTTACATTCACTGTTTATGAGATTCGCTAATTTTTATCTCCACACAATCTATATTTGCTATTTTCTTACATATCATCTGATTTTCATATATTTTGTTCTCATGGCATTATTTTCGACCTCTTATAAGACCATGAAACGACCATATAAATGTTTTTATTCCCATATCTGAGTTCTCATTTTCGCATTCTTTACATTTCTAGCTGTTCTTCATTTCATCTTAATATAGCTTTTGGGTGTGCGTTTATTTTGCTCTTCGAATCCCTGAATAGCGGAAGCAACGCTATTTAACTGTTATTTTTCATGCAAATTGTCGATAAAATCTCTCGAGTGTAGCGCCTTTTTCTAATCTCTTGTCCAGTTCAAGAAATGTCCAGATTACCTCCCAATGGAA
Source organism: Ascarosepion bandense (assembly GCA_037127315.1). Classification (NCBI taxonomy): domain Eukaryota; kingdom Metazoa; phylum Mollusca; class Cephalopoda; order Sepiida; family Sepiidae; genus Ascarosepion; species Ascarosepion bandense. The sequence continues at coordinate 4,821,571 of JBBBDQ010001768.1, forward strand.
ACTGCTCAGATATTTATTTCTTTATGTTTCTGCCTTAGGATTTGGGGTTTTATCATTTTCCTAATTATTATCTCATTGATTTGGATGTTTACATTCGACCTGATTCTTCTTCTCTATGCCGTGTACCGCCGGGAGGTTGCCAATCATGTATAGGTGGAACAAGTCTGGTGATAGTTATTGCTAAATACTAAGTTCCAACAAGTCTCTTCAAATATTAAAGAACTCTACTCAGTATCGTCGCAGCGCAGACCCCAATATCCTTGTCGTTTGCGTGTTCCACATTTATTATTCGTTTCAGTATAGGTAATCCTTACCTATACATATTATCACTTTCTTCGGATGCAAACTAGATTTTTTGTGGTTCTTTTCACTTTCCCCATTTCTTTCGCTCCACATTATTGTAAACAATTCATTTTTCATCACCTGTGATCGTTCTTTTCAAATGTGTGTCGTTTTTGCTGCTTTTGAATCGCAGATAAAAATGCGGTCCATTAATTTTTCCTGTGAAATCGCGAGTCATTCAAATATCATATCGATTCACTTATCGAAGTGTTTCCAAATGCACTACAAGTATCATATGAAATATATGGAATATCTCTACGATGTCGTGTGACCTAGATTATTTTTCATCAACATTTTCATGTTGTCATCATCAATGACTTCAGACCTTCCAGAACTTACTTGGTCTTCCAAATCAAAATTTCCAAAATACTCTTAGATATGGCACTATCTCCATATGTTTTTTCAAGAGGCTGCGTACAATGTTTCTTTTGACTTTTTGAAAATAAAAAACAATATTCGACGAAAATGAATTTCATTATTTAGTATTTCACTTTTAACGTAAAAACATTAACAACCCACACACAAATCGTGTAGAAAATGCTTTGAAATGCTACCTTTCAGAAGATTTCAGTCACGTGTGAAGCGAAATCACCTATTGAAAAGCGCTACCAACTTTTGTTCCAACCCAATACTAATAGCAGCATCGTCACAGGAAATAATGACATTGTCTTTGTAAAACAGGTCAAGTAAAATTCCGAAGAAGAGTGAATACTGGGAAATAGAAAAAGACACAGAGAGAGAGAGAGAGAGAGAGAGAGAGAGAGCGAGAGAGAGAGAGAGAAGTGGCGGTACCCTTGTCTGAAGTATCAGAAACCTTGCAGAAAAACAAAAATAATCAAAATCGAAGATGATGTCAGTACAAGTGGTTAGAGTTTGCTGTTTCCCCGAACAATATCCAGCTTCCACACTCTTTATGTGAATTTAGTCGTTTATTTTCTTCTTGATTCCATAACATAATTAAGTCTCTGGTCATTGGAAGTTCACAATCATTTAGAAGAAATTTGATCACTTTCATTATATATAATTTTCTAACGAAGAAATTGAATAAGTTTAATTGTAAAATGCATTTTGTTTCCATATGAGGTTACATGATATAGTCGAGAGAAAATATACTTCAACACCTACTAATGTCATTTCATTCTATGTTAACGCCTGATTATGTCATTAAAGGCATTAGCAAATTATTGATTTTATCTTTGATGTATGTAATGTAGGGTGCTAGGAATTTCGAACCGAACCTTTATTACGATCACTGGGGTATATGAACTCCATTCCTTGCAGGAAGCCTCCATTGGAAGTCATGAGTTATCTCCCTCTAACCCTGCAAGTTACTAGTTCACCACTGCTGTAGCCTGGTATTGAACTCACAACTCTTAGAGTCAAGTCAGGAACTAACCAACGTCTATTTCCACTGCCATGTGTCCTTAAGGACAAGAACAACTGAATTTTTGGGACTTATAAACCTAATGTCCAGGAACCCTTTTTCTTTTTCTTTTTTTTACCAGCGTTCATATTGCAATTTTTCTTTATGTGAATGTCTTTCTCTAATATTTTTTTTACCAGAGCTCATATTGCAATTTTTTTAAAACTAATGATTTTCCATGGCACTCCGTATTACTGGTTCCCATAATGCGTTCATCTCTATGTTTGGTCGGTTTAGGAGATTTAATAGTCCGACTAATGTATTTTAAAGGCCATCTAGAACCAATGAGGTAAACTGACTCCAAATCTATGTATACTGCCAGTGCAATGATAGCACAAAATCGTTTCCTAAAAGAGTTAACGGCTAGGTAGTAGGATTTCCTCAATAGAATCAGCGGTAACGTAATCAAGGTTAGCATTCAAGTTGAAAAACTTTGGCTGAGACTTGACCTTGAAAGTGATGGGCTCGTCCAGATCTAAACGCTACATGTTCAAGACACGCTACGCATTAATGAATATCTCTTCGGCTTTCAACTGTGCAGATATTTGAAGGGAACTTGTTGGGTGTACAATAACCCTACAACCAACCACATCATGTAATGATGATGATAATAATAATGATGATGACTGCTGTTGGTATGTTTGGGGAATTATCAGAATAAAGACATTATCATTTTCTAAAGCTGATAGTGAGTTTTACGCATACTATTTTTTGTTTTTTATTTATTTACTGGTTAGGTTACAATACTGGGATATGTTCCAGTGAATTTCCTTACAAATTTTAATTTATTCGAACTCTTGTTTCCATCTTGATTATTATAGATATTATTTTAGACATAACGTTTCGGCTAAGTACCCTCTGACCATCTTTAGCTATCCATTGTATTTGAGATGGGATATTTGTTGATTATTTTTTGTGTCTTGATGTTCGTTTTTTTTTTTTTTTCGTTCGTGTTGAACCAGTGCATATTTTGCTGCCTGATTCAAAGACTGAACTCACAACTACTAGATGACAATAACACGCGTTTAAACAACCCCAGTGTTCCGAAGTGGTGTATTTTGGGAGATTTTATATTTAATCTCAGATGGCTTCGACAATTGGTATTCATGCTTCATACTGCTTTTGAGCATTTTGGATTTCAATTTTGAGATGAGAAACTATCAATATACTCTAATTTATTCAAACTATTGTTCTCTTCTGGATTATTATAGATGTTATTATAGACACAACGTTTCAGTCAAGTCTCATTTGACCATCTTCAGGATTCCATTACTTTTGAGTGATATGGGATATCTGTTGATCATTGGGTTCTTGAATTTAAATTTATTAAAAATTTTCTGTAATTATCAAAAGTAGCTTTTAGTTGATCCATGCTGATATGAGAAGAATAACATTCATTTATTTATTATTATTTACATTGTTCGGTTGTTGTCCTCATCTTTATTGTCATATTCACGACGTTTCTGCTGTTGTACTCTCTGACCTTCTTCAGGTGACTGGAATTTTGAACCGAACTCTTTATTTTGAACACTGGGGTAGATTATTCTCGTTCCTCGTGCAAATCCTTGGTGCTCCATTTAAGTCAACTCTCTAATTTCTTGTTCGCCAGGTATTAAACTCACAACTGGATCCTACCAAACACTTTTATTCACTGGGCCATGTGTCCTTGAAGACTCCTTCCTATCTGGGACACGATACCTATGAATGAATACGTCTTGTGACATTGTGAATTCAATGTGGTATGGGAATGAGAACAATCTACCAGTGTGTTCGAAATAAAGGGTTTGGTCAACAATTCTAATCACCTGAAGGAGGCCGAAACGTCGTAAATATGACAATAAAGATCAGAACAACAGTTCAAAGAATGTAAATGATGTAAATACCTCATCTCAGAAATATAGACAAATATTTATTTGTTTTAAATATCTTTAATTTTCTTCTGTTGACCTTTCAGAAGCGAGTTTGATCTGCATCAGTCCTACACCTCTAGATATTCTAAGTACAGATGATATGCTTTGAGATGATGCATTTTTACATATGATTTCAAATTTTCTGAACTTTCTATCTATTTTCTGCATCTGTTTAAAATTCCAAATTTTCATATTAAAAGACAATAAGTGTTGTTAAAGTATTCATAGCTTCAAACTTATTCTGTGCATTTAGCCCATTTTCGTCTATTTATTATTATTATTATTATTATTATTATTATTATTATTATTGCTGCTGTTTTTGTTGCTGTTGGTATTTTATTTCCTTTAATTTCTATTGTATACACATTTCTTTCGGAGTTCCAACCAGAAACCTAAGGTCAGTAATGACATCTTGACATTTTCCACTGATCATTTTTTGTAAAAAAAACTTAAGGCCACACACATTTTACATAGATAAAGCTCTTCGTAAGGTGTGAGCTGTACTTCTGAGTACAATGTTTTGTAGTTCTTTAAGGCTTGGTCTACCAGGGACCTCTTCAATGAGTCAATCGGAATCTGACCGAGGGCTGCAACTATAACCAAAATTATTGATGTCCTCATGTGCCACATTTTCTAGACTAAATGTCCTTGTATTTTGATAGTTATCGTTATTATTATTATGTTGTTATTTTTCATCATATTTCTATTTTCTGCTATGGTCGCACTACCTACCAAGTCTGCGAGAAGACCTAAGGCAAGTCGTGGTGTGTTGTTATGGCTCCATTTCATGTTTTTTTCCATCTCCTCTAAGATCCCTAGCGTTACATAGACAAAATTCTCCTTAGTGTGTGGGCTGTACTTAACAAAACAATTTTTTGTATATCTCTTAAGCTGGGGTTTCCAGAGATTCTTTCAATGTGTTGTTTTGTTCCTTTTTTTATCATTCCAAGTGCACCTACTATCACTGGCATGATTCTTGTTTTTCGAATTCCTTGGTTGCTATGTTACAATCCGCTGGACAAGCCATTTCAATTAATAGGCATGTTCTTTCTTTCTGATTTTGAACAATTATGTCCGGCCTATTCGCTTCAGTTTTTCTGTTTGTGTAGAGAGTATAATCCCATAGAATGGTGACATCTTCTATTTCTGTAACCGGTGCTGGGTGATGTTCATACCAGTATTTGTTTACATATTTTCCATAGTGTTTGCACATTGCCCAATGTAAATATTGCCCCACTCTATCGTGACGATTTGTATATTCATTTGGGGCAAGTACAGACCATCGTGAGATTAGATGGTCTATTTTTTCTTGGTATTTATCACAGAAACTGCATTTTGAATCCATATTATTATGTATATTTGTCTGAAAGTTCCCAGTGAAAAGACTTTGGTCTTGCGCTGCAAGAATAAAGCCTTCAGTCTCAGACTTTAATCCAGATGCACGTAACCATCGATGAGTATTAACTTTATCAACATTGGATTTATTGGCACGTTCTGGATATTGGCCATGCAGAGGTTTGTCTTGCCAGCGTTGTTTCATCTGTTCAAGAGCTTTATACTTGGCTTTTTTTTTCATATTTTTTGCTGCAATAGTTGGTTCTTGGCTTGTTTTGCTTTTCTATAGAATCTACAAAATGTAAATCTTGTTTGTATTTCCGGCCTTCTTTCATTATTGAATATTTTTTCTTTCTGTTTTCACGTTGTTTAACTAATTGTATCATCCAGTCCTTTGTTGTTTTTCTGTATGTTAGCAAGCCAATAGTTGTTGTCTTGTATAACAATTCTAGCTAAATAAGACCTCTTCCACCTTTCTTTACAGGATATGTATATACGATCGACATCAGCCCTTATATGATGCATCTTATGATTAGAAAGAAGCTTTCTTGTTTTAGAATCCATTCGTCTGATGTTGTTTAGAGTCCAGTTCAAGATGTTGAAACTATATTGGACCACTGGGATGGCAAGGCAATTAATGGCCATAATTCTGTTCTGAGAATTCAATTCAGTTTTAATAGCAGTCGTAACCTTCTATAGTACTCTTTACGCACTATTTATTTCATGTTTTATGGTTAATTCTTTCACTCTCATTTGTACCTAGGTATTTATAAGCTTCTTCTGGCTTTAATTCTTTTATTGTTACAGCAGGGTCTAAGCTAATTGAGGATGTTTGTTGTAGCGATCCACGTAAAACTGTAGCTTTAGCACATTTATTCAAATTGAATTTCATTCCAATGTCTTCGCTGAAGCATTTTACAGTTTGCAGAAGATCTTCCAGCTCATTATCATTCTTAGTATACAACTTTAAGTCATCCATGTAAAATAGATGGATTATTTTCTTTAGAGCTATTTTGTAACCACATTCTGTCTTGTTAAGTTGACTGGTTAGTGCTATTAATGATATGCAGAATAGTAAGGGAGACAAAGAGTCACTTTGAAATATACCTCTTTCGATGTTTATTTCATCAGATTTATAGGTTCCATTTATATGATCGAAGTAAAGGGTTGTTTTCCATATCGACATATATTGTTTGATGAAATTGATGATGACGGGTGATACATTGTACATATTTAAAATCTTTAATCTCCAAGAATGTGGTGCACTATCGAATGCATTACAATAATCTATCCAGGCAGTACTAAAATTTTTCTTTGCATTGCAGCAGTTTTCCAAGATTATCTTGTTAATAAGTAATTGGTCTTTACATCCGTAACAGCCACGTTTGCACCCTTTTTGTTCAAGCGGTAGTATGTCATTTCTTTCCAAGAAGAAATATGTCTGTTTTGTTAAAATGGATGTTAATAGTGTGTATGTTGTCGGAAGGCATGTAATTGACCTCTAGTTTTTCGGATTATTTGTGTCACTATTCTTGGGTAGAAAAAAGTAATTCCTTTGGTTATCCGTGCAGAAATTTTAGTGGGATCGTTAACCATTTCTTGAAGTTCTTTTGCTAGTTTTTTATGTGCTGTATTTAAATGATATAGCCAAAAGTTAGGAATTTTATCTATTCCTGGAAAATTCCAATTGTGTGCTTTTTTCAATGCACATTTAACATCCTCTTCTGTGATTCCAGCCCATGTCTGTTCTGGTTTATTTTTCATTCTTTCTATCTCTTGCACAATCCAGTCTGCTTCTTTGTTTTTTAGGGCAAGCATTATTATTATTATTATTATTATTATTATTATTATTATTATTATTATTATTATTATTCTGTTGGTGTCGCACATTGACGTAGTCAATCAAAAATTCTGTTCTAGCGACAGGGAGATAAAAAGACTCCTCAGAACTGAAGAACTTTTCCGGGAATTATCGCAGAGTAAATGATAGACGAATGCTGGAAGTCTACAATCTTAGTCTCAATTTCAATTCTCCTTTCTTTCAAATTATTATTATTATTTACAGGAATTTAATACAAGTTCGAGGAAGTTCTGTAACAGTCTGGTATTTAAGCTGTTCAACCTGACTACCTACACCTTCGTAGTAGAAGTATCAGGTGCTTGTCCGTGGTGATCAAGCGACATCAAATTTTCTCAAAACACCAGAACTGCTATTAATACTTACCACTATCTACAATATAGATATAATCAAAATCAACTCATTTTTCCTCCTTCTTTTATTTATTTATTTATTTATTTGTTAATTCATTTATACATTTATTTATTTGCTTGATTATACCAGATGTCTCGACATTATCGTTGGAGATGTAGTGACAGCAAGTCTCTTCAATCACTAGATTTTTTTATTCTCATTTTTTAACGAATTTGCAAATCACATGATTTTCGTAGATTTGTGTATCACCTGAAAACAAACAAAACCATTTCGTAATAATCTCATTAGCATGGCTTCTAGGCTTGTTAGCAGGTTAATTTGGTTGACCATTATTACTGAGTAATTCGTTCGATCTCCCCACCCCCCTGAGAGTCCCTACTTGTAGCCTTGTTGTAAATGACACTTCGTCGACAGTCGTAGAAATCCTAAAGCTGGTGATAATTGGAATCGCCCCCCCCCCCCCAAAAAAAACGGTGTGACAAAAATCTCGAAGAAATGAGTAGAAATTGATTTTTGGGTAACCTCAACGAATAAATACTTCCAAAAGAAACCTTTATAAACGGCCCTATATTATGGGACGTTCTAGAAAAATAAAACTCATTATTAAATTTGCTATGCAATAATTGTAACCAGAAAGCGTTTCAATTCTGATAAGGCTGGGAATGCGCTTATATAAAATGCACTCGCTGAAGCTTTCACTTGGTTTCAAAATCCGATTGGCGACGCTGGGATCGAATTCACTACCATGTGCTTACGGAAGTAGGCATGGGGAAGTCGTCGTCGTCACAGAAATAGTAGTAGTTGTAGGCGTAGTAGTAGTTGTAGTATTATAAGTAGTAGTAGTAGTAAAAGGAAGAAAGAAAGAAAGAAAGAAAGAAAGAAAGAAAGAAAGAAAGAAAGAAAGAAAGAAAGAAGCAGTAACTGATGATCATGATGATGATGATGATGGTGGTGGAAGTTTTAACTGATGACATATATTTTTGTGTAGGGAGAAAAGATATCAAAATGCCCGATACATTGTTTGAAGTAAGAAAACTGTCAGTCTAAAGTTAAATAAGAAAGGGAAATAATATTCAGGAAAATGAATAAATGCCAAATTGAAAATAATAAAAACTGAGTATAAATCCATGGAAAGGCAAGAAAGAAAACTTGTAAAGTGAAATAAGGGGTAAAAAGGAAGATAAAGAAAACAGCGGTGAAGTGAAAGACAAAAATAGTAAGTGAAGAGAGAGCAAAGTGATGAGAGAGCGGGAGAAAATGTGAGTGAAGAGAGAGAATTAGTAAAGAAAGAAAACGAGTGAAGTAGGAGAAAGCTGATAAAAAGAGAGAGAGAGAGAGAGAGATAAAGTGAAGACTGAGATGTGAATAAAGTGAATGAAAAAAGAGTGACGATATAAAATAAGTGGAGAAAGTGAAAGAAGATAAAGACAGAGATAAGCGTAGAGAAGAATAACAGGAAAATTCAGGGAAGGAAGAGAGGATGAAGGAATAAGATAAAAACTAATAATAAAAAAGAACGAGAAAAAGAGAGAAATGAACTGGCATTGAACTAAGACAAAAAGAGAAACTAATAAGAGTGAAGAGCATGTCGAAAAGGAGAGTAAGGCTAGAAAGAGGGAAATAAAAAGTAGATGCTTACAAAATGAAGCCAGTTCTGACACAGAGTTATAATATAAAAAATAAAAGCAAATTGGTAATACGAGAGAAGTCCAACACACGACAGTCAGTGTTTAATTAGACATACAAATTGTGTGAAAAGACTAAGTAAGTAAACTGTAGAAGAAAAAGCAACGGATTTGATATTTTAAACAATAAAAAAGCGAGTTGGAAAGATTCGCAGTGAAGAATGAACGGCATTTTCGATTTAAAAAAAATGATATCAAAATATTTCAGAGAATAAGAGATGTGGGAAAAAGATGGAAATGCAGAGTATGCTACAGCAGGAGAGATTGTTACCCAATTACAACTAACCGGAAAAAAGATTGCTCAACTCTAGTCATGAGAAGATGTTTTCTCACTCTATTCTGTATACGCTATGAAATAAAAGAAAAACATATATAAATGGTATAGAATCCAACTGTAAAGTAGTAGTGCTGGGTTAATGACACTAGAAAGAAAGAAAGAAAGAAAGAAAGAAAGAAAGAAAGAAAGAAAGAAAGAACTATATAGATAAATAAAATACAAGTTTATGTTAAGAAACCAAACGGAGAGAAAAAACAGGCCTGAGAAAAATCGACAGAAAAGACAATTCGAATAACGACAAAGAAAGAAAGAAAGAAAGAAAGAAAGAAAGAAATAGAAAAGTTAAAACTGAGGAGGGAAATATACATGAATCAGAGGAGAAAGAATGGTAAAGGAAGCAGAAAGCAGAAGATATGCATTGTTTTCTAGTTTCGACCCCAGCCAGCCATTACCCAGACAGATAGAAGTGGATACTCCTTAAAAGGAAGTTTCACCGTGGGAGATGGAGTGGGTTAAGAAGAAAAAGGAGAAAAATGAAACTTGATGAAAACTTCAGAGAAGGGATTCTTGCCTAAAATTGGGAGTGTGTGTCAGAAATGGGAAATGGAAATAGAAAAGGGACGTTTATAAAGAAATAAATAGAAATCAATTGAGAACGAAAAAAAGCAAAATTAGAGAAAAGATGAAAAGACAATAGATAAAGAAAAACGATTTAGATAGATAGATAGATAGATAGATAGATAGATAGATAGATAGATAGATAGATAGATAGATTCGTAGTTTGATAAAAAAGCAGTATTTATTTTACACAATATTTATTTTTCAATATAATCTCCTTCTTTGACAATCAACTCAATACAAGGTTTCTTCGTTAATCGCACCTTAATCAAACAATAATTGTGCATTATACAGGAAAATTTTCAGATTAGATTTCAGCTAAGAACTGTCAACTTACAGATTTAATGATACTACCCCTTAGCTAATTAGCTACCTCAAAACAATGATATATATATATATATATATATATATATATATATATATATATATATATATATCAACTTCTCTCTTTGAAACAACCCCTATTTCTGTTTTTAATATATATATAACATTTTCACACTTTACAAAGCCCGGGGGCACTTGAGGTAGGGGTTACATTAGTAGAGATTTTGTGGGTATAGGATTATATATATATATATATATATATATATATATGTGTGTGTGTGTGTGTGTGTGTGTGTGTGTGTGTGTGTGTGTGTGTGTTGGAAAAAGACAGACAGATTAATAGAAATATGGAAAAATGATAATTGAAACCTTAGACGAAAGTTTAAAAATAAAAGTGTAGATAGAAGTACATACATACATACATACATACATACATACATACATACATACATACGTGCATACATACATACATATAATATCGATATGGGTACCCAGGGATAGATAAAAAGCAGGAGTGATTGAAATATATAAATAAATATATATATAAATATATACACATCGCACATCTTATATATATATGTGTGTGTGTGTGTGTGTGTGTGTGTGTGTGTGTGTGTGTGTGTGTGAAAGATAATGTAGCGCCAAAGAAGGAGGAAAGTAACAAAAAATAATAGAACATTGTAGTGATGATCATTGGAGAAAAAAGAAAAAGAAGGAAAGAATGACGAATTAAAAAAAAATAATTGAGTAAAATGATATTTCAGAAGGAAGAAAAAACAAGAAAGGGAAAAGCAGAGTGAAAATCCGAGAAGAAATGAAAAAGGAGAAAAGAAAAAAAAGAAAGCAATTAGTTGCTCTTTTCTCCCTTTTCACTTAATTTCTCTCCTTTTTCTTCTCTTTCTACTCACTCTCCCTTAACATCTTTCTTACATTCTTTCTCAACCTCCTTTTCACTTACTTTTTCCCTACTCCTATTTGATTCACGTTTCTCTCTCGCAACTCTTTCTTACTTCCCGTCTTGGTATGTCGTTAAGAAAATGATAGACTGGCCGAGCAGAGGAAGAGCCCTTTGCTGTCGTGTCAATCTCGTTTTTTTTTTTTGTTTTGTTTTTTTTTCTACAGGTATCCAAGTGATACAGGAGGATTTATTTCATCGATACTTTACACCTTGAAAACAGATAAAACGGGTGCAGAAGAGCGAACTTTGTTATTTTCACGGAGGTCACCTTTGATTCATCAAAGTTCACGGTTGATAAAAACGAGGTGAATGCATTTTATTTGAAATGTCGAAAAACATTTTTTTAATATTTAAAAATATTTAAGTATTTTAAAATATTTTGAAATATTAAAATATTTAATACTTAAAGATATTTTTAATGAAACCATTTACAATCTTAAAATATTGAGTTGTCCATGAAGCACTATTATTATATTTTTCATATTATCTTGAAATTTATTGAACAACCTACGAGACCTGCTGAAAAGTTCTCGTTTTGGCTCAAAAGCCATATTTTCTAAAGTATATCTAACCGGGAACTTTTCAGCATCCCCATCTTGTCCAATCATCTCTTATTTTTCTGCCAACCTCATTTTTCAAGAGAGATTACAGTCATATCACATTAAAACACCGGTTCTTGTACGATTGCCAAAGTTACGCAACATTGAGCCGGGTCAGTATTTAGATCAGTAACCGCTGGATATACCAGGTTTTGTAAGCTTGGACGTGCTGATGGTGTAATGGGTAACGTTTCCGAATTGGAAATCAGCTCTCCGATTTCCAATTCGAATCAGGTTCGATATATTTAGTTACACGCAAATACCCAAATGAATCCACCCCATCTCCTCCAGATATGGGTTAATTACCTCGGGTTTTCTTTTTTAAGCGGGTCTTTTTATTTTTTTTATTTTTTTCTGTTTCATATATATATATATATATATATATATATATATATATATATATATATATATAATTGCTTCACCCTAAGTAAACTGTTAAAACTACTAGGACGTTAGACCGCATGGGGATACTGTAAAATGACGAGAAGACAAGAAAGGACAAAAAAGAGCAGACTTTAGGAGGACAGAAGACGTCGATTGACGTTACATTTAAATTTTCCAGATTGTCGTTGGCAGGGATGCAAGAAATCGAAATCAAGTTCCACAAGCGAAAAATTCGAGAAATGAAACTAAATGAACAGAAAATATGATGGCATCTAGATAGTTCAACAGAAAAATCGGAAGATCCTGTAGCACGCTTAAAGTCATACAGTCAAGGTGTAAAGATCATCAGAACAATTGTTATGAAATATAGGCAGAAAAGACAGGGAGAAGCGACATCATGTCTGAAATAAAGTAACTGAAGTCGGGATACCAGGTCAGGATCGATTATATTACAGTCTCTTCTTTGAATTTTGTCACTTACCTGACAAGATATGGCAGCAATATTAAATACGCTGACGAATAGTAAATTTACAAATGTGCAAGATGAATTCTGACGAGAAAAATTATTTAGCAAGACTCAGTGAAATAACATTCCTTGCAATAAACCTAGAAATTGATTCAATGTTTACTCCACTTCACGAGAGTTATACACACACACACACACACACATACACACACATATATATATATGTGTGTGTGTGTGCGTATATTATAGTATTTTCATCATAATGATTATAATGAAAAACTTTTACATCGCTCCGCAAAAGCTTTCATGTTTCAATGCTATGAAACTTTTGTGTAGTAATGATGTTTATTATAATTACTTGTAATAAAATTTTATAATAATATATTGTTATACTTTGTATTGAACACTTTTAAAACAGTAAATGATACAAACTGTGGATTTTTACTCCATTTGTTCTTACTCTTATATATATATATATATATATATATATATATATATAATATGATGGGTTACTCAAATGTTTGGTGAATGTTTTTAAAATCTGTCTAACTGTCAATGTGCGCTGTGGTGTAATGGATATCGGCTCGAAATGAGAAGTCGGCGAGCCGAATTTAAATTCAAGTCGGATTCCGCACAAATAACTTTCGGAAAGGTATGAATCCAGCTCTTCTCGCTCCAGCCATGGGTTGAATAGCAGAACAGATTTGGTTCTACTGCATTGGCTGGCAACCAGTCTACAGCAGAAAGTAATGGCAACCTACTACGGGAAAATCTTCTACCTGGTCTTTCGAGACATGATCGCTTAAATGTATCTCATATTGCAATTAATTGACTGATAAGCTGTCAAATGTCAAAAATTAATGTGTGTGTGTGTGTGTGTGTGTGTGTGTGTGTGTGTGTGTGTGTGTGTGTGTGTGTGTGTGTGTAACAACCCGAAGTGATGATATGGTAATCTCTGTAACTGGCATTTATATGAAAATTCTGTTCAAACCTATTTTAAAATCATTAAAATATTTGGATCTTGTGCATTTCATCGTAATAAATAAAATCAATAAACAAGAAAAAATTTCTTCATTTCATTAAAATGATAAGTTATTTTAACTTCATATAACTTGGGTTTAAAAAGCTCAAGATCCACAGCATGTATAATTTCGTATAAAGTGATCAGTCAATTTCGTATAAAGTGATCAGTCAATTTCGTATAAAGTGATCAGTCAATTTCGTATAAAGTGATCAGAAGCATGTGAATGTCTTTATTTTGAGTGCCAGAAAAAAAATTGAAATACGAAATATGCTGAACTGTTAAGCAAGTAATTATTGACTTAATACAAAAATGATCAATGTTTTCTTTTGTGCAGTGTTAAAGAAGTTTTAGAAGTTTTGTTTGGAGCTATTAATTGCTTGTAAATTCGAATGCAAGATGCCCATTCAACACTTTATTCATTATATATTTAATGTGGAAACCACGTACTAGTCAATGAGTTTCGTAACTTTCTAACACTTATAGTAATAATGCAGTAGGTCCAAGCACGTCTCAGAAATTATTACTGTTAATTTGCCTTGTATATATTGTTTGCTTGCTTTATATCATTTTGCCCAGTTATTTTTCTTGTTATTGCTTATTGGAAACTTTGTTAATTCTGTCTGTTGGACAGTTGTGTTAATTATTTTGTACTTGACCATGGCTACCCACTACACATGTTTGAATAACTTATATCGAACGAATCCTCGAAGGATCCATCTAATCAAAACAGGTATTGTTTATGATGGAAAACACAATTAATTGAAAGTTCTCTTTTAAGGTCACGGGAAGAGAGGAGAAATAGTTTAATGATCGAATAATGATGTCAGGAATTGTTATTAAAATAAATGGTTTTTACATTAATAACAAAATTAATTGGAAAATCAATTAATCTCACTGTGTCACCGATTAACTATTTTTTAAATACTTAGCAAACTCTAAAATAAAATAAAATTGTTACTACTCTAAAAAGCATAAGAAACAAAATATACTAACAGCTTATCCCCTCGTCCAAAAAAAAAAAAGGCTAACGTATTATTCGAAAATGCCCGGGACCATAGTCACAACAGACATTTTCTATATAACTCTTAATCCTAAAAATTGTAAGGTCACTAGAATAAACAATAAACTAAATAAAAAATGTTACACATTTTCCTTGCCCGTCGTATTAAATGAAGTATGGCTAAAAGAAGGATTGGTACCCAGTTATACAATGTATATATGTACAGACATGCATACAAATTAAAGAAATGACAGCTATTTTAATGAAGATAAGTGTGTACGTGCGTATTTTCTATCAAGATTATAAGTTGTATATGAATATAATTCTGTGTGCATGGCAGTAGGAAAAACTTGATAATGTTTTAGCTTGTGGTATTCCCTAACTGAAGTATGAATTCTGTTCTGGAGAGATTTAAAAAATGTAAAATTGTTGAGACACATGGAATCTTGATTTTCGCGCCTAAAGAGGGATTTTCCAAAAGTTCTTGTTAAAGCTGTACTATGTTTTCGCTTTGAACTATCTGTCTGTGTGTATCGGCGTCAGATTCCAACAAATTACAGTAAATTTTGTCTGTAATTACCAACACACACACACACATAGATAGATAGATAGATAGATAGATAGATAGATAGATAGATAGATAGATAGATAGATGTGTATGTACGTACATGATTAGACAATTAGTTAAAGTATGATCAACATTATTTTCAATATTACGCATCTATAATTAAACACTTTATAGACCCCTCAATCTCTATCCTGTTAAAATTTCCACTCATCTCTCTCTCCCTCTCTCCCTCTCTCCCTCTCTCTCTCTCTATATATATATATGTGTGTGTGTGTGTGTGTGTGTGTGTGTGGTGTTTATGTGTGCTTGGTAACATGTGTATATCTGTACATGTGTGTCCGTAATTATGTATAAATTTATATTGTTGTACGACTTCAATTTCGCATGAGGCCAATTTTTGTAGCTGTCTATGAAAAACGAATCCCCCGACCACCGCTGACAAAACCAGAAACTTTCACGTTAATCACTGCAGACATAGATAGATAGATAGATAGATAGATAGATAGATAGATAGATAGATAGATCAAATAGAATATATACAGTTTCCAGCTTCTAATTTCCCTTATCATTATATTTTTTCTCTCTATATACACGTCCATACCCCATATGTCGATGAGTATCTATGATTGTCCGCGAAGAACAAACGCAACAATATAGATACAATTCGCCAATTCAACACCCAAATCATAAGCCATCTCCTTCGGCTTCCAGTGGTTCCTTTGCCAACGAACACTTACCCTCTTAACTACCACCGCAGCCTTCACTAAACACCGACCCAAATTACGACAAGATATATCAGCTATCCCTGTAAATCTCGTCTTCCCCTCTCTTTTTCGTCAAAGGGGCTACAAAGGATCGTGTAATCCATAATAAATGGAAGCGAGACCTTAACTATCTCAAGTTGACGAGGGTAGCGATCCAGATCACAGACTCCAAGAGAAAGGGAAAGAGAGAAACAGCAAAAAATAACTGTGGATTTTTTCGCGCCAAACTACGTCTCGGCAGCCGACACTCTTTTTGCTAATCGTCGTCTGCTCGTTGAATTACGGTACCATCTGCAATTACGCCATTTTGAAAATGCGTGCCCAATAATTTTGTATATTGACGGGGAATGGGAAGAGGGTCTATCGTCAGTAGAATGACAATCAATGCGATGGAGCGAGTCAGTGCTGGGGGCGATTTTAATCAACCATAAAAGACCGAGAAGAGAGAAAAGAAACTAAAAAGTATATACATTGCGTAAAAAAAAAATAACGTCAAGGAATATATTCGCTAATAAATTCGTACGTATGTGTGTGTTTGTATTTTTCTTACTTTTTTCTTCTTCTTTTGTCTATGATGGAGTAACCGAAATGTGGGTGAGTGCGCTTGCTAGCTTGCCAAAGAATTTTTGCGTGCATGTTTGCGTTTTGTCTACAAGGCATTAATTTTCGACGTGCTTTCTGTAGACTACTAGACTGACTATATAAAAAAAAATCTAATGGTACTAATCTGAGTATAAAGCTTTTCGTGTTGATGTGTGAATGTATTCGGGGATAGATTAATAATTAGTACTTATTGGATTTTGTTCTGAGATTTTCTCTGTATAGTGTTTCATCTCTACGATTAATATTTGAATTTAGTAGATTGACAAGAAAGGGCATGATGCTGAAATATGAATAAGCACAGTGTAAAATAAATACATTTCAGCAATAGGTTACGGACTTATTGGTGTATCTGCATCTGACTGATAACATCAGGTTTGAATTTTTTTTTTTATTCTTATTTTCATTTTTTGTTCAAAATGAAACAACGGGTGTATGGCAATCCAGAATATGGTAATCCAGAGTATGTCAATCAAGAGTATGACAATCTAGAGTATGGCAGTCCAAATGACAACAAAAACAGGCAGTTGTAAGTATTTAACAGAAGCATGATTTGTTTTCCCTGTCCCCCACTCTGTGATTAACAGAAAATATTGATATGATTATTTGTTACTACAGACGACAGAGAGAAGATACTCAGAGGCATGGGGGGGGGAACATTGGAGCTTTTGATGGTTTACAAAGTTAGGAACAAGAAAAATGATTTATTTCATTTTATGGGAACATATATACAACATATAAATATAATTGT
Organism: Ascarosepion bandense; assembly: GCA_037127315.1. Taxonomy (NCBI): domain Eukaryota; kingdom Metazoa; phylum Mollusca; class Cephalopoda; order Sepiida; family Sepiidae; genus Ascarosepion; species Ascarosepion bandense. Next base: position 4,838,811 of record JBBBDQ010001768.1, read on the forward strand.
GTATTTGAGCAAGAATTCTTCTTTTATACAAGTTTCATTAAAAACGACTGAATGTGATTAAAATTTTACTTTCACTTTTAACTGAATATATGGATTGTTTTATGTTTGTATCCAGAATCCTCGGAATTTTGTTTTCTTGACATGCTCCTGTGGCCTTTTTCATAATTGATATTGAATTAATAATTCTTCCATTTTTAAACCCTTTTTAGATGTGGATGAGGCTATGATATTTGTATTGTCACCGAGTATGTTTCGGATGGCTTTTGGAAGGTCTTAGTGTGTATTTAAATGAAACCAAATTCAGCTATGGTCAGAGACATGTAACACGAGTCTTCTTGTTAGGCATGTAGTAGTTTTTTTTTTTTTAATCATATCACCCCGAGCAACGCGGTAACGCCACTGATGTGCAGGGGGCTACATAAGATTGAAGAGATTGGAAAAGAGAAAACCGGAAACCGCGTCCTAAACAGGAAACAAGGGATGAGCCTCTTCACCTGTTCAATAGACGTGGATGGAGTATGAACCGGGGGATAGTTTAGTCTATCTACTCCAATTGAAAAAAAAAGAGTGAGAAGATTGGAAAAGAGAAAACCGTAAACCGCATCCTAAACGGGAAACAAAGGATAAGCCTCTTCACCTGTTCAATAGACATGGGTGGAGTGTGAACCGGGCGATAGTTTAGTTTATCTACTCCAATTGAAAAAAAAAACAGAGTGAGAAGATTGGAAAAGAGATAGTTTAGTATATCTACTCCAATTGAAAAAAAGAGAAGGCTGGAAAAGAGAAAACCGGAAACCGCATCCTAAACAGGAAACAAGGGATGAGCCTCTTCACCTGTTCAATAGATGTGGATGGAGGGTGAACCGGGCGATAGTTTAGTCTATCTACTCCAATTGAAAAAAAAGAGTGAGAAGATTGGAAAAGAGAAAGCCGGAAACCGCATCCTAAACAGGAAAAAAGGGATGAGCCTCTTCACCTAGTTCAAAATACGTGGATGGAGTGTGAACCAGGCGATAGTTTAGTATATCTACTCCAATTGAAAAAAAATAAAGAAAAGAGGGAAAAGATTGGAAAAGAGAAAACCGGAAACCGCATCCTAAACAGGCAACAAGGTATGAGCCTCTTCACCTGTTCAATAGACGTGGGTGGAGTGCGAACCGGGCGATAGTTTAGTCTATAAAAAAAAAGGGTGAGAAGATTAGAAAAGAGAAAACCGGAAACCGGAAACCGCATCCTAAACAGCAAACAAGGGATGAGCCTCTTCACCTGTTCAATATAATTATTTATAAGTTTGGTTTAATCGGGAGCACAATTCATTATGGGACATGAGATTTCTTAAGTATAAAATGTAAATACAAATCGGTAGAAAGAAAGAAAGAAAGAAAGAAAGAAAGAAAAGTTAGCAGACTGAGATAGATAGATAGATAGATAGATAGATAGATAGATAGATAGATAGATAGATAGATAGATAGATAGATAGATAGATTTTACTGTAACTGAACAGGCTTTAATTAGGAAATAGATGGAAATGTTATGTATCATATCCAGTTGATCAGGATACATGTAGAAGTTTTGTCATCTCTAATTAAAAACTGAAAATATGTAATCTTATCAATCTTAATAAGGCAATGAACATGGAAAACTCTGACAAATCTTCCATCAGGAAGCCAAGTCATAAATAATTACTTATCTTCCAAAATCCCCATTAAATAATATTAATATTATGTATTAATTTACTTTTTCTTCCGGAGACTGCATTCTATACTAAATGTCAAATGTGGAATATACAATCTTCACCCTATCAAGTAGACTAACTTGGCGTTTGTCAGATCAAAAATATTACTGCAAATATTAATGAACATGGACTGCTTGACACATATTTCTACTAGTATAATCCAAATATTCATTGAAATTACGCATATACTATATAGAATTAATTAAAAAATGCTATAAATTCTTGAAGCCCTAAAAATAAATTCAAGAAATCGTAAACCAAATGAAGCATATTCAGTATTGGAACTGACTTAACAACTGATACATTCATCTCGTGATGAATTTCATTTGTCTGTCAACTCATATGTTATATTATTATAACGCACGAATAACACAAATAGCAAACGCTGAATTTAAAAGAATTTAAAAATCAAAAACCATTCGACGATAAAAGCCCTTGCTGCACAAAGAGAATATTAAAAAATAAAGTGCCTTTCAAATATAAACAATTGATGATCTCCTTTCTAAGTTTCAGTCTAATATTTTATAAACAGTGGAGGCAATTCTGAGAGAAACACAAGTCATAGAAGGGTTCATTATTGGCGGCCACAATTCATTATTGGCGGCTACAATCTTAACAACATAAGACATGCTGTGTATGTAGCAGACAGAAAAAAAAAATCCTACGGATAGTAGTGACGAAAGCGAGAAAAAAGCGAGAAGAAAGGACTAAACATCAATTGCGCGAAGACAAAAAGCATAGTTGTTAGCAATTAGAACAGACCAATATGCAAATAAGAAATTGGAGATATCAAAATCAATCATGTAGAACAACTTCAATGTCTGAGAAGTGTTTTAACAGTGGAAGGAATGTGTGACACAGAACTCAGAAAGCGTATTGGGATAGCGAAAGGCTAAGCAAAGATTAAGAAACAGAAACATTTCATTACAAACAAAGAAAAGAGTACTGAACGGTTATGTAATACCAGTCTTCCTATATGATAGTGAATGCTAGTCAATCTTCTCGCAGATAAAGAACTTGACTTGAGGGCAACAGAAATATTGTTCTACAAAAGGATACTGGAAATATCATGAATCGAACACGCGGGAAGGAAGACGCTTTAGAGAAAAAGGAAATAAAAAGAACCTGTATATTTTCAAGAAGAAACAGTTGAATTTTCTAAGGCACCCAATAAGGAAAGAAGGCTTAGAAAATTTAATACTTATACGACAGACTGAAAAAAAGAAAAGAAAGCCCAGCAAAATGGTTGGCGGAACAAAGTCTAGGAGATATGCCACAAAGGACAGAGATTTATAGAAAGCCATGATCGCCAGTGTCCTGAAGGGACACGGCACATAAAAGAAGATAACTAACTTTAGGCGAGTCTTCTTTTTATCTGTTGCGCTACACAGTCGTTTCGTTGTTTGAGAGATTTGCCAATGCTATAAAATGGTATCACCAGTTCTACAGAAGTAAATATTTTTGGTAGTCCTTTATTTAATTTACAGCATGTTATAATATAATATATTATAATAATATATTTATTATACGTTCAAAATATAATATTAAAGTTGAAACAGTGTTTTCTGCCCTTTATACGTTACTTACTTTCATTTTCTCCGAAGCTGTGACCTAAAAGCTAAATTCGTTACCACTTTCAGGGCAGAAATATTTTTTTATTTGAATAAATACACAATTAAAGTATACAAATTTATAAATATATATAAAATGTATTAATGTATTATAAATACACAATTAAAGTATACAATTTATAAACAAAATAATTAGTTATTTACTTAATATCAGTAAAATAAAAGATTTGAAAAAAATATTAAAAATCAGTTATTTTTATAAATTTAATTTTTAAAGTTGATTTCACTATAGTTACCACTGGTGAGAGCCTCTGAGCCATATACATGTAGTTGGCCGTATAGTTTTGTGCTAAAGGCGATTAATTAAGAGAATACGACTTTCAGGCTCAGATAACTTTACAAATTTTTAATTAATTTTCATGTTTCTAAGCGGAAATACGTTGTTGCTTGAAAAATTATGACATGAACTTTTATATATTATATTTTACATCGTTGCTAATAACTGACAATGTACGGGGGAAATTCACTGTTGTGGTGCAGTGAATATCAGCTTGGAAGAAAAAGTCGGAGAGCTGAGTTCGAATTCCAGTTGAATTCATTGCATTTATTTACGTGCGAATGCCCTTTGGAAAGATAATTTGTCTATTCTCTATCCAGTTATCGGTTAAATAGCAGTACAGATTGGGTTTTCATAGCCTTGGTTGGCGACCAGTCTGCCGGAGAAATTAATGGCAACTTACTGCATGAAAACCTTCTGCTCAGTCAGTCATATCTATTTCGAGACATGATCGCCCAAGCGTGTATCACGTATGGTACTTAACTGACTGACCGCATACCTGCAGCTTTTATACCACTAAGCTATCTTTTCTGTCTTAATTTTTTCGATATGCAATTCCTACTGTGCACTGGTGTTCTCATCTGAGCTATTATAGTCAAAATGTTTCGACTGTTTATAACCTCCGGCTTTCTTAAAATTATTGAAATATCTGGCAAACGTTCTTGGAGTTTCGAATCTACCGACGAATGAGCATTGGCTATGTATGTACAGTTTATCTGGTGGTTGTGAGTTCCATCCCTGAATTAGGTAGTGAAATCAATCTGCTCTGGTTCAGTAATACAACTAGAAAAGTCATGATAAGGGCAAATTAAGAAGTATTAACTGATACGAATTACGTCCCATAGGAATGACAGCGGAAACTGGTTGATTGATTATTCGGTTGTAAGTAAGGTTTCGGTTGTAAAGTCCCAGAAGATTACTAAATATAAGAAAAGGCCGGACAACAGTTCGAATAAATCAATACATAATAATTATAAAATAATAGACAGGCAAAAATGATAAATGAAGGTACATGTCATTTGTTCAGATACGCAACTCTACAAAAAATACAATTAGGAATTTCACACAGTTGAGGTAATGAAGATTTATTTATATTAGCGGGTTAAATCGAATAAATTATACTAACTGAAATGTCTAATAACAAATAAAACTACTTTTTAACATTATTTCGAATTTATTATAACATGAAGCATCATTATTTATTAATTTTTATTAGTATATCTTTTATCCTATTTCTGTTACACTATTGCAACTCCAAGATAGTACGGTCGTTAGCCGAGCAGGGCGGAAATAAAGAATAAGCTTCCGGTAGGATTCGAACTTCACTCTTTTTTTCCCTTGAAGTGTTTCTCATCAGGGTAGCTGTATTAACGAAGAGACCATGAAGTTCAAATCTAACCCGAAAGCAAAAAAGGGAGTGGGAATGAAATGCTATTAAAAAATTAATAGTACAGTACATTTTCTGTTAATTTTTTCTTTTTTTTTTAATGGAAGTAAATGAAGCATTTTCACGAGTTTTTCTTTTTTTTTATCTTACCGTTATATTAGAACAATCTAGATCAATAAACTCTTCAACCCTTTGAAAAAATAGCACAAAAAATTAAAATCAAGGAATAGCTTATAATATTTTAATACACATACCACACCTGGAATTCCTGTCTTTCGTGGACGCCGCCTTGACTACCTCGACCACATAATCCTCGATGATAAGCAATACTTAGAGCAGTGGTTCCTAAACTTTTTTTTTCTTTCGTCCGCATTTTCGGAATAAAAATTTTCTCGAATATCACCAAATCTTATGTGATAAAAAGTACATTTAAAAATAAAATTGACTGAGAGAAGGTTAAAGGGAGATAACCGCGAGTTGGAACATTATCATTGATAACTCTCTTCTCTAAATTGCGGATCATTGTTGCTATTTTCTTAATACTTGATATAATAAAAAATATCACAACCATAAAATTGGTCAATAATTAATTATAGCTATATAGACTGGTACTTATGTTAGTAATCACAGTCAGTCATACATAATACACGCTTTGGACGATCATGTCTCAAAAGAGACATGACTGACTGAGCAGAAGATTATCCCACAGTAGGTTCCCATTGCTTTCTGCAGTAGACTGGTTGCCAGCCAAGGCTATAAAAACCAATCTGTCCTATTATTTACCCATAACTAGAGGAGAAGAGACGGATTAATATCTTTCTCTGGGGTATTCGTACGTAAGTGAATGCAAGGAATTCAACTGCAATTCGAACTCGGCTCCCCGATTTGTCGTTCCACTGCACCACAACGCACATCCTATCACTAGTAATCCAAAATAATAGTTTAAATTTTGAAATCATACTTATTTTTAGCATATGAATTTTTAAAACTGATTCTAATTTTTTTATTGTGTTTCAATCATTGCGTCTCACCGAGTGTTCTCTTCAGCTATGATGCGCATCGCACCGTACAACTAGTAATTGATCATCAGAATTAATTAAACTTTTCACTCTGGAAAACTTTAACGTAGTCGTTACCTTGTAGTAGATTAAAAGAAAAGATAAATCGGTGAAATGAAAAAGACGACCGGTTGTATGTTCTTTACAGTTTCAAAATACATCTTGGCAAAACTAGGCGTCTCAACAACAAAAAATAGGAAAAGAAAGAAAAAAGACGTTGTATTGAAAAGGAGACACTTGAATGAAAGAATGAGGATAAATGGGTTACTTTTTTTCTACTTTGATGATTAGTGGGGGTCGTATAAATAGGTAAGCAGGACTGAGGAAGTCGGAAGAGAGAAAGGTCGTTTCATTCAACAAGTAAGCAATTTAATTTTGGGGTATAAAGCCGAAAGAGAGCACTCAAGCAACACGTGATTTCGATCCACATGGATTTCATTGCTTTTGTTTCTTTGTTTCTTTGTTTCAAGTTTCTTTTATCATTTTCCTTCTATTTTGTCACTTTGTCTCTCCTTGGCTATTTTCCGCTTTTCAATAGTGTTTACATTGGAACAGTAATAAACAGATCTGCAAAGACACAAACAGAAGATATAATCAACATCTGGGTTCCGCAGCCTAAAAGGTTATATTAAATGAATACTAAAACAATGTAAACTTTAAAGCAAAAATAGAAACTGGCATGAAATTAGTTTAAATGTAATTTCTATAACTATAAATTTAAAGTAAAATAAACTTTATATTCCTGACAAAGTAAAGAACAAAGTAGGAAATGTATTGCAATCTAACATGTTGCACTTTTATTAAAGATTCTTCAGAGATCGAGTTAAAAATTAAAGGTTTTTATAAAAGAGACAGTATACCGGAATGTAAATTGTCCATCGTGTTAATACTTTTGACATTCGTATTAATAAGTACACACACATGTAAACATACAAGCTTTTCTATACACATATGCACATACAAAATATTCCACACGCATACTGTTAAAAATAATTATCTGTTGCTTTAATACACGTGACATATATCTGACTAATAAGAATCAACCCCACATCACAACATTCCAATATACTGTCTCTTCAGATGTGTTGCTGATATATAATTTATTTTCCCCTAAATATATTGCTGGTAACATTTTTTCTTTTAAAAATATATTCCTGGTAATAATGTTTTTTTGTTGTTTTTTTTAATGTATTGCTGGTAATATTTTCTTCTTCAAAAAAGTACTGCAACTTTTGCAAAGGTGTAGTCGACGTATTCTGAAGCCCTAACTGACAGGGCGATCTGTTGATTAATGCTGTCTGGGTATCGTTTGGGCTACGTCTCAACACTTACTAGTTCCCTAAAATTCACTGTCTACCCTAAGGATGATTTAAGAAAGTCGCAAGCTTGAACCATACTTGCATTTTTCTTCCGAAATAAACTTCGGACAATATCAATTTTGTATGAGAAAGATTATTCGTATTTGGAAAAGTCGCCCAGTAAAACAGAACGCATGTTGTCTTTTATAACATTTGCCTCAACGAACATTTGCTGTTGAAATACACAAAATCTAAATGACATGATCACGCAACTTACGAAGATTACAACACTGAAACATTCCGACGAAGTCACGTCGAAAAGAAAATTCAACTTTCTAACAGATTGTAAAGGATGTTAAAACACAAAAGTTGGAAGTTATCCACTACGGCCAAACAACACTCAATCATCAGCATCATCATCATCATCATATATGATTTAAAAGAAAAGTAATTCAAAGTCTCTACTGAAACAAAACTTTATAGACAACTGAAAAAAAAACTGCTATTCTCTCTGGTCGCAGTTCCAACACAATTCATCGATAAAATCATGAAGAACTGTTGGAGGCTAAAAAATCGATCAGAAGTAAATTGCTGAAGTCCTTAGCAACTGTTTGTCGGAAATCAAAAGCTAAAAGCAATTACAAGCGGCAAAGTGATTTGGGCGAAACCAAGAAAAATCTTGAACCACAAAAGCAAGAAAATTCAGGAACTTTTTTACGAGAATTTCTATGGCTTTTGAGTACCTGCAACCGTTATGAGGACATAAAACACGCACAAACATATGTAGTTATATGTGTGAGAAGGTGCGCGCATATGTGCGTGTGCGTATGTGTGTGTGTGTGTGTGTGTGTGTGTGTGTGTGTGTGTGTGTGAATAAATACTGTTATGCTCTTTCCATACTTACAGATAAAACTGATTAAGAATTGGAAGTTTGTATGCGACAATTAATACACAATCATACACACACATATATGCATATATACGTTTTTACAAGTACATGAAAATGCTTTGATATATATGAGCACACATTGATATATATATATATATATATATATATATATATATATATATTCATTCAAAAACTCAAATAGGTTTATGCAAAACGCTATCGTTTTGCATGCACGCACAAAGAACCATTTATCTCTCTCTCTATCTCTTTCTCTCATTTTTCTCACTTTATATTTTATACAGAGAGAGAGAGAGAGAGAGAAAGCAAGAGAGAATATATATATATATGCAAGTTTCCTTTAAAGGATCAGATAAAATCTATCTGTCTGTTTCATTTTTATTGTATTTTTACTAATTTTATGATAAGGTGTTGAAGATTGTGCCCCAAAATTGTGAATAAAGTGTCTGACGTTCATATTTTGTTCTTTTTATTCAGGCACGTTTGACTTTCGTAGTCATTATCAATAACTGATGATATAGTGTCTTTGAGGTAATTAGAATTCTCTTTTTTTAATAAAACTTATATATAACTAAATATATCCTGTTCCTATATTTGCAGAGACAAAATAATGGAAACAACTTGAAATTTCAGACAAATTTATTTCAGTATCGAGTGGGACCCTCTTTGGCAATAATTTCAGCTTGAATATTGCGTGGGATCGACTCGTACAACGTTTGAAATGAAGAATTTTTTATCTATTCTCCAGTTTAAACTGTCTCCAAATTTTTCAGTGATGATGGTGGAGTATATCGACTCCTGTCTTGTTTTTCTACAATAGACCATAAATGTTCAATGATGCTGATGTCTGGGAACTGTGGTGGACAAATAAGATGTTTTGCTTCACTGGAATGTTCCTCGTACCACTTAGCTACAACTTTAGCAGTATAAATGGGTGAATTATTACCTTGAAAGATGGCATTTCCCTCCCCCTATAACAAACACTCATCAACAATAATTTCCCGAAACATTTCCTCCAGGAGTAAATCAAATTATCCTAGAAAAAATTAAAAAAAAAAACACAAGCAATCATCTTGATATAAACACTAGTAAATTTGTCTACTCCGTAACTATAAACAAGATGAAAAAAACCATAAATAATATAATTCCCCGGTATGATTCCAATAGATACCTTAAATTTATCATATACTAGAAAAAGTTAAAAGCATTTTACTCAATTATTCTCAATAATCGAAAACCACAACCGCTACGTTTTTTCGTTAAAAACAAATGCTTTTTATCAATTCTCGTTTTCTTTCAAAGACTGTGTCTCCAATAGAAAAACAACATTAAATGCTTACATTGGTTACACAAATACCACACTTTCCCATAGGTTAACTTGTCATATACCAAACTGAAATTTGTGTCAATATCGATTATTATATCACAAACAATCAAAGTACAATTATCAACATCGGATAAATATCAGTAGATAATGCCAGTATACTATATAACACTCACAGCAAGAAAAGTTTCAATATTCTAGAAGCTATTATTATACAAAATTAACAGTCCACATTAAATAAAATATCACAAGAGACAGTAAAGTGTGTTAAAATATTTAGTACACGTATATAATAATAATAATAATAATAATAATAATAATAATAATAATAATAATAATAATAATAATAAGGAGAAAACTTGTCTATTAATTGATATGGCTTGTCCAGCGGATTGTAACATAGCAATCAAGGAATTTGAAAAACTGTCAATATATAAAGACCTGGAAATTGAAATAGAAAAAATGTGGAAATTGAAAACAAGAGTTGTGCCAGTGATAGTAGGTGCACTTGGAATGATAAAAAATGGAACAAAACAACACATTGAAAGAATCCCTGGAAACCCCAGCTTAAGAGATATACAAAAAATTGTCTTATTAAGTACAGCCCACACACTAAGGAAAACTTTATCTATGTAATGCTGGAGATGATAGGGAAGATAGAAAAACATGAAATGGAGCCATAACAACACGCCACTACCTGCCTTAGGTCTCCCCGCAGACTTGGTTGGTAGTGAGACCAAAGCAGAAATCGAAATATGATGAAAAATGACATAATAATAATAATAGATTTGAAAAGTTATTAAAGTATAAAGACCTAGAAATTGAAATAGAAAAAATGTGAAAATTGAAAACAAGAACTGTACCAGTCAAAGTAGGTGCGCTTGGAACGATGAAAAAAGGAACAACAACACATTGAAGAAATATCAGTTTAAGAAAAATACAAAAAATGTTCTTAATACGTACATCCCACACACTAAGAAGGGCTTTGTCCGTGTAACGCTAGTGATGTTATGGGAGTTAGAAAAACGAATCATGAAATGTAGCCATAACAACATACCACTACCTATATTAGCGTTTCACGCATATCTTTGGAGAAATTTGAAATCTAGAGCTCTAAAACTTGTAAAGATGTAGCCAACAAAATCTTGACTACAAACAAACGTCAATTTTTAATAATGAGTGAGTCGGTCAAAAATACTTAAGCAAAACTGAACAAAACATTAACTTTGAGCAGATTATGAACAATTTTTATTCTAATGTACAGCATCTTATTCGAAAATTGTAAAAATACAATTAACTTTAACAAAACTTATTTTTTGAGTTTAACAAATTATACATATATATATATATATATATATATATATATATATATATATATATATATATTCTATTTGTAAACGAGTTATTACGCGACCTAGGTTTCTACCGTGAGTGGTGTCTTCAGGCGATTTTCAAGATATATATATATTTGTTTGTAGCTATGAGCAAGAAACCTGAGAGCTTGTAGGTTGGCAGGGTGTTTGTGCCTTGTTCACGAATATCTTGAAACACACTGAACCTGAAGAAATAACGAAATCTTCCAAATTCTTCTCTCCATCCTCGTGGCCACAAATCAATTTCCGTACCCGAAAGCGGCCTACTCTTAGAGGGCGTTTAAGCATTTATATCTGCTTCAGGGTAGAACAATGGATCACTTAAAAAAATCACTCCCATACATGCTTATGCACAAATTCAAACACACACACATAAACATAGATACGCACACATCTACGTGTGCTGACATACGCAAATACACATAAATATCTAAAAGTACATGCACATACCCTCGCATAATCCTTCATTCATAAATCTGTGTTTATATGCAAGCGTGTACATTTACCTATACGCAACTACAGCCATACATAGAATATTCCTACATTCCTCCAAGCAAACGTATATGTGCTCACATACGTACATACGAACGAATTTAGATCACTGTGTAAATAAACATATACGCGTATATTTATAAATTCACTTTTTTCTAAGGGTATAAAAAAGTGTTATATCCACCATTTTAGCGGCTAATTTTGTTTTTCATGATCAACTTTTAACTTTTCAATTGATTAAATTGGTATAAGAAAAGAAAAGAATGTATAAATCTAATATAGAAATACTTAGAAGATTTAAAAGCGTCTTAGGGTGTTCATTCCGAAAATCAAGACGATACATTTGTTCTTTTATTTTGCATGATTTTATATATATATATATATTTTTTTTTTTTTTTTTCTACCTACGATTTTTTTCCTACTCGTTTTTCTAAATTTTATATCTTCTTTTTACTATTTTTATTCCCGCTTTCTTCCTTCTAAGTCGTGCCTTAATTTTTTTTTTCTATTATGGAAAACTGCAGAATTTATCCCTGGTATGAAGTAAAAAGAAGCCGAACATTTACCAAGACGTCTATTGAACGTTTTCTCTATAAGATTAACTAAATACCTTAAGGAAGTTATTGATATTTTAGAAAATTTCGAATAAAAATCTTACTTTTGTTTATCATTAAACATAGATACCTCATTCTGCCAGTTATGCTTTTATTAATTCGTATCTACTGACAATCCTTTTCTAACTAAATTTCAATGCTTTATATGAATTGAATATTTTACTTAAACATATTTTAGGCGCTAGATTAGAAATGTGGTGCTTAATTGGCCATTTTAATTTTTGATTTAAATCCTAAAATATTTACTTAACGCAGAGATTAAGAAATACAAAGGATAGATAGTTAATGATACTTTTAACGTATCCGTTTAATAAATCCTACCTGTGATATTATTGGTTTGATGAATATCTACTAGGTATCAAGACTTCAGTATCTCTTCTTTTTTCTATTGCTAATTTAAAGGTTTATTTAATTGAAGAGCGCAATATTAATAAATAAGTCCTTTTTTCTTTTCATAGACCACAATGTCTGATGTGTTGATTTCAGACGCCCTATGTTCGATATGATAGCACATGTCTAAGGAGCCTCTGTCTGAATAATTGATTTAATTCAATCGTTTTTAACAAATTGAATAGTGATCATCTTCTAGATCATTTCTGATTAACGCGGGGACCCCCAAGGCGCTGTCCTTTAACCTACGTTGTTTCCTATCTTTATCAACGATCTTCTCGATGTCATCTGTTCCCAACTTGGTATTTATACTGATGACACAACTATTTACTCATAATTCTGGGTTCGACGAAGTAACACTGGCGGTTTCTGTCGAAAATGATCTCCAATCAATAATTGCCTATACTCCTGAGATGAGATAGTATTTACATTATTTACCTTGTTCGGGTTGTTGTCTTCATTTTTATTGCTATGTTTACGACGTTTCGACCGCTGTACGTTCCAGCCTTCTTCAGATGTTAAAAATTTCCAACCGAACCCTTTATTTCGATCACTGGGGTATATCATTCTTATTCAATATGCGATGCCACTTTCGGATGCCATGTAGTTTTCTCTCTTTGATTCAATTTTCTAAGTTATTTGATCGCCATTACTGTAGCCAGGTATTGAACTTACAACTCTTTGGGGTAAGTGACGGGATCTAATCAACGCCTATAACCACTGGGTCCTGAGAATTATATACCTCAGTGATCGAAATAAAGGCTTTAGTTCAAAATTTCTAGCACCTAAAGAAGGTCGGAGCATATAACGGCCGAAACATCGTAAATATGGCAATAAAGATGAGGTCAACAGACTGAACAGTGTAAATAATGATCTCCAAACGTTTAGTATCTGAAGCAAGTAATAGAATGTATATTTAATCACATTAAAAACGAAACTGTTTTTCTTTAAGCATCATAGAGAACCATTTTTGCCCTCATTCAGCATGACTTAGGCTAGCCACCAGGAGAGCAACTCATTGCGCCTTCATGGTTTCATGTTTTCTCCTGACATGAAGTGGAGCGATTATATTGAATGCTGCTAAGAAATTTGCTTCGTAGTATCGTTCCAGACTTGTTTTCTCATTGGAATCCATCTACCAGTTGTCCGTGCATTGAATAATGCTGCAATAACGGCCTAATATTACGGCTGTATATCTCAAGATTCTCAACAAAGTTCATAGAAGGGTCTGTAATGCTATCGGTCCTGATCTTGCACGTCGATTCTAGTCACTTTCAAACCACCTTGATAAGGTTTCCTCAGAAACCTAGTCCCATCGTTTCCAGTAGAGCATAGGCTATCGACGACTCTTCGTCATCACACTGCACAGGTGAATGTCTTGGTTTGTTGACGTCGATGCTTTTGTAACGTGTCTTTTTTTTAAAGTAAGACTGTTAAACCTACACAAACTTCTTTTATCCTCCGGACGAGGTAGGAAGAGATCGATTAATTAAGTATATTTGCGTGTAAGTGAATACAACGCATTCAACTAGAATTCGAACTCATCTCTCCGATTACTCATTCCGAGCCGATATCTATTGTACCATCCGGCTTCCCTCGGGCTCGGATGTGCGTTGTGGTGCAATGAATATCGTCTCGGAATGGGAAATCGGAGAGTCGAGTTCAAATTCCAGTTGAATTCGTTACATTTACTTACGCGCAAGTACTCTTGGGAAAGGTATTAATCCGTCTCTCCCCTCCAGCTATGGGTTAAATAACAGGACATTGGATTCTATAGCTTTGGTTAGCAACCACAGAAAGTCTACTGCTGGAAAATCTTCTGCCCAGTCAGTCATGTCTCCTTTGAGACATGATCGCCCATGCATTTATCATGTATGTCACTTAACTGACTGAATATAAACCTGCCTCCTAAGTATACTACTAGATTAGAAACTAGGTCACATCACTTTACTGTTGAATTATCTAGATGCAACCGTAAGTTCTATTCTAACAGTTTCTTTTCTTGAAGTTCTAGCCTGTGAAACTCTTTTCCAGTTTCTAACTTTCTTTGCCGCTTACAGTCTTCAAAAATTTAAATGCAATGTCAGTCGCCATTTTTGTCTTACCGATTTCTGTTCTTTTATTATTTTCTTTTCTCCTCACTAAAGTTTCTCATTTTCTTCCAGTTCTTGTAACATCCTTGCGTTTTAGCGGCAATATCACCTTGTTTGTGGTGAAGTGATTAAAAAAATGTTTATTCAATTACTTCTTTGCCAATATAACTGACTACATGTAATATATGTTTAGACCAATTCTTATTTACTACATGGCTTAGTGTCTGCTAGTCTTGAGTGTTTGCTTAGCCACCTACATTACAAGAGAATTTATAACATTTTCTTACTTTACGTATGCTTTCAGCATTTACATGCTCACGTTTTTACAGACTATCGCTTGCGTCGTTATAATTCTGATTATTTTCAGTCAATGTTTTTACATGATCGTTATCAATTTCATCTGGTCTGTCGTAAAGTGAAAAATTGACCGCATGAAGTCTTTTTATATGTTCAAGCATTTACAGTCAGTTAGTCAAGTGCCATATGTGATACACGCTTGGGCGATCATGTCTCGAAAGAAATGACTCACTTGGCGGAAGATTTTCCCACAGTAGGTTGCTTTTGCTTTCTGCGGAAGACTGGTTGCCAGCAAAGGCTATAGAACCCAATATATCCTGTTATTTAACCCACAACTGGAGAGAACAGACTGATTGATACCTTTCCCGAGTGTATTTGCGCGTAAGTGAATGCAGGGAATTGAACTGGAATTGGAACTCGGTTCCCCGATTTCTCGTTCCGAGCTGATATCCACTGCACCGCAACGCACATCTACCTTTCTTAAAAGATAGAAAAAAATATAAAAAGCATAATGTGCCAAAAGTGTTATTCCCCTTCGTCTATCTTCAATGTTTAAATCAAAATCAAAAACGTGCCAGACGCTGATACTGCAACTCAATATAATCAATATTGATCTTTATGAATGGACTATGCATAGTGAATGCTTAACAACAAAGAAAAGACAAACTTTTTGGCGCCGCGTATTTAAAAATATAACTTTAGTGATCCACTAATGAAGTTCATTTTTCTTTCAGACATATCGATAACACTAACATGCCAGCTTCTAATTTGACAAAAGAAATGAAAAGGTAATGAAATTAAATACGGAAATTGAAAACAATTGGTTTGTTCTGTGCGGATTACATGTTGATACACACTAAGTTCATATCGTCTCTGATAATGCATGACATACAGGCTCGTTTCTCCCGAGGGTGACATTCTAAACGCCACCGCTAATATAGGAATGCTGGACACGATAATCAAGCCCTGGATTGAAAAGGTGGTTGTACATATTTTCGCAGAACCCTGATTCCTTCTACTTGACTTACCTAACCTAGAATTTTCACGATCATGTTACACGGAAACATGTGGCCTCCTCTTCTGAAAACCTCTCAACCAGCCACTGCTTCCATCATAGCAGAGACGCGTTGAAGACCGTCTTCAGGAAAGTGATAGCTAATATGAACAAAAATCTCTTGATTCGTATGAAAAATAATTTCCACCGAGACCGTCGTCGTGGTTAAGGACAGTTTTATTGAATAATTTTTCTTCTTTTCTACATTTTTATCGAATAATCTTTTTCTTTAATTTGTTCTATATTTTAAACATAAAAATAACATTGCATGGTTTCACGCGACAATTCAAACTTCAGACAAAGATCGCCTTCAGCCAAAAACAGTCAGGATGCAGTGTTGATTCCTACGTCCCCGCTGTCTATAGCAGTAAACGCTCTATCTCCTATATTAATCACGATTTCTCTCCAGTCTGTCTGAAGTTATTATGCAAATCACATAAATTTCAATTTGCTTTTAAGTTTTGCTAAATTTTAAACAATCAGTTTCTAAGCCAAAACAAAGCCTGGGTTAATTTTTTCAGCATATTTCATTGAAGCTATTTGAGTTATTCTAAAAAGGTTTGTATAAAAGAATTATGTTAAACCAAACAAACACATTTAACAACAGTTTAATGAAATCACCTACGACTGAACAACATTTATAACAGAATAAATAACAAAATATATAAGTATTTGAAACATTTACATGTTAATGTAGTGACCTTTCTTTTTAATCAAGGTCAACAATCTATTATCCATTGATTCTGTCAAGTTTTTGAATTTAGTGGGCTCAGTTTTGGACAGGATGGTTTTAATTGCTTCCCAGACGTCAGCTTTAATGTCAGATTGTTTTCTAACTTCATATAATATCATCTTGATCGGATTCAGACCAGCACTTGCTAGCGACCATTCCATTATCATGTCTCCTGTTAACATCTGACGAAACTCACGGCTTACCTTAGAAAGAAGGAGTATCGTTGTGCATAAATATACAATTTACTTTGAAACTGCGAGGTTAAAATTTGTAACATTCAAAGAAGGACTTGCCCATGGAATCGCAATTGTTAGCACTGTTTAATTTCATGCCTTCTTCCTTTGAATAACTCAATAATGTTTTGGGTGACAATTCCAATCCATATACCAACTTATCTGCCTCTTTGCTGCCTTTGTGTCGCATCGGATAAAATCTTTGCCCAATCAATCAGGTCTCTCAAACCTCACCCGCAATTCTTCCCCGAAAATTACTTTAGAAACGTCAATTTTCACGTATTTCTTAGCCTAGTTTCGACACTTTAAAATAATTCCTTTATTGAGACCAAGTTGCTTAGGATATTTCTTGACAGATCCCAGTTTCCGAAGCATCAATTCTTCAATTCCAGCTTGTTAAAAGATCTGAGTGCAGGGTAAAAGTGAATATTTTACTATAACTCAATAACATTTTACAATTCCTCATAAAGAAACAAGTTTTAAAGTCTTTTTATTTTGCTTCTACTTCACGATTTAATAATATCTTCAACGGCTTTCTTTATGATTTTATAATCTCTATGAAGTTCCTTTCTTTTCTCCAAAGTAGACCTTGTCACCCTCCATAACTTTATTTCTTTTTTTCAGCATATCCTATATTTTTTCATTACACAAATCATATATTCCAAAAAAGCAACACAAATAGTATTTATTCTGCTCCAGAATCCTTAAAATAATTTTATTTGAATCTATATAATAAGTTGAATCAGTTCATTTTTCAAGCCCTATATATGTCAAATAATACACATTCAAGTAGCTAAAATTTCAGGTATAAATTTCACAGCTGTTTAAAATAGACAAATAATGATTTGACAAAGATTCTTTCAATTACGTAAACTTCAATAAATTTATGTGATTTGCACAACTTCAAATAGACTGTATAAATATAGAATATTATAAGCAATATACATAAATGCATATATATATATATATATATATATATATATATATATGTTTAAGATGAAGAATTTTGTCACTTACCAAGTCGATTTCGAAGTTTCGTGAAAGCACTACTATGATGTCCCAACTCGTCAGAGTTTTTCAATCTGCCCTGACGAGTGAAGGCATCATAGAAGTATCTTTATGAAACTTCGAAGTCGGCATGACTCAGCTCAATTAAGTCACAAACCTCTCTGCATTAATCCTATCAACACTCTATCTCAATCTCGATATCGAGCACTTTACGACAAAACCTGCTTCTAAAATATCTTTATATCAGTAAAACACTGAAAAACAGCAATCTTGTCACTAAGCATCATTACAAATCAACACTATATATATATATATATATATATATATATATATATATATATATATATATATATATATTCTTTTACTTATTCTATATAGATAGATAGATAGATAGATAGATAGATAGATAGATAGATAGATAGATAGATAGATAGATAGATAGAACAAGTAAAAGAACAGGTAGGAAAAAGTCTCTTTATTCTAACATGTTTCATTTTAACAAACTTCTTCAGAGATTTATTCAGATATTTTTCAAAGACAAATGATTCATCTTTAAAAACGAATCATTCGTCTTTTAAAAAATCTCTGAAGAAGCTTATTAAAGTTAAACATGTTAGATTAAAGACACTTTTTTCCTATTTCCTTATTTTCCTCATCTTTTAGGATTTTGATCCATATATTCAACTTGTTATTTCCTCGTGTGGATCATATACTGCATCACAGAAGGCCACTAGTGTAGGGCAGATAATAAGGTTCGAACTTAGGGGTAAAGTAAGGATCTGCAAGATGTAGAAATTTACTAGATTAGATCTTGTCTAGTATATCTACACAGTAGTAAAACATCTATTGAAGATAGATTTCATTAAATAATCAAAGGTCTGCGAAAATATTTTAGACATCGCTCTCAAGAACAACGGCCTCTTCGTTTGTTAGCATCACTATTTTTTTAAAATCATTTACCTCAAACAAGGTGATAATGTCACTAAGATTCAATGGGTTACTGTGAGTGAAAGAGATGAATTTAGAACAAACCAGAAACTCAATCTAAACAGGAAACAAAGTATAAGCCTCTACTCCTTTTCAAAAGACGGAGGTGTATGAACCGGGCGATAAATTTACAGAC
The DNA here is from genome assembly GCA_037127315.1 of Ascarosepion bandense. Classification (NCBI taxonomy): domain Eukaryota; kingdom Metazoa; phylum Mollusca; class Cephalopoda; order Sepiida; family Sepiidae; genus Ascarosepion; species Ascarosepion bandense. The sequence goes on from JBBBDQ010001768.1 coordinate 4,857,838, forward strand.
ACAAGTTTTGCAGTAAATAGAGTCCCTGTAGTAATAGTAATGTGCATAATGTTTTGAAGCGCCCAATCATACACGTGTGAGAAGTGGTGAAAGAAAGAGGAGAAGGGGTAGCGGCGTCATGACACGTTCTGCAGGTGATACGCTAAATACATTCTTTATCTTCTATCGCTTGTGTCCGGCCTGGTCTCTTTCTGCCACACTTAAAAATACCAGCCCCAAGCAATTCTTCTCCCCATTTCCATCTCTCCTTTGTCTACAGCTTCTATTCAACTCTTCCCATTGAGATAAAGATTCGTCCTTTTTTATTATTTATTTCTTCTTTTTAGCATCTTCCTCTAATTAAAACGACAATAATCATTTCAATTCCTTTTAACGCGAGACAATGACTATACGTACGAGCACATCTTTACAAGTATACACAGGAGAGCGGAATACATATATATATATATATATATATATATATATAGTTAGAGAGAGAGAGAGAAAGGGGAGAGGAGAAAGAGACGTAAGTAGTCTTCTGAAAGTAATGCCTCCTATCTATTTTCACCGTAAATACAACAGTTTGAGAAAGCATAACACCGTTATATGGGACAACCTTTCAGCTAAGAAACATTTTTTCACATAGTGATCATGTAAACTCAAGGAAGAAGTCATAAATGTTTTAAAAGGCTATTTTCAACAATGAATGCCCTAAACGCTAATATTCAGAGCCACTGTCGGCACAGTGACAAACCATGTGACTAGTGAAGATGACGAATTTATTTTCAGCAAATTCCGTCAAAATTACGTGCGATTTTTTTTCCAAAACGATGGTAAAGACACTCCATATTAAAAAAAAAAACAAAAAATGCCGTAAATTTATTTCATTTATATTAAATTTTCAGCAGTTACTTATTAATGAACGAATTTTATACTCAATGTTACTTCATAAGAACACGCTGTGACAAATATTTTTTGATCTGTTACCCCCTATTTTAATTTTATTATGGATTAACTTGCGAGAGGGTGAATAATGTAAGACTTAAGCTGAAATCCCTGCCAAATGAAAAAGGAGAAGCTATTAAAAATATGTGAAATGGTGATTAACCAGAAATTTGACTTTTTAAAGGCTATTTTGTTCATTCTCAACCGCAATATTTGATGTCTGGTGTTGGAATGAGTCTACAAATTATGGTCTATATGAATTTCACCCGAGCAATATCAGCTAACATAAAAATGGACGTTTTCGAGTTTAAAGGACATTCGGCATGAGTAACAAATATCATTGTCCTTTAATAACCAGTCAAAACTTCGCGTTATTGCTTATAACCCTCTGAAGTAATAAAAGCTAAATAACTTTTTGACAGTTGGATTTATTTTCTGTTCCTTACTTTCTTTTTGTATTATTTGTGTCGTTTTATAGGGCTTTAAATTCTGAACACCGATCTTCATTCGCTATGAATTTTCAACACTGATGTGCAAAAACTTGAATTTGCATGTTGCATGCTGAATCTGTAAAAGATTGCACCAGCGGTGATGACGAGCTTTTATGCAGCAGCGATAAAGAAACATGTACTTACGTCTATTAAACATTTTGATTAATGTCAAAATGTTTTGTTTGTTTGTTTGTTTGTTTGTTTGTTTGTTTGTTTGTTTGTCTTTTGCCTGGAGGAATTAAGTGATATACCTATTCTATATACGCACTTTCGTATCAGACAACTTTTTGGTAGATTACCGCCTATATAACAAGGCAAAAGAAATATGTTAAAAAGATAAATGTCTATTAATTACTATAGCATCAACGTCCACTTCGTCATCGCCATGGGCTAACATATTAAAACAGGGTGCAACATTTTCTGGATGTTCCTCGGATTAAATGAATGCATATTTTGTCATCGTTCTCTTTTATAAATAAATGTTGATAATTTTTCTAAAGTATCACAAAAAAGATAAATTATATCGAATTTATAATTTGTTAATTATTTATTATTAAAGGCATGTAAGTCTTTAAAATATTTTTCTAATTATTGCATTCTCTTCTTTTACCGAATCGGTATTTTCATTTCCCGATGATTTTAATAATAAAAAGCAATTAAAAAACAATTAAGCACCTACACAACTTAAGAAATAAAATTCAAAAAGCAAAAATGAATCACACTCACACGAAGATATCAAATTACACCAAATTTCATATAAATAAGAAAAAAAATCGAAATACAAAAACCCCGAAAATGAAGACATTACAACAATACCTTCAGAAAACTTCGAAGTCAGCATAAATGAAACAACACTGCTCAATTAAGTGAAAAACCTCTCCACGTTAATTATGCATACATATATATATATATGTATATAATTACGGAGTATTCTTGGTAATAGGTAAGGTTAATTCCACGAGGTATCGTAATCCGATGAGAACTCGATGTTAGAAATTATCAGATTATTGTGAAGAAAATGAACTGGACAAATTTATAAATCCATCATTGATGAATTATTTCATGAATACTTAAAAATTATTTAACTCATCAGACCGAATTTTTTTTTTAATTTTTTTTTTTTACAAAAATGAATGGGTTAGATTTCTAACTCATTAGTTTTTGTAAAAATATTCGGTCAGAACTCTGAGCTTTTTTGGAAAGTGTTTATCGATTAGTTTAAAAAAATATTTTACTTCTACGTTAAATGGTAGGTTGAACCAGGTAATTTTTCGATTTTTTTAATTGTTTTTTTATTTGTCTGCTTGGTTGTGTTTTCTGTTCTAAAATGTTCTAATAACCAAACTTTTTTAGGGTATCTTCATAAGTTTTTTTTCTTTTCATCAAATATTGCTTTGTTTGAAGAATTTTTTGATGACCTGTACTCTATTCCTTTATGACATTAAAAAATTTTACCCATCAATATCTGAAAAAGGTTTAATGGAAGCGTTAAATTTTCGCATTGATATACCATCTAAACATATAGATATAATTCTACATTGCCGAAATCCATACTATTCCACGCTGAGGAAACATGGATTAAAAAATCAAATTACTGTACATTTGATGTACCACAAGGCTAGTTTGATGGAGCCGAAATTTCAGAATTAATGGGAATACACATCCTAAGTAAAATTAATGAAATCTTCCACACAGACAACCACGGATTATACAGAGATTACAGATTAATGATAGCACCAAACAACAAAAGAGAGAATGATAGAATAAGGAAAATACTTTACAAAACTTTAAAGATTTTAAAATAGTAGTTGAAACAAATAAGAAAGTAGTCTAATATTTAGATGTAGAAGTTAATTTACAAATTGGCAGTATCTCTCCATATATGAAAGTAAACGCAACTTTAAAGTACTTAAACACAAGATCTAACCATCACACAGGCATAACCAAGCACATCCATAAAGGTATAGAGCGCAGGTTATCAAAAGATTCGTCAAACAAAGCAATGTTAGATGAGAACATTCATGAAGATATCCTTAAAAAAAGTCTGGCGATAAGAACATTTTAAAATACAAACCCCAACGAAGCAGACAAATAAAAAACAATTTAAAAAATTGAAAGATTATTTGGTTCAAACCACCATTAAATTTAGAAGTAAAAATCAAAATAGGATAAATGTTTTTTTAAAACTAATCGATAAGCACTTTCCAAGAAGCTAGGAATTAAACAAAATTTTCAATAGGAATTCAATAAAGATGAGTTATAGCAGTATTGGTATTTTAGAAAATTACATAAAAAAAACAAAACGCCAGAAATCTAAATAACAACGTAGAAAACAACATCATAATCAAGGAATGTAACTATAGGGACAAAAATAAACGCTCACTTAACGGACTTTGTAATACAAAAGGCATTCTTTGCAAAACAAAAGTACATTACATAAGTTGTTAAAGCAAAACATATTTAGGATCTACCAAAGACAGTTTTAAAGTTAGATGGGATACCCATAAATCTACATTTATACTGGAAAACCTAAAAAATTGTACAAAACTGGCTAGCCACGTATAGAAGTTAAAATTAAAGTATAGAAAAGACTCCGTTATAACTTGGAGCATAGTAAAAACAGCCAAACCTTACAACGGTGGTAAAATATGCAGATTATTCCAGGAGGAAATATTGCCTATAATGTTGTTCCCAGAGAAAAATGAATTATTAAATGAAAGAACAGAAATTATGTACAAGTGTCATGATACAAATAAATACCTACAAAATCAGACAATCGTGGATGGAAGTTTTCCAAGACCTTTAAGTAAATAATCCTAACATTGAAAATTGCGAGTTCATAAAAGATCCCTGTTACATAAGCCTTTGAAAAACAGTAAAATCATTTATTGTAAATCCCCTGAAGACACTGAAAGGTAGAAATCGAAATCACGAAATAACTCGTTTTCAAATGAAAAATATTCAAAAGTTCTACAATATAATTGTATTGAACACTTTTTAATACAACGTGTATTGGTCTAATTTTTTTAATTATTTAGTTTTTGGTCATAATTAAATTCGACTAGTGCACAGCTGTATTAAAAGTGTTCAATACAATTATATTGTAGAACTTTTGAATATTTTTCATTTTTTATTTAACTCGTTTACAAATTATATATATATATATATATATATATATATATATATATATATAACCACGGTTATATATATATATATATATATATATATATATATATATATATATATACTCTTGTGCAGATTGAAACAACTGCTTTAGTTCCCTTTCTTTCACCATAAGGTCAGTTTTTATATCCACTGAAGTTAGAAGGTGTAATCGATTTCTATTTTTTACTTAGAATAGGTCATTTGCATTAATGTGAATCTGTTTTCGGGGTGTATGATGAAATTTGTTTGACCTTGAAAAATATTGCGTCATCTGTGATTGTATCAGATTTTTATCACACCCTGTCACTATTGTTTCGACCGTCGATTAGTTATTCTACGGCCATTGGACGTTACCCCAAGAAAGCATACGGAACTTTTAACGCTGTATGAACATCTTAGCAAGCCTTACAGAGATCGCGGATATTGCTGATAGTTGAAAAGATCAGCCTTTCAACTGTCAGCCGTGTCATCAAGGCAAAGAAAATGCGGTCTGAGGAGAAAAACAATGCCAAGAGATGACGTATACGTTATCAGGAAAAGTGTGAAAGGTTTCAGGAAGAATTTTGTTTCAATTAATTTGCACAAGGTGCATGCATTTATGCGTTATTCTCCAGCAATGAATTGAGTTATTTCGGTGACTGGCGCGTGTATACCCCGCTTATATACAACACGCTAAAATTTCCCTTCCCTGATTCCATACGCCTATGGCTTAGGGGTTAGCGACTCTGACTGACGCTGAAGCGGTCGAGTTTCAATCCCGGCCAGAAACAAGTGGATGTCTAGCCACACTGATATATATATATATATATAGAGAGAGAGAGAGAAATGAAAATTCAACACATAATTAAACGGTTATAAATCTAGAATTTTTCTCGGCAATTATCAAAATTACAAACTGCTTCTTCAAACCCGAAAAATCAAATGTTTAATTTAACTCAGAATGTTCAATTCTTTTCAAAGAGGAAATAATGATAGGTGAAGGGTCACAAAAATAAACTTAAATTACTGTTTAGTAAGATTGGATTTTTTCCTTACCAATAATTTTCTAGCCCATTCAGCTGTTTTTCCTACTGTGATTCTGCTCTTTTAATTTTATTATTTTTATCTATTTTTCATTCATTATTTATTTTTATTTATATTTAAAACTTTTTTATTTTTTTGTTGGTTCTATCACCTGTGACCGATTTTTTAAAAGTTTTTACTGTATACGTTCTTTTTCTTTTGTGTCTGTAATCCTTCATTATTTTTCCTTTTGTCTTGTTTTAAATTTATATTTTGCTTGTCTTTATGATTATTTTGTCAATATTTTGCTTTATAAATCTTTTTTCTTAATTTGTAAAAAAAATTCCTTGTTGATCTTTGATTATTATTTTTAACTTTTAAAATTTCTTGTAATTGCTAATTATTTGTGACTGTAATTATATTATATAGACTTTTTCTGATTTTTTCCTTTTTCCATTTTAAGTTTTTTTATTTTCTATTTTTATTTTTTGTATTTCTTCTTTAGTTTGGTTATTATTGTTTTATGTCGTTGTGTGTATATTATTGTGTTATAATTATGTGCCTGTGTGCTGATTTTGTGGATGATTATATCTATTCTATTGTTTCGTCTTGTATATTGTTTTTCCTTCAAGATTTTTTGTATGTTCGTAATTTGGTGTATGTGTTCTTTATTTTTGTGACATTTCTGGTATTGGTTGCACTAATGTCTAACTGTATACATCTCTACCCTTCACTTTACCTTATTTCATCTCTGTGTCAAAAAATAAAAAATAAGTATTAAAATTCTAAGTTAAATGTAACATTTCTATTTTCGAGTTTGAAGAAACAGTTTGTAATTTTTACTACAACCGAAATAAATTCTGGATTTATAACCGTTTAATAATTATATGTTGAGGTTTCTTCTCTATATTTCATATTGCTCTGAATAATATCCACTGAGCTCACTATTTTTATCAATTTTTAATATTTTATATTAACTAGATAACTTTTATGGATTATGCTCTTTATTATATATATATATATATATATATATATATATAAGCGGTCATTTCGGAAACTAGTGATCAGTAAGATTACACATTTCAAAAAAATAGCTTTTCAGCGGAAACAATGTGTGTGATATGTGTGCGTGCATCTGTGTGTGTGCGTGCGTGTGCAATGTGTTGATTAAGTGAATAATAATGCTTCCACTGAGATCTTCTATTTAATACTGATGCTGTTTACAAATTAATATACAGTATTAGAGGTTGCATCGCCAAAAATAACTTTCAGCAAATCATATGTATGATATAGAACCACAACCATACTCCCTCACTTGTGATATGTCAAAACCACAGTGCAATATGGAAACAGATCATGCAGAAACATAAAACCTTAATTAAATTGTTTCTTGTTGAAAAGAAACGAACATTTGCTGCCCAAATATATCTATGACACAAGTAAATCTGAACAGATAGATAGATAGATAGATAGATAGATAGATAGATAGATAGATAGATAGATTAAAGAGAGAAGCCAGTTAGATATGCATACATTTTGTTGGATAAATATTTTTCATCTTTTTTTTTTGTTTCCCGATTTTGTTACTCGAAATGGAAACGACTTCTTCAGTTTCTGTATTTCTCTTAACTAATTTTTATTATTAGCAATGAAGAACTGATCACCACATCTGGCACCAAGATGACTGTATTTTCCTGCAAAACTTTTAAAAGTACAGAACTATATTTTAGTTTGGTATTCTTAAATCTTCATATATTAGAACCACCTGCTTTTCCCTTATCTTTTACCTTCATTTTCTTTGCCTATTCATCTTTTTGAACAAATAATCTAGCACCTTTTCCTTTTTCTTGCTGGTGCAAGAATCGATGAAACTAACGAGAAAAAAGCATCCCATGATGCTTTGCAAGCCACTACAACATCAACTTGTGAGTATGCACTGGGATTGCGAAAAGAAATGCCGCCTCTCCCAGATGTTATTGGTGAGACAAAAAACACCTTTAAAGTGCAGACTACTCAGCAAATTTCACCAAATTATCTATCAATTTATCTATATGCCATTTCCTATTTAATGTCACCTTTCTTTCTTTTTGTTATTACTATCTAATCTAGTGATGAGAAATTTGTGTTAGAATCATTGAGTGTGTATGTGTGTGCGTTTATGACCTGACCATGTCCAATTGAATATGCAAATTTTTTAATGAAACATAAGAAAATAAGTGGGTATTGGCATAGCGTTTCATCGCCACAAAATAAAGAGAAAGTGAAAACAGACATACAGAGAGAGAGAGAGAGAGAGAGATCAGTAATTACGTAGCCTGACAAATTTATAACGTGAATTGTGATCTAAACATTTTACTGTTCAATTTAAATGATTAAAGGCCAAACGCTAGGGTATGGCGTTTAACATGGAAACAGGTTATATTTGGTCAGGTACCCGAGCAATGTCAAAGGGTAAACAGACAGAACGCAATGAACAAAACTAAAAGTGTTAAAATTAGTTCAATTCAATTATATACAATTCTTAAATCCCATTGTCTAACAATATCCAGACAAAAAAATGAAATTGTATTTAAAAATAAATAACTATTGTGCGATATATTTTTATCATTACGCCACAGGCTTATTGATTTACTCAAAGAGATAGATAGATAGATAGATAGATAGATAGATAGATAGATAGATAGATAGATAGATTGGGAGGGTGAATAGTCTCAGATAGATAGATAGATAGATAGATAGATAGATAGATAGATAGATAGATTGGGAGGGTGAATAGTCTCAGATAGATAGATAGATAGATAGATAGATAGATAGAAATTATATTAGCATTGTATCTATTCAGTAACTAAAGTCTTTACAAGAGAATAGATCGTGTCATTCATCTCCGATTCGAATAAACCACTCTTTTACTCAAATGAAAAATCATATACATCATTGTTTTACACTATTTATACTATTCGGACTATAGTCCTCATCTTGGTTGCCATTTATACGACATTTCGGCCGTTGTACGCTCCGGCCTTTTTCAGGTGCTAGGACTTTCGAACCGAACCTTTATTACGATCAATGGGGTATATCATTCTCATTCATTGTGCGAAGCCTCTTTTGGTCATCATATGAAGGGAGAAAGGGGATCAACGCCTCCTATGGGATGAAGCTGGAATAATAGATAGGGAACGTCACTGGAAACTCCGTAAACGTAAGGAATCAGCACATATGCTAGGTTAAAGTATTTTGAAAGCGATAGCAGCCAATATGGTAAGCAAAATCTGCCTACATAGGAGCATTTCAAGAACTAAATGGCCAGAGCTTGTTTTCTCTGCAAAATAACAACAAATCCATTTTAGACAATTTAGAACTCGTCAAAAATTATTTTATTCGGCTTAAATTAATATTTGTTACTGTTCGTAATTATAAGATGAGCGACTTGTTTGAATGACATATGACTAGAAGAAATCTTTGTGGACAGGTGAATTCGTAACTTACCCACGGTAGTATTTTCAAAGTGTAAAGGCAAAAGTCCGCACATTTGGTTTGTGTTCGCTGTTCAATTTCGTTTTATTTGGCTGTATTACAGATTTCATATGTTCTTCCAATTTATTTTTAAGAAGCGGCTAATCTTGCAACAGTCACTAAAGGAATGTTGGGGAGTAACAGAAACATTGTTATAAAAAAAAGTTAATTGAAAGAACCAGAGTAAAATACTGACAAATGCCTTTTTTAAAAATTTAGTTGAAAATGACATCTTGAGTCTGATTGTTTCAGTAAAAAATTACTTAAAGATTTTGTTTAGGAGAAAATCTAAGTTTACATCTAAATCCTGATCTTCGGAGAGTTGTCTGAAAATATCCATTATTTACATTATAGTTTTGGTTACTAAAACAATATTTTTTCTTTATTTCTGGGATGAGGCAGTATTTAAACTATTTACATTATTCGGACTATTGACCGAACTTGGTTCCGGTTGTTGTACGCTCCGAACTTATTCAGGTGCTAGGAATTTCGAACCGAACCCTTTGGGGGTATATCATTCTCATTCCTTGTGCGAAGCTTCTTTTGATAGTCATGAGTTATCTTCCTCTAACCCGACTTTCTATGTTACTTGTTTACCACTGCTGTAGCGTGTTATTGAACTCACAACCTTTTGAGTCAAGTCACTATAACTAACCAACGTCTATTTGCACTGAACCATGTGGATATAGACGTTAAGGACAACAACTGAATTTCTGGGACTAATGTTAAGTAACCATTTTTGACCAGAGTTCATATTGCAATTTTTGATATTAATGGTTTTCTCTAAAAAATTTTTATGTTAATATTTTTCTCTAGTATTTTTTTACAAGAATTCATTTTATGTTATTGGTTTTTTTAAAGAATTTTTTATGTTATTGGTTTTCTCTAGTATTTTTACCAGAGCTCATATTGCAATGTTTGACATTAATGATTTTCTCTGGCACTCCGTATTACTGGTTCCCATATTGTATTCATCTCTATTCTTGGTCGGCTTAGGAGTGTAGCTCAATGGACTGACACTTTCCCGTTAAGATTGAAAGAAGAAATCCTGTAATCCCACAACCATATAACCTATATTTTCAAATTTAAAAATTGAACTTCATTCTGATTAGTAAAATTAAATACACACATAATTTTTCTGTCTTCTCTATTCATATTAACTCTTTAAATAACAAACGTATTGTTTCCTAGATTCAAATGTAAATCATTTTCTCAACAATGAGTCAACATTACCTGATGACTAGATAAAATCTCAAAACATAGAAACTTCCTAGTCGAAATGTAAATTAAGTTAATATTAAATAAAAACAAATTTAATTATATATATATATTTACGAAAACTTTTTGTCAAGAAAATATGCGTCCTCCAGTAGGATATTTTCCTAAAAAGATTTCTCGATTATTCAGGCCAGTAAATATAAGTAAATATACTGTTTAATTATAAAAACAGAGTATTAACTCAAATAATTAAAAATAGTGTTTAAACAAATAAATTAAACGTATGTTGGAGTTAATCCCTTTCGTAATGAATTTCGTAAAATTTCATAAATAAACTGTCTTTGCTTAAATTTGTTTACGAAAACAGAGCAGATATTAATATTATGAAAAATCAGAAAAATGTGAGTTTAGAACCATTATTTTAGACTTTGTATGACTGTAAGTTCTTCGTGGTCGAACAGTCTAAGATGCGTCAGATCAATTGATAGTTCCCCTAGGGGACACTATTTCGTAATTTCGTATCCTGCTGGAAGTCGCATTTTTCCTAACAAGATTTCTCGTTTATACAAGCGAGTAGATATAAATAAATATACTGTTTAATTTCAAAAACAAAAAAGAAACAGAGTATTTACTTAACTACGAGCATTTATGAAAAATAATTTTAAACAAATAAATTATATATATATATGAGGACAGAGAGAGAAAAAAAAATATGCTACATTTACATAAGTGTACGTGTGGGTATGGGAAAGTGTGAAAGGGTCAGCGGATGAGAAAGTATTAATATATCCCTCCATTATGACGCGAGTAATGGCGGTCATAATTTCGATCTATTGCCCTTTCTGATTTCGATTCAATTCCATTATCAAAAGCCAGGCCACTTCCTTTTGGGGAAAGATTGACGAAGCAAAACACATGGTGACTCACGAATTCTCTTGAAAGAATTATTATAATTCAATTCTTTGTCATCGATAAGTTCACGCCACTTTAGGCTTTTTCTTTGCTTCTTTTGTTACACGTTTTTTCTTCTTCCTTTGTTCAAAATTTTGCAAACAAATAATTATTTTATCTTCACAATATCTTTTATTCGTAATTTTAGCTCTAAGAAACGGAGAGAAAGTTTTACTGTAATATCTGTGAACTTTCTTTCTTAAATATTTTCATTTTACGAAATACAATCAAAATGGTGATTAAATTTTAAGTTTCATCAATCAATTCGTCTGCCACAATACCGAGCGGTTATTGAGTATCCACAGCAATTTCACATATTTTTTGAAAAGAAAATAAATAAATGATTTTCTGACACTATTTTTAACTTTGGCGAATGCATTTAATTTCTACAAAACTTGAATACTATTTCGTATATATATATATATATATATATATATATATATATATATATATATATATATATATCAGACAGATTTTAGTCAATAATACAATAATCCTTACTCATACACACAGTAAAAAGAACCTTCAGATATTGGAGGCCATGTACATTAAATCCAAACATCCCACACTTAATAAAATAACTTTTAAATCTGGCCATAACACGTTACATTGCATTTGAATACATGGTTCTGTTGTCATTTCACGCTATCACGCGGTGTGATGTCATAGAACCGCATTGCAAATTTGCGAACTGCGTTTGTTATTTTTGGTAACTATTGCCTAGTGTAGTTTTATGTCAACACAAATTAAAATCGTCGGTGATGCTGGATGTTATTGTGTTACCGTCTTGGTGACCTCTCTGAAGATGGCTCATGTGAGACAAAAGCTTAGAACCAAATTAATAAAAAATTATCCAAATGTTGGAGAATTTTTGTCTTTATTTTCAACAAAATACGACGTTTAGAACGGCTCATGATTAAATATAATAGACATTCATTGTCTCTTATGTTTAACAGTATATGCTTAGAAAATTATTTGCTGCCTCGTTACACTATATATATATTAGGACATTGAAAAATTTCTTACTGCTTTCCAACCAATGGCGTTCCCAGAACTGCGTGAATGTAGTTTCAGATCGTAAGGCATCTATAAGGAAGAACTATAAGGAAACTTGAAATTAAGTGTATGTTATTTTGCTGAAGTGTAAACAACTTTGTTTTGCTTAGCGTTAAACATGTCGGATTTCGTGCCAAAGAAAGTTTATTTGCAGGGAATTTTAATGCACTACTTTATTCGAAAGAAATCTGCAGTTGAATCACACAGAAGACTGTTGAGACTTACGGCGACCATGTTCTGTCGGTAACAACATGCAGAGATTGTTTTAGACGCTTCAAAAATAATGATTTTCACGTTGAAGATAAAGAAAGCTCTGGCGCACCGAAAAAGTTTGGAGACGAAGCATTGGAGGCATTACTTCATGAAAACTCATGTCAGTCGCAAGCTGCATCTGCACAATCATCACGAGTTGATCACACAACAAATTCGAAACGTTAAAAAAGCATTAGGAATGATTCAAACCAAAGACAGCGGATGCTATACGAATTGAAGTCGAGAGATGCCGAACAGCGTCTTGTCTCGTATGAACAGATTCTTCAACGGTAGAAAAGGAAAAGATTTTGCATCGTGTCGTGACCGGCAATGAAAAGTAAATACGCTACAATAACCAACCGAAACCATCACAAGAGATTGCGATCAAATGATACGTCTGAGATGGGCATAGAAAAAAAAAACGGCTGCTATAGACACGACAAATTGACAACGTGAGGCCACTTGTTGCAAAACGGGTGAAAACCTACTTGGAAATATTTAAATTGAAAGTCCTACTCCACCTGCTGTATACACCAGACATTGCCCCGTCCGATTAACACTTGTTTCAATTGATGTCATATGACCTGGCTGATGGTTAACCTTAAAAGACGTGTTTTTTTCCGGCGTGGAATTCCAATGCTGTCAGAAAGATGGGAAAAATGAGTGGCTAGTGATGAACAACACTTTCAGTGAGATGTTTCTTACTACTTTTTGTAAATAAACTTTAATTTTCATGAAAGATCAGCAAAGAACTTCTTCGAGGTCCTAATATATATAGATAGATAGATGTGTGTGTGTGTGTGTGTGTGTGTGTGTGTGTGTGTGTGTGTGTGTGTGTGTGTTTAGGTAGCAAATTTTCTTTTAGATATGTCAGATTAAATAAATTGCAAACATTGTGTCTGCTTATTTTTAATAAAATATTACAAGTGAAAGATGTAAGAAATGAGCTGTAACTTTGACAGATGATTTTATTATTCATTTGTCGATGTTCCGAAGTACTTTCAACTTCCTTCCAAAATTATCTTCGAGGATGTGTGTTGTGGTAACAAAAAATAACCGCAAAATTATGTTGCTAAAGATTACTGTAAATTTTCATCTTGCTTCAACTACAAAGTTTGACAAATTGTTTAGCGTTCATTTGAACATGAAAATTATCTAAAATGGATTTTTTTAATGTTTTAATGTCATGGTCATGAACGTGTTAAAGCAAGAAAAAGCTGTTCTTTTTATAAACATTATTTCAGTATTCGTAGCTGATTTTATTAACTGATGGCGTAAGTTTTTTACGCGAAAGATTATTCGTGAGTATGAACAAATTTCATTAAAAATAAGCAGATACAATGTTTGCAATTTATTTAATCTCTCTCTCTTTCTCTCTCTCACACACACACACACACACACACACACACATATATATATATATATATATATATATATATATATATATATATATATATTGATAATTTTACTCCAAGCAAGACAATAAATGCAAGGGTTACTGAGTTACAATGTGAGAAAAGTATACTATTAAAAGGTGAGGAGAGAATAAAAGAACAAGAATTAAGAAGACAGAAGATTTGACATTGCAATTAAATATTTGAAGATTGTTGGCGTCAGAAAAGCTAGAAACTGGAAAAAATTTACAAAAGTAAGATGTGCGATAGAATAAATTGTCATTATAGAACGTGCGGTTACATCCAGCCATTTCAACTGCAAAATGATGAGACCTTGCCGCCAATCTAGTACTATTAACTATATTAACGGATATATATATATCTATATATATATATATATAGATATATATATATATCTATATCTATATATATATATATATAATTGTGTACTTGATAACAATCCTTATTTTATACATATAGCAGTTTCTTTTCTCGCACTTTTCGCTTGGTTCTATGCTTTCCAGTCAACTTTCTCAGAAACGTAGACGCAATATCTAAATTCTAATCCTTAAATACACGTGGTCGGGGCACTAGGGAAAAATCTCCTAAGAACAGTTACCATGAAAGTATTTGTAGAAAAGATAGAGGGAAGCCACGTCACGGCGGTGAGAAGGTGACTGAAGTCGAGATGCCAAGTCAAGACGGATTATTGCAGATCTTTCTTTGGGTTTTGTCGAGAACACCGAGATGAATAGCAGGAGCACCCGACCGGATTTGTCAACAGTACTAAATGCACAAACGAATGGTAGATGTTTTAATGTGCAAGATGGATTCAGACGAGAAAAGATTTCTGCCCTGACACAATGACCTAATCTTCCAAGTCTGGCTGTTCGGTTCTAAGCTGCTGGATCCTCATACTTCGAATACGACAGGCGAGACCATTATTTTTTTATTTTTTATTTTTTTATCATTATGTATTAATACTGTAGTACCTACGTGTGTCACGCTTTTGCAAAGAATTATAACTCGTGCAGAAAAACTCATGCAGAACTATAACATTTTTTCACTTACCTCCCTTCAAATAAAATTTAATGGATGCTGATTCAGTAACTAATATTGTTTAGTTTGTACTAATATGGTTAATAAAATATTAGAAGAAGAAGAAGAAGAAGAAGAAGAAGAAGAAGAAGAAGAAGAAGAAGAAGAAGAATTATAAGAAAAAAGAGGATGAGAAGACAAAAGAGAAGGAGGAGAAGACAAAGAAGAAGAAGGAGGAGGAGAAGGAGAAGGAGTAAACGAAAAACTAGGAGAAGAAAGAGGAAGAGGAGAAGAAACCAAAGATGATGAAGAAGAAAAAGGAAGAGGAGATAGCTATATTCTGGTATTTTTGTAACGTTAAATTCTAAATACAAATATATGTATATACAAAATGATGCCATGTGTAAAACGGTTGCACATGGTTTGACAACAGCGGGAACGAGTATATAAACAGATGGTTGATTATTAAGTAACTTCTGTTTTTGTTTATCGACAATAATAATTTACAATTACATTTTATTCAGTTACATATTAAATATTATTTGCAATGACCTGCTACCACTTTTCAGGCAGATGCTCGGTAGCTTTTCGTAAAATTTTACAGATTTTCATGTGAAAAGGTTTTCGGTTAATGTTGAGTGTGATTTTCATTCAACAAAGTTTGGCCCATAAAAACATTTTAAAAATATATACAGAGACACATTAAACAAATGGTAGAAATGTTGACTTAAAATTATACTACAGTGAGTTAATGTAGAATAATTAATTGTGCATAATTTAACATGATTTTGAAAAATAGATATCTAACATCCTTGACTAGCAGAACAATTGCCATAAAATTAAGTTTCATAACATTATTTTACTCAGTTGTCAAATTTTAGAAGCTCAAATACTTCTTAGACCTTAAGGTACACACATAGTGAGGTTGGTGAAAATTGTAATGAGACAGAACATCCAGTCACCAAATTGTTTTGAGTTGTTTTTGTGTTTACATCATTTTCACACGGGATTATAGTGATTTTATGGTGTGGCAGATCCGTGGAGACCGATCACCTAGAGACGTCATCAATACACACACACGAACACACACACACACACACACACACACACACACACACACACACACAGATATGTATGTGTGTGTGTGTGCAACTATATACTTATAGAATTCGTTGCATGTGCTTCCCGACACACGCACACACGCACACACATATGGTGTTAAGTTGTGATGATTCTTAGCGCAAAGTTTGTTGTTTCTTCGGTGATTTACTGTTAACAAACCATTTTAGGCAAGCAGGTTTTTGTCATAAAGTTCTAGATATCGAGATATAGATATAGCGTTAATAGAATTAATGTAGAGAAGTTTGTCACTTAATTTTATGCTCTGCCGATTTCGAAGTTTCGTGAAGGCACCATTGTCATGTCTTCACTCTTCAGGTCTTCAGCAGCAGAAACAAAAGCCCTGAAGATTGCAAACATTAAAATAATGCCTTCACGAAACTTCAAAGTACACATAATTCACATCAGTTTAGTGAAAAACTTTTCCACTTCTCCACATTAGTTTATATATATATATATAAGAGAGAGAGAGAGAGAGAGAGAGAGAGAGAGTGTGTGTGTGTGTGTGTGTGTGTGTGAATTTCGGTGAGTTTTACAGAAATATCGCCTCGAATTTCAAATGTTTCGATTGTTCATTCGAATCTTCATCAGGTGGAAGGTTTCGTGCATGTGTGTGTGAAATGCTGACAAATGAACTCGCAGAAAATAGCAGGAATTTATGTCCCCATTGTGACGTAGCCACCAACGAACAAAGGCGCTTATGCTGGCATTAGAAATTGTTGAAACGGCAATGAAGAAAAATCGATTCTTGCACGATTTGCTAACACTTATGGTTTATGACCACCCCCAACACACACACCAAAAAATAAAAATAAAATAAACACAACGTGTCTCCTGTTTTTTGTTTGAGGGGACGTTTTTGTTTTATTTTTTGTTTTTATATTATTTATGTATTTTTGTTTAATTTATACTTTTTTTATTACAAGTAAAGATAAGGAGTTGGAGAAAGAGAGTCCAAAGTGTATGCGATGTAAAACTTCCCAAAATGCAGTGCGAGACATATTGAATAACTGATGCTGACCTTCCGGCGGGATGTTTAGAAAGAGGCTGAAGTTTAAAGATGAGGACAAGAAGGAAGGGGGACAATTAAGAAAGAAAGAAAGAAAGAAAGAAAGAAAGAAAGAAAGAACTTTTTTAAATTATTAGGATGATGTTGCTTTCCCCTACAGGCGTTGGTCTGTCGGGAGAGTTGAACAATGTGTCTGTGCAGATGTAATTAGGGGGAATTGGTAGGAGGAGGATGTAGAGTAGGAGGAGGCAGGGAAGTGCAAGGAAGAAGTTAATCTCAAGCCGAAGACGCCAAAGAATAGCGAAGTTAATGTAGACGTCAGAGAGAATGAAGACGAAGACTTAGTAAAAAGGAAAAATGAAATCGTTGGTGTCAAGTTAGACTTAATATCTTAGTCAACTAGTCAGAAATGTTAGTAAAAAAATTTAAAAAATTAAAAAAAGGATTTGTGATTTTAATATTTAATTAATATAATACTAGCGTATCCCTGCCGTAAAAATGGCGGCAATTTTCAGAAAGTTTTAATTGTGAGATACAGTGAAAGAAAAGTTTTAGAACAATATACTGAAATTCAATAAAGCGGAGTTTTAAAAAATATCACAACTAAAAGAAGCGTTGAATTAATCTGATCACTTTATATTTTTGAAACGTTCAATAGTATCTATGATTTATTGACTACTCAATATCTTTTCATGTTATAAAATGTTATGTTTAATATAACCCTGACAAGAAAATATCTCTCAGAAGAAAAAGATTGGCAATCAAACGGCAAAAATGGTGACAACAAAGCCTATTCCAAAAATTTAAGGCAAGACGAACACTTAATAAAAGCTATCTGAGTGTATACTAGGATTTGCATTTCTAGAAAAAGTAATGATGTGAAATGATTTTCCTTTAAGCTTCTTTTCCAAGTAGTTGAATTTAAGGCGACAAGTTATGAGTTTAAAGCCTTACACTAATCAACCATTTGCTTATCTGGAAAAGTATCGCGCCAGTAAAAATAACCCCAAAAAATCAATTGACAGCCCCCAAACAGCATTTTAAAGAAAAAAAGACCGAGTATTTTCACTGATAATAATGCTTAAAAATCATTTTAAATACTTAAGAATTATATATATATATATATATATATATATATATATATATATATATATATATATATATATGTTACCTCTTAATAAATAAAATATTTTTTGTAGTAGGTTGATTCTACATGAAAACAGCGAACATTAGAGTCTTGAAGAAACTTAACAGGGTTTGAGGCACCTATGTGTGGCATAATGGTTAGCAAGCTTCTCTCGCTAGAAACAATTACATGTGAGTTCGATCCTCACTAGGTATACTATACTATACTTTCGGTATTGTGTCACATCTAAGCGGCGTTTAGAAAATCGCCTTAACGGCATTTGCAGTCATTCACGTAACGGCGTTTGCAGTCATTCACGTAGTCTTTTCGAAGTTTGTTAATTTTATTGACGCCAGACGTGCGTACTATGCATGGTGTAAATAAACACAAACATTTGCTTTTTTTGTGGTGATTTGCTCATTGATGAACAAACGGAGCACAAGTGGAGCCTCCGAAAATGTTAGAAAATCTTTTTTTCCCCGTGGAAGATTTATTTTACAGTTAATCAGAAAAATTACCTAAACCTAATCCCACAAAGAAACTTAAAGCCTTCCAGCGATCATAAATGAATGTTGTTAAAAAAATGTCCTTTGGGACAGTCAAGGACAACAGATCTCCCGACAGCATTTTAGCGGTGGTGGTGATGAGAGAGAGGCTGAAATTTTGGAGAATTTAAAAAAGTATACATATATACAAAAACATTTATAAATAGAAAATAAAGCCGAAATTCATATTGACTATTCTTTGCAGCTTACGCTTGTGAAACCCACATAATATTTAGTATTGTTGAATTTATCGCTTACAAACTTTTTCAAGATTTACAAACTTTATGTTTCGTTCAATTTTGCAAACCAATCGATGAAATTTGAATCAGCTGATTTGTTTGGAAAAATAATTTGACAAAAACCCTACTTCGAGGTTTAATAATTTTTTTCATTTAATTTAATTTTATAGGACTTTATTGTTAACAATTTCTTTTGATTTGGTATCGATCGGCCAATGTATTTTAGAGGGTGTGACGGACTTATAGACGGACTAACGGAAATCACAGAATTTTATAGATAAATGTGTGTCTACATATACACAGGTCAACTGATTTCAGTTTACTTCATCCTGATAATTTTGATTGGCGAAACTATGGAAGAAGGAATATTTCGGTGATTTCATAAATGCTAAATTGTTATGATCAAAATTCTAGGTTAGAACATTTCAAAAGCGGCACAACTTGGGAGGTCCCGAAATTAATTTGTGGTCCCAGGAAAGAGAAACTACTAAGAAACAACGCTATTAAGGCGTTGGACAGCCAAAAGTTTGCTTTTTTTTATTTGTGATGTGAACGGAGGCTTTCCTGCCAAGATGGATTATGGTGATTTTCTAAGCGCAATTTTGATGTGGTACAAGGCAGAAAGTATGGGACACCCAGTGAGGATCGAACTACCAAGATGGATTATGTTTGTTAAATTGATGGCTGTAATCAAAATAAACAAAGAATGCGACACAATACACTACATTGATTCTTGTTACGTAAAGGCCGGTGTAGCATCATCGATACTCATCCAAATTCACGTTGAAATTGAACCTTCTATAAAATGGAAACAGCTTGCACGCTCTGATGAGTCGCGCATTCTTTTAAATAAGAATAATATGACATGGTAGGTAGGCGTCGTTATATCGCGGAAGCGATGACATCAAAATACCCAGTAAGAAAAAATCCATAAAAATAATGTAACTGATTGCGAAAAATTCTAATTGCAAAAGGTCGTTTCATTCATGCTGAAGACCTATTCCCATTGCTCTCAGCAACATTGTAGACTAGATACACCCTTTCGTATTAACTGAGTTCTATAATGGCGGTTCCAGCAGAAAAATACGCCTTGCCATACAGTACTAGTTATGTAGGTCAGGTAACAGAAACAATGTTTTCACTTTTACAATGGCCACCAAACTCCCTAGAACCCAATTTCATTAGCCATTTATGGGATGTGTTGTACCAAAAAGCTCGCTCAGTGGGACCTCCGCTGCGCAATTTGAAGCAGTTAAAAGATTTACTCCTAACGTCCTAGCACATGATTTATGAAGAAAACTTGACTAGTGTCCATATTTGATCAGGTAGGAGCTGTTTTGTACAGGGAGAATTAATACTTTAATAGGCAACCGGCCATTATGCTTTATCACAACAAAAATCTACAGGAATTGGATCATGAAAAATATTCTTTATTCTCGCATCAAATTTGCAGCGTTTCCTCCGAAATATTGTAACACTCTCAAAAGCTAGGCCAAATGTATATGCTATATGAACTTCTATATGAACAGTCCAAGATAAATATTAAAAAATCAACAGTTGCAATAGATAGATAGATAGATAGATAGATAGATAGATTAGTAGTGGATGTATACGCAGTTTTAATTTTTAATCGGAGTGAATATTCTTCTTATATGTAAAAGAAAGACTGTCAAGAACCAATTTCTCAAAGGTTAGAAGTGCCAGTCCTTTCAAAAGATAATACTAACGCCATAAATACCTACACTAGACGACTGCTGTCTTCACCAGATACACGCATTAGATAGATAGATAGATAGATAGATAGATAGATAGATAGATAGATAGATAGATAGATAGTCGCATATTTTTTCTTTTTTTTTTGTATTCTTTTGTCAAATTTTTCTTTCTTTTTCTTTCTTTTCTTTTCTTTCATTTTCTTTCTTTTTCTTTTTCGTTTTCTTTCTTACTTTCTTGTATTTCTTTTTCTTTTGTTTTTCTTATTCTTTCTTTCCTTTTTCTTTCTTTTCTTTCTTTTTCTTTCTCTTTTCTGCTTTCCTTTCCTCTTTCTTTCTTAATTTTTTTATTTTTCTTTCCTTTTCTTTCTTTCTTCTACATGTTTGGTCCTTTCGTTCATTTATTAATGGTTTTAATCTCAAAACGTTGAACAAATTCCTCATATCGACCGTTTTAATACATCAGAAGTGAATAAATAACAATGTAATCAAGTGAAAGAAAAATAGTCCGGTAGTTTCTTTGAAGGGTTTGTTCAATTCATCTTCTGCTTATAAATTTCATTACTTCTATCAAACATTTGGTTTCGTTCATAAACGGGTCGACTTTATTTAATCTATACATTGTACTAAAACTACAATATCTGCAAAGATTCTGGAATTCACATTGAGTATCTTATCACAAAAACATTTGTAGGACATTAGTACTTTTAAATGTTTAGCCCAAATTCACCTTCGGCATATTTCGGCATCGATGTAAATATAAGGATTACACGAATTCTGTCATTCCTAGACACAGCGATATTCTTATGAAAAACATGTGTTGGCTGCGAAATGATATGCCATTCGAGGTGAACAAAAAAGCATCATTGCGGACTTTGAAGGAGTATCGATGATTTCACATTGTATTCAAACACAATCAGGTGCGAAAGAAAGAAGTTGATTAAAAATATAGAGAGGATTCGCTCGAAAATTAACTCTATCATATTCCTGCTGGCAACGTGTCTAATCAGGAATTTCAGCAAAACTTTAATCCAACAATTCATACCAGCAAAACAAGTGCACGTCAATGTTCGTATTCTCTTTTACCACACCTTCAGCTAGGTGGCTAATAAAAACAAAAATGGCGTCAAATAAGCAAGAACGTAGTCGGAGGAAAAACTGATATCAGAACTCCGACTCCTACCAAGTGTTTTACTTATATAGCATAAGCATAGCAAATTTTTCTGGATATATTAGAGTCTTGTCAGTATTTACTTGATTCTTACGTTTTGTATCAGTCAAAATCGAACACCGAAGAATAATCATAATACTAAACAGAACAAAATTACAAAGTAAAAGATAGAATGGAGAGAAATAAAATTTTTGAAAACTTTATGTATGCAATAAACAATTAAATAAAACTTAATATAAATATCAACAGACATCCCATATCAACCAAAAACATTGGGCACCTGAAGATGGACAGAAGGTACTTGGCCTAAAGGTTGTATCTATAATAATAGATATAACCGAAATGAGAATAATTATTCGAATAAAAATATCTAAAATATACATAGAATGTAATAAAAATATATTATCTGTTCTTCATCTCAAAAATGTTGTGCAAAATTATCAAAAGATAATCACTTTGTAACAATGGCGTGATGCATATGGGCGTTACATGAACATGCGTTACTGTTTTCAGTCCCTGATCAGATAAGGAAACTGATTCAGTAGAAACGAAACGTAACTGACACGACAGGCATAAAATAACAAAATAATGAACAGATACCCCATACCAGCCAAGCAATGGACGCCTGAAGATAGTTTCATGATCAGTCAGTCAGTTAAATGCCATACGTAATTTACGTTTGGGCGATCATGTCTCTTTCAATCCATGATTGACCAGGCAGAATATTTTCCAACCTTTGCTATTTCTTTTTACGGGAAACTAGTTGCCAGCCAAGGCTATAGAACCAATTCTGTCTGTGCTATTCAACCCATAGATGGAGGGAGAAGAAATGGAGTCATACCTTCCCGAAGAGTATTAGCACGTAAGGGAATGTAATGGATATGACTGGAATTCGAAATCGGATCTTCGATTTTTCAATCCGAGCCGCTATTCCACCGAGCCTCCTCCATAGATGATATTAGTATATCTTAATTACGAATTTTGACAGACTTGGATTACTAGACATTATAGATTACATATTTCAATTTTTTATAATAAATGACACACACACACACACACACACACACATATATATATATATATATATATATATATATATATATATGTTTACAACATTCAAGTAAAGATAACCATCCTTATTGATGTTTCATATTACATATAATTACGGTGTATTAAATTATAAGTTGCAGGTTCCTGTATATTCGGTGACAGCAGGAATAGAGGGAGTTGGTCCAATTAGTCGGCTGCCCCAATTATGCGAAGCAGCATTTTTTTTAATCCCATGTCTCTTCAGGACAGAGGCGATCATGGTTCTCCAGGAATTTCTTTTCTTTATGGTTTGTGAATTACCAAGCATTCTTGGAAAAGATACAGTAGTGGTTTCTATTACCTTCAACAAGGTTTTGAATTTCATTGTTTTCCATCTCTGATACTTTTGTTCGCCAAGTCTAAAGTGTCCAGCCTAACCCTAACCCTAGCCTGTGTTAGCTGATGGGGTAAAAGATGAAACTGTGCCTTTCGCAAAGGCATTTATGCGTAAATGATAATGATGCTTGCGAATTTTGCCAATGCGAAGATAATTCAACTTGATTGCAGTCTCCGTGATCATAACAAATACACTACATCTTCATCATACATTTCAAAGAGATACATTTTCAGTTTTAGTCTCAAGTATTTATCAAACGGAATATGAGATAAAATGATATTTCTTTCATATTAATTTCAGTTGATTTTTTTATTGCAAGATTCAATGAGTCTTTTCATGGTGGTCAACAATGGTTCGAGAGTTGCCACGAAAACAAAGAAAAAATGCTGCTTCTACGTAATCTTCCAACTTTTTCAAAAAATGACATGAATTATACTCTAGGAAAAATCTTGAAAAGTGGGATTAGAAACATTTTTACAAGGTGGGTGTTATGTCTGGGTTTTATAATCAGCATTTTAAATAAGGACTTTTAACTGAATTCGAGCGCCGATCACTTGCATTGATATAGAATGTCATAAGACTGCAAGCTAAGCAATCTTGCATAAAGGCTAATAACACAGTTGTTTCTTAAAATCTGAGATACCCGGATGATGAAACTACCTTAGCTTCTTTTACGTCCAATTTTAATTGCGCTCTAATCAATACTGAGTGCCATTTTTTAACCGATCTCTTCCCGTCTCTTTTGTCTTTCATTTTTTTTTATTTCTTCAAATCCAGTTGTTCTCATCTTTTCTCAATATACTATCCTGTTCTACTTTTTTGCTCTCTCTCTCTCTCTCCCTCTCTCTCTCTCTCTCTTATATTTTTCATAAATTCTTTTTATTCTCTCGCTTTCTCTCTCTCTCTCTCTCTCTCTCTCTCTCTCTCTCTCTGCGTGTGTTACTCTACCATTTCTATCAATAACTGTTTACTTTCTATCACGAAAAACTTTTTGCTCACTATCACAAAGATTTCCACCTTCCTCTATTCTCTCTGTATTCTTCCCTCCTTTCACTTCTTCTCTCCCTCTATATTCCCTCTCTCTCATTCCATCCTCTCTTTCTCTTTCTCCCTCTCGCTTTCACTCTCTCTGGTGAAAAGGATAAGACTTGTGAAAAACGAACCGAAGAATTAGACAATGCGAATAAGAAATAAAAATTCAGCAGACGAAGATAGATAGAGAAAGAGAGAGAAAGAGATAAATCATCAAAAATTGAAAACGCTGTTGTTGAGCCAGCCCAGGGAGGTAAGATACAAGTGGAAGACATATTCAGGAGTATTAAAAAGAAGGAATGAGATGGTGTTGGCAGGATAAGATAATGGGATCCGGAGAATAGAAGCCACAGTGTGCTGAGGACAAGGTGGTTGTGGTAATGTGGCCGGTGGTTGTCGAGTAGATGAAGGCGGGGAGTTGCAGAAGCATGGCAAGAATCGACTGGTAGGCAGGTTGTTTGGTTGGAGGGCGAGTTTGGAAAAAGGGGTTGTTGAATTGGTAGGAGTAAATGCAGAGTTCGAATGATGGGCAAAAAGGTTTGAAGAACATCAGAGGTGAGAAGAGGTGAGAGCGTAAGATACAAGTGAAAGAAAGAAAGAAAGAAAGAAAGAAAGAAAGAAAGAAGAGGGATGTAAAGAAAATAGAAATCGTCAAAATGAAAAGAAAATTCCGAAGAAAGAAAGAAAAGAGAAACTATATAAAAAGAAAGAAGGCAATTGAAAAATAAAAAAAAATCAACGAAAGAAAGAAAATGCGACTGAAAAAGAAAAAGAAATCAATGAAAAATAGAAAGAAAAAATGCAATTGAAAAAAAAATCAACGAAAGAAAAGAAGATTCAAGAAAGAAAAGAAAAAAAGTCAGCAGTCTCCAGGGCGAAAATGTCAGAAGATTGGGATTCTGTTAAGGATGGACAATGATATTTGATAATGTCAATTATTAGGAAACCAGTGGCAAGTTCATTTACTTGCGTATATAATTGGAGGGTTTCCCATTCTTGCTTGCAACGAGTGAAACAGGGTCTTACACGACCTTTTCATTCATTTATTCATTCATTCATTTCGTTCTTTCTTTTATTCTGTCTTTCTTTTTGGCATATTTATTTTTTTCTCGCTTGTTCCATATACAAAGATTTAAAATTAGTTTAAATAAATACTCATAAATTACTGGAAAATTCGAAATAAAACAGGTTAATGGAGCTTCAGATGGCTGCCTGGACTTATTTATTCAATTTAGCTTAGTCCGACACAAGGCTACAGTAACAAAGCACTAAATGATGATAGAGATCACTGCACTAGTGAATTGGTCTTTGAGACAAATTTTATAAGTTTTGTGTAGTATGGCAAAAATAGAGATAATTCAATGGATTTATCCGGTTGATCGACTTTTGCCTTGAAACGCTCAAAATCAAATACATATAACAAAAAGTTATAATGAATATATTACCCTACGTCGATGAAACAACTCAGAGTGCCATGCGTTATGCAATCATCAGATGCATATTTCAAGCTGACAGTTTAATAGATTTTAATTTAAGTTCACTTGATGTTCATGGGAATTAAATCTTATAAAGTTAAATTACTGCTTTTTTAATAAAAAGATTAAAAATTTAAATATTCTAAGATAACATGTAGATAACAAAATAGAATTTGAAAATTTAAATAAAAATAAAAATTTAAAAATAAAATTTAAAATTAAAAAATAAACAATGCAAGGAACAAAAATTAAATGGACGTAATTCATAATTATTAAAAAGTAATATTGTGGAACAAAGAAAGAAAGAAAGAAAGAAAGAAAGAAAGAAAGAAAGAAAGAAAGAGGAAGTAATGAAGAAAGATGGAAAGAAAGGGGCAAGCGTATAGAGAAATCTATATCAATCTGGGTCTAAGAGCTTAAGTGAGTATTTTTTCTGAGAGCATTTGGTCATTAAATCACTTTTTTTTCTGTTACTGGCAGCAAACCGCTTGTATACGGACAGGTAACGAATTCAGCAAATATACAAAGATAGAAAGGAGCGTAAGACAATGATGTGTCTTTTCACCGGATCTGTTTAACTTGTATAGCGAGAACATTTTGAAGACCCTAGAAGTTATGCCTGGATTTGTTATCGGAAGCCACAATTTAAACAACCTAAGGTACGCAGATGATACAGTGCTGATAGCAGACATACAAAGGAAACTACAAGACCTCCTACAGAAGGGAGCTGAAGAGAGTGATAAGAAAGGACTAGAAATAAATTGCAAGAAAACCGAATGCGTGGTCATCAGTAAAACGGGCAGCCCAATATGCCAAATACAGGTCGGGTATACTAGAATCAAGCAGGTACAAAAATCTCAATACCTGGGAAGTGTTATAGCGGAAGACGGAAAGTGCGACACAGATCCGAAGGCGAATTGGCATGGCGAAGGAAGCATTCCAGAAGTTGTATAAAGTATTAAGAAACAGGACAATTTCGCTAGAAACAAGAAAGAGAGTACTGGGTTGCTATGTGTTGTCAGTTCTTCAATATGGCAATGAATGCTGGACAATATCATCAAAGATGAAGGAAAAACTTGAAGCAACTGAAATGTGGTTCTACAGAAGGATGCTGCGAATATCATGGATCGGGCATGTGAGCAATGATGAGGTCCTAGAAATGATAGAAACAAAAAGGAAATTAATACTGAGCATCAGGAAAAGACAGCTGAAGTTCTTGGGACATGCAATGAGGAAGGAAAGCTTGGAGAACCTGATACTAACAGGTCAGATACAGGGAAAAAGAGACGGAGGAAAGCAACGGATAACATATTTGAAGGACCTAATCAGGTGGATCATGGAACGAGGATTGTATGGTGTAACAGGAGAAGGCGTGCTAAGAGCCACCAGGGATAGGGAGACGTGGAAAGCCATGATCGCCTACGTCCTGAAAGGACAGGGCACATAGCGGAAGAAATTACAAGATGCGAATTTTGTTTCGGCAGGGACTTTTTCAGACTAATAACGGTTTTAACGATGAAGTCAGTTTTTATAGAAAGAGTAGAGATATAGACAACAAACACTGGTTATATTTTCATAATGATAAAAAAAAATACGGGAATATTTAACTTTTAGTTTAATTTTCAAAATTTTTGCGTTCGATGAATTTAGATCTATAATCTAACCTAACTGAACTTATTCATCGTTAATATTTTAATGTATATCTATCTATACGTCTGTTTATTTCTACTTTATTTTCATATTTTAATGTTTCCTTTTTATTCAATATATATTTCTATTTATGTTTGTTTTGTCAAATTTTTATAAAGGGGAACTGGAACTATATTTATAACTGAATGCAATAATTCTGATAGAATCCAGATTGGTAGAATTTTTTTAAAAACTTTTTTTTAAGTAATTGCTACAATACGTATATAGTGATTTCATGTGACTGTATTTATTTTAGGTATGTATAAAACAGGGCAAGTCTGGGTACTTCTGTAGTGTTATCATAAATTATGAATAGCAAAGTGCCTGATAGAATAGATCGTAAATAAAGTCGATGTCTTATTGTTTACTATTTAGTTATAATTTCCCAGAAAATAGTTGATTCGAAATTTGCATATGATGTTTGTCTAGAAAGAATCCACCCATTTAATATTAATGAAAAAGTAGCCTACCTATGGCAGAGGCAATCTTAGTATCCATGAGATTACATCCTTTGGAACCGCAAACTTACCCCAATGTTTTTCATCTTTTTTTAATGCTTCTTCTTTATTTTCTGTTTTCACTGTGTCCTACAAGATAATTTTTCTCGCCAGGATCTATTTTTAAAATTTATAAGTCTACCATTCGTCCATTCATTGAATATTGCTGTCAAATCTGATCTGATCTGGCGCTTCTGCTATGTATTTACAGATTCTTGATGAAACAGAAGAATCTGCAATGTTATTGGTCCTTGTCTAGCATCTCAGCTTCAGTCATTTTCCCACCAATCTAATGTAGCTTCCCTTTTCATGGTAATTGTTCTGATGAGCTTAGTACCTCGACGTTAAGAATTTAAGCGCAGTACTAGATTGGTGGCTAGGTCTCATCATTTTACTGTTGAAATTGCTAGATGTAACCGTAAGTTCTATGCTAAACTTTTCTTCTCACGAACTTTTTGCTTGTGGAATTCTCTTCCAACCCCTTGCTTTCCAGTTAACTTTGATCTTCAAAAATTAAAATAGAATGTCAATCGTTATTTTTGTCGTCTTAATTCCTGTTCATTTATTGTTCTTTCTCCTTAAAAATGTTTTTCATTTTTCCCATATTCTTGAGTGTGAACACAGTAGCACTTTACGTCTTAGTGACTTGATCCCCCTTATCATTATAATCTTCATTTAGACACATAAAACTTATAGACCCAGTATTGTGATTAAAGATTACAAACAAAATGCCCTCTCATAAATATGGAAGGGTCAGAAGATAAAAAATAAATCTGTTAAAGTATATGCAAAATAAATATAGAGACCTTAGAATTGAAAATTAAAAAAGGTAGCATCTTAAAATTTGCAATAAGCTTTGAGATGAAATGATTAAATAAAAAGTTTGTAATGCTCATAAAAACTAAACCATTTTCTCAAATATTTAGATGCAACAATTCTGATAGAATAAACATTCTAGAACCAAGTGAACATTTTCAGCATCTTTATAAACAGTTGAAACAAAGTATAGTGAATTTATGTGATTAAATCTATTTGAGGAATTTATAAATCTATGCATGGCCTGGTACGTTTGTTAAATTCATAGAAAACACACCAGCTGCAAATACATTCATCCAGTTGTTCGCTAACCTCTGCATCAGGACAGGTATGATTTGTTTAATTGCAAAAGCATCAGAAAACTAGTCATGTGGAATAAGCAAAACAAAACGTACGCAACTGCAAGAATTAAATGTGCATGCGAGAAATCTCACGCTGTCTTCACTGATGTATGACAAGACGGTGTAAAACGAGATGTGTCCCAACTGTAATTAGAGAACGGTCCTACCAGAAAACAAATAATCAGAGAGGAAGGTAATTTTCTCTAGGATTATTTCCGATTCTGAAGTCGGTGTGTTAAAATGGCAGCATCGATTCGTGTTTCAAGCCTAATAAGAAGCCTTAAAAGATAATCCCCAAACCTTTTAATGGATTGGTTAATAATATTTCTTCCTCTTCACCGCAAAATATTTGCGATGAAAATTTTTTTGAAACTTGGTGGTTTAGACGTCTATGATATGAGATGCATGCGTAAGCATCAATGAAAAAAATACACAAATATATTGATAAACAGAAAAAGGCTCACTCCGGGTCTAAGAATCAGACTTGATATCGTTAATTATGTAAATGCTGTTCTATTGGTTAATAGCTTAGAGATTTTAGACTCTCTCTCTCTCTCTCTCTTTCTCTCTTTCTCCATCTCTCTTTCTCTCTCTCTCTCTTTATTTCTCTCTCACACACACACACAAACACACACACAAATACACACACTGACTAAAATATATATATAATAATTATATATATATATATATATATATATATATATATATATATATAGGGTTCGATGAATAAATTGTCGTCTAAATTACGAAAAAATGAAAATAATACTAAACATCTTATTTTTATAGATACAAAATACATAAAAATTTATTGAAATACTAAAGAGTAAATTTATCCAATAAAATCGTCGTTGGCTTCAACCACGATTTCCAGACGACTTCAAAATATTCTGTATCTTTTCGGGGCGGTCTTCTTGCTTAAGTTAGTAAATGCTGACGTAATTCTTTACTTCATTTCATCACAGTTTGCCCCACACATAATAGTCAAGGGGGTTGTGGTCTAGGGATTTAGATGGCCAGATGTAAGGAATGATGCCACAGAAATTGTCATACAGCCATGACTGAGTTCTCCTGCTTGTATGAGATAGTGCAGATCCTGTTGCCAGACATAGGGTCATCCAGCAGCTACCCTCTCGACCCAGGGCAACACTACCTCCTCGAGGCACTTGATGTAGATATCGGCGCTGAATCTGAAGCCCTGTTAGAAGATGAATAAAAGCATAACTTTGCTATCACGAGTGATCACTCCAAACACCATTTTAATTACCATTAGACTCGTCCATCTCTTTCGGAATCCTTTGCACTGTCCTCAGATTGACACCCAAATGTTCGTAGTAGAGTTTCCGGCTCGAATACCAAGCAGCACAGCATGCTGATTCAAAATTTTTGACGAAATGAATTGCCTCATGACTCTTTTTCTCACAACCGTTGCCCAACTGACCCTACAGTCGACAAAATCAGAAACAAACAAATCACACGCTCGAAATTTTAAAAAAATCTCATGGCGACAATTTACCATCGCACCCTATATATATATATATATATATATATATATATATATATATATGAAAGACTTTCTGTAGAATTAAGTGACTGTTCAACAGTTTGTATCAGTTAAAAAAGGGGAGTTTTATTTTCTGATACATTCTATGCTCGCATGCAATCAAGCTTTGTTAAATGTGTATTTGTTTACTTTTGACAAATATAAGTTGTTTTCTGACAATTTTGAACATATATATTAATTTATACTTCGTTTTGAAACATAACATTATATAAATCCTTTGCACATATAAATAGAATCTGAGACCAGATTAGATCTAGTTCTTTATCAGAGATTCGTTCTGAAGGAAAGATAGTAAATTATTATAGGTTCCCATTCTATGATGGTTTAATCAAGGTTGACATGATTCAACTAACTGCAGCTTTAGTTACCTAACAACATAAAATTGTGGCCTACCGCGGAATACTGTACAAACAGCCAAAGAAAAACTTACGGTATAAATAGAAAAAATACGTCATGGGATCAACAGAAAAAAACACACAATATAGAATCCTATCTTCACTTTGAGTTTTCAACAGTGAGGCATCATACTTTGAACGTCTATTGGGCCTCAAAGTCTCTCTAGGCGTGAAATGGAACCCATATATATGATCCATTTCGAAAGATGCTAAATGGTTGCTTTATCTTGACAAGAGTGAGATCAGACCTTGAAGTAGGTAAAAACAATAATGACTATAACGTAAAATGCATGCAAAACCTCGCCACGTCAATAAATATTCCCATAAAAATACTCATTTAATACAAATATCATAATACGGAGTATTTTATTCGATATTGAATTAACAGCTAGTTTCCGAATTTGATTTTAAACACAAAACCTCTACTAATGCTTTTATGGTGATTCTCAAAGCTCAGCTTAGATGTTGCATAAAACCGAATGTCTGGGGTACCCAGTGAGGATCAAACTCACTGCTCATCTGTAATGATTCTAGCGAGACAAGCTTGCTAACCATTACACAACGTTGAGATGCCCAAAATTAGTTTTCAAGCTTAACTTAGATGTGGTACAAGGCCTAAAGTATGGGCCACTCAGCAAGAATCGAACTCCCTGCTCAATTTTAATGATTCTAGCGAGACAAGCTTGGTAACATTACATCATGTCAGGTATCCCTATTAATGTCTTTGTTAGAAGAATCTAATAATGAATTATGCAGAGCAGACTATTTGCTAAACCAGTAGCAATGAACGGTTATCAAGGATTAAACTCACTTCAGTAATAACTGTTTGTCACCCAGGATACTTAGTGTTTACTCAACTGAGTATGATTCATGGCCACAAAGGGTTATACCTAAAGTTAATTTAACTACAATGTTAATGATCTGTGAAACTAATACGCTCATGGCGAGACAGCAACCTCTGGCTTTCATAGGTTGTCACCTCTTAAAAAGGTTCTCAAACTATTGGTATGCAAATGAATTGATATTATTTCCAACGCATGCGCACTTCGTTCAAACCTTGATCCCTCCTAATACCAGAATCGTGCCATCTTTCCTGCACTTGCAACAATGGCGAAAAGCTGATTATGCGACTGTCCAAAATAAAATTGCTCAAATTATATTTCTGCGTCCCCTCTTTCTGTTCTCATTATATTTTTTAAGGGGAGGGTTCATTTTTTTCTTTTTATTTCTATCATGTTTTTTCTTTTTACTATACATTTTTTATATATTTTTTGTTTTATTTCGTTTTGAAGGAGATTAGCACTGAAGTGAAAAAAAAAACTTTAATTTGTTTCTTGACTGCAGTCTGAATCTCTTCTTGTCTCTCTCAATCTCTATCCACTTATCTGCTTATATTCATTTTCACTTCATCCGCTCTCTTCTGTATTTATCCATCGACCCATTTTGCCTCATTTCTCCCTGTTCACATTCTTGTTCAATTTTCTTCTCTTCACTTTCATTTCCTCTTCACTTTTCTCCTCTTTCTCCTACTGTTGCTCTCTTTAATTTCTTCTTCTTGCATATATAACAGAATTTTCGTAAAATACAATAACTGTAATAAAAATCCTTGTGCTCGTGTGATGATTGTGATGACTTGAGAAAAATAAGCCTGGTAATCACGGGGTGTATTTGAGACCGTGCTCATAAGAAAAATAAAATAAAAAAGAAAACAATAAAAAATATTTAAGGAATTATAAATTCGAGAAAAAGTCAGAATTATCCAAACCTCACAACGTTGAATAATAATCACTGAAAGCCATATAAAAGCTAATAGACTATGCATTGTGATTAAAGACTAAAAATGCATTTTCATAAATATGACAGGGCCAAAAGATAAAAAAAAAATGAATCTGTTAAAGGATATGCAAAATAAATATAAGAATCTTAAAATTGAAACATAAAAGGTGACACCTTAAGACAACTGCAATACATATAATAATTGGAGCACTGAGTATGATCAAATAAGGTAGAGAAAAGAGTATTAACAAAATCTCTGTTTACAAGAGATTACAAAATTGCATTGGAGCCGCTGGTTTACTCAGGAGAATATTATATATATATATATATATATATATATATATATATGTGTGTGTGTGTGTATATATATATATATATATATATATAAGCATTGTACATATTAAGTATCAATTAACATTAAAATTGGAAGCAAAAGAATGTATATACTTATTAGTTTGTTTTAACTGGAGACCCAGTAAAAGGTTGTTAAAAAAAAAGGTAATGATAATAGAGGATTAATTCAACTATAATTGTCTTACAAAAGCACAGCAATTGGTCTTCAAAGACTGGATGATGAGCTGTGTCAAAGAACATAAAAGAAATAAGAAACTTTATTCAGTAATAAAGGAAGCCAACCAATTCAAATGGGAACTTTAAGTAGTTGAAGAAGTGTAAATAGACCATAATCCACCTACTGCAGAAGAAAAACACCTAAAAAAAGAAAAAAGAAAATGCAATATACCAAATGCAGAAACGATAGCAAGATAATCCTCTAAATAGTTATTACTCTACCCACATCATCTTGTATAGCGCACAAGATGATGTAGGCAAACTGAATGCAAAAGTTTTATTATTGCTGCAAAGGACTAATTCTTGCTAACTAGAAATTACTAATCACACATACAAAATAAATTATGTTAATCCGAATTGCAGTTTCTGTGATGAATATCCAGAAATGATTGGCCATCTTGCATCAGGTTGCACGGTGTTAGCACCCACTAAATATAAAACACGGCACGACAGAGTGCGGCAATATCTGCACCGGAAAATATGCAACTTTCACACGAAGGAAACTGCAAGAAATAAGTCTGAACATCACCCAGACCCGTTTAGAGAGGTATGACCTGCAGCAATTTTATGGGGCTTTACAATACACACAGACAAACAATCAAAGCTAATTGCCCAGAAATCTTTATAAAAGACCACAAAAACTGAATGTGTTTTCTTACTGGGATTGCAGTTCCTGCAGATTTTAATGTATCTTTGAAGATGTATCAAAATACAAGAATTTTGAAATAGAAATCTCAAAAATCTGGTACAGGAAGACATGACTAATTCCAGTTGTGATTGGAGCCATCGGTTTCATTGGAAAAGCATTTGAGAGACTCATTGAAATTATCCCTGGTAGCCCAAGAGTGAATATACAACAAAGAAAACAATAATAATCATCTCTATTATAATATAAAGACCGATGCGTGTATATATCTAATCTAAACTTATTTATAAATGGGACTTTGTGTGTGTGTGCCTGTGTGTGTCCGTTACCTATAGACTCCGAAACGGCTGAACTGATTTTCTCGAAAATTTACACAGTTGTACTATAAGCGTCTGCGAGTGTTCTTAGCTAGGTTTTGTGTCGAGGTACCCCGATAAATATCGAAAATCGATAATCGAAAAAATCAGCTTATAGAAGAAGTGGTCAGATTTTAATAAAATTTGATACACTGATAGAGAAAGACATACGAAAGGATATTCAGAAGTTTCAAGGTTGCAGTTCTTACAATAGTGCAGAAGATCGATAATATATATATATAAAAGGCAAGATGTTTGTGCATGTGTCTGTTTATCTGCCTGTATGTCTGTATTTTTTCAGCGCTTTTATTTTAGTTTTTGCTTCGGGTTTTGGTCTAAGTAGGTATAATTGTAGTTCTTAGACTCAGCCATGATACTATTTACTCAGAGGACTTATTTAGCCTTCAAAATTCAGTTTACAACGAAAAAAACATTTGATATCGATACCAGGAAATCAAAATTTGACTTACATCCATTCATTTTTTTTTCTTTCAGGCTACGGTTTCGCTTTAACTGGAAACAACTATTGCTTTTTAGTCTTTCGTGCCAACGTCCAAAGAGTCTGAGCTCCAGGATCATGAATTACTTTTAAAGCTTTCATTACACTCGAGCAACGCCGAGCTATACGGCTATATATATATATATATATATATATATATATATATATATATATATATATATATATATTATTCAAGGACTTGTGCCATAGACGTAGAATAATATATATATATATATATATATATATATATATATCTGTTCATACATTGAGGACTGTTTTATTAACAACTGAATATTAATACTATACATTTTACACCCTACTCATATGTATATTCATTAAAAACGACACAAAATATCTATCTATCTATCTATCTATCTATCTATCTATCTATCTATATAACAACAAGAATAATAATAATACTATAATAATAATGCTAATACTAATAATTGTTATAATATTTTTCAGTTTGTCTGGAAAAACCCACCGAGAACAAACTCGAAAAGGAAAAAAGGGGAAGTAAAGAAGAAACTAACTAAGTACTTGAACATTCGACACTGGACTCGTTAGGAATACCTACACCAGACTTCCCACCCAGAACTAAGGCTCAACTAAATAACGTCCACATTACACCCTCGCTGGTCGCCAAGATAATTGCGCAACTTGACCCACACAAAGCGAGCGGCGGTGACGGAATCCCAGTCATAGTACTGAAGAAATGTGCCCCAGAACTCTCCTCTGTCCTCTCTAAACTCTATAACCTCAGCCTATCTGCTTCCTGCTTTCCTGCCTGTTGGAAGTCCTCCTGCGTAGTACCTATATTTAAGAATTCTGGCGAACCCTCAGACCCCGCCAATTACCGTCCTATTAGTCTCCTCCCAATCTTTGGCAAAGTTTTCGAAGCCATTATCAACGCCGAGGTGACTCAGCATCTTATGGCCAACGGGCTTCTCTCTGACAAACAGTATGGGTTTCGCTTCACCAGGTCTACTGCTGATATGCTAACGACCATTACCGAATACATATACCAGGCACTTGACAAGAATGGTGAAGCCCGAACCGTTGCCTTGGATATCTCCAAAGCATTCGACAGGGTCTGGCATGCTGGCCTCTTGTGCAAACTGCGGAGCTATGTGATAACTGGACATCTGTTTGACCTCATCCAGTCTTTCCTCTCTAACCGCACATTGAAGATGGTATTAAATGGGCATGCCTTCCAAAACTACCAGACAAACGCGGCGTCCCTCAAGGTTCTATCCTAGGCCCCACGCTCTTTCTGATCTACATTAATGATCTCCCCGACACCATTAGATCCCAAGTTGGCATGTATGCCGACGACACAACAATCTACTCTCGCATCGATCAGAAACCAGGTCTGGACGACAAAGTGAACCTCGCTGCCGTACTTGAAAGGGACCTCCAATCCGTAGTGACCTGGGGTAGGAAATGGTTGGTAAATTTCAATGCCTCCAAAACAAAGCTGTTATCAACTAACCACCATAGACAATTGCATCTACCTCCCATTAGCATGGGTCAGGCTAGTCTCCCAGAGAGTAAAATACTACGCCTCCTTGGCCTTACACTCTCGGCGGACCTCAAATGGAATGACTATATTGAATCCATTGCCAAATCTGCTGCTATGAAAGTGGGCTCCCAGTGCAGGGCCCGGAAATTTTTTGCACCTGAATCTATTCTGCACATATACAAATCTACCATCCGCCCGGGTATTGAATATTGCTGCCATATCTGGTCGGTTGCCCCTGCTGCTCTCCTTGGGCTTCTTGACAAAATACAAAGGAGGATCTGTAACGTGGTTGATACTGACTTGGCAGACCGGCTGCAGCCGCTCTCACACCGGCGTGATGTGGCTTCCCTGTACCTCTTCTACAAGTACTTTCATGGCTTCTGCTCCAATGAGCTCAGATCACTGGTGCCGCCTAAGCACGAATTTACACGAGATACTAGATTAGCAACGAGGTCCCACCCTTTTACAGTTAAACAAATAAGATGTAACCGTAAATTCTACTCCAACAGCTTCTTTTCTCGCGCTTCCCGCCTGTGGAACTCCCTTCCACAAGTCTGCTTTCCTGACAGTTACAATCTCCAGGTGTTTAAATGTAGGGTCAATAGACACCTCCTATCACACTAACTCCCAATTATTCTCACAACACTCTCATCTACCCAACCCTCATTCTCGGTATGCTTACCCGCCTATCACCCACCCTCTGTCATTTCCTATATTTAATCAGCCTTTCTCCACTCTACGTAGCCCCCTGCACAGTAGTGGCAGTGACATGCCTTGCTCGGGGTGAAACGCTTATAAAAACAAAAAAAAAAAATACGTCAAAATAGTCGTAGAAAAGAAAAAAAACCGAGACGAGAACCCTAACACTAAAGCGCTCAATACAATAGTAGAGCAACAAATAAGAATAAATCTACGTAAGAGCCAACAGACCTTTCTAGGTTTCACCTAACGGCTCGTCAGGGTAAGTCGACTTACCCTGACGATCCGTTTAGGTGAAACCTAGGTAGATTCGTCTGGCTCATTAGGTGCTATTTATTTAGTTTGCTTTATCTTTGTAGTTAGCGCTTTCTGTAAGATGATTTCTCGTGTCGGGTTTTTTCTTTGGGCTTCGTGTTGATTTCGGTTTTGACTGACTTTCATGCCCAAAGTTCTTTCTTTTTTTACAACTATTTTTTCCTTCGTTCGAGGAAGGTTTTCGAGACGGGTATAATTATAATCTTGTTTATATATATATATATATATATATATATATATATATATATATATATCCTTTTTGTCGCGCACATCTAGAGAGAGACAATAGCGAGGCAAAATCGGCTCAGCTCTTTAGAGAGACAATAGCGAGGGAGGGTCAACTTTTTTTTTTTTTATAAGCGTTTCACCCCGAGCAAGTTATGTCACTGCCACTACTGCGCAGGGGGCTACATAGAGTGGAGAAAGGATGATTAAATATAGGAAATGTAAGAGGGTGAGTGATAAGCGGGTAGGGATACCGAGAATGGTTAAATATAGAAAATGTCGGAGGGTGGGTGATAGGCGGGTAAGGATACCGAGAATGAGGGTTGGGTAGATGAGAGTGTTCTGAGAATAATTGGGAGTTAGTGTGATAGGAGGTGTCTATTGACCCTACATTTAAACACCTGGAGATTGTAGCTGTCGGGAAAGCAGACTTGTGGAAGGGAGTTCCACAGGCGGGAAGCGCGAGAAAAGAAGCTGTTGGAGTAAAATTTACGGTTACATCTTATTTGTTTAACTGTAAAAGGGTGGGACCTTGTTGCTAATCTAGTATCTCGTGTAAATTCGTGCTTAGGCGGCACCAGTGATCTAAGCTCATTGGAGCAGAAGCCATGAAAGTACTTGTAGAAGAGGCACAGGGAAGCCACATCACGCCAGTGAGAGAGTGGTTGCAGCCGGTCTGCCAAGTCAGTATCAACCACGTTACAGATCCTCCTTTGTATTTTGTCAAGAAGCCCAAAGAGAGCAGCAGGGGCAACCGACCAGATATGGCAGCAATATTCAATACACGGGCGGATGGTAGATTTGTATATGTGCAGAACAGATTCAGGTGGGAAAAACTTCCGGGCCCTGCACAGAGAACCGACTTTCATAGCAGCAGATTTGGCAATGGATTCAATATAGTCATTCCATTTGAGGTCCGCCGAAAGTGTAAGGCCAAGGAGGCGTAGTATTTTACTCTCTGGAAGGCTAGCCTGTCCCATGCTAGTGGGAGGTAGATGCGATTGTCTATGGTGGTTAGTTGATAACAGCTTCGTTTTAGAGGCATTGAAATTTACCAGCTATTTCCTACCCCAGGTCACTACGGATTGGAGGTCCTTTTCAAGTACCGCAGCGAGGTTCACTTTGTCGCCCACACCTGTTTTTTGATCGATGCGAGAGTAGTGGGAGGCATGCCCATTTAATACCACCTTCAATGTGCGGTTAGAGAGGAATGACTGGATGAGGTCAAACAGATGTCCAGTTATCCCGTAGCCCCTCAGTTTGCACAAGAGGCCAGCATGCCAGACCCTGTCGAACGCTTTGGAGATATCCAAGGCAACGGTTCGGGCTTCTACATTCTTGTCAAGTGCCCGGTATATGTACTCGGTAATAGTCGTTAGCATATCAGCAGTAGACCTGGTTAAGCGAAACCCATATTGTTTGTCAGAGAGAAGCCGTGAGATGCTGAATCACCTCGGCGTTGATAATGGCTTCGAAAACTTTGCCAAAGATCGGAAGGAGTCTAATAGGCCGGTAATTGGCGGGGTCTGAGGGTTCGCCAGAATTCTTAAATATAGGAACTACACAGGAGGACTTCCAACAGGCAGGGAAGCCGGAAGCAGATAGGCAGAGGTTATAGAGTTTAGAGAGGACAGAGGAGAGTTCTGGGGCACACTGGGATTCCGTCACCGCCGCTCGCTTTGGGTGGGTCAAGTTGTGCAATTATCTTGGCGACCAGCGAGGGTGTAATGTGGACGTTATTTAGTTGAGCCTTAGTTCTGGGTGGGAAGTCGGGTGTAGGTATTCCTAACGAGTCCAGTGTCGAATTGGTGGAGAATCTACGGGCAAAGCATTCAGCCTTGTCCGCTGGGGAGGTGAGAACTTCAAACTCATTGATTAGTGGGGGTATTGAAGTCTTGTTCTTGTTGAGCACGCCTTTGCAGAGACGCCAGTAATCTTTGGAGCCAAACTTAGAGGATGCTATGCGTTGCCTAATTCTGGCAGCAAACGCCCTCTTAGCTTCGTTCAGTACTTTTTTACACTTGTTCCGTGCTGAGGCGAAAAAACGCTTGTTTTGATTCGACGAGCAGCTTCGATAGAGCCGGAAGAAATGGTTCTGGTGGGCAATGGCAGCCGAACAAGCGGGTGAGAACCACTGGGACGAATTTGATTTTAGTTGGAATTTCCTGGCCGGGATAAAAGCATTGATGCCAGCCTTAACCCAAGAGGAGACCTCGGAGGTACAGTCTTCGACAGGGAGATGGAAGACGTTGTTCCAGGGGACATCGCAGAGGAAGTCTCGGAACGAGTCCCAGTCTGCTCTCTGGTAGCAGTATGATATTCTGCTGTTTTCTTGGGTAGAGTTAGCGCGGATTGAGATGTTGACGGAGACTACGGCGTGGTCAGAGTTTCCGAGGGGGCAGAGTTGCCTGGTAGTGCAGGAGTCTGGGATGGAGGTAAAGCAAAGGTCGAGTAAAGAGTCCCTTCCGTTAGGGTTATTAGAGAAACGCGTGGGGAAGTCCACCACTTGCGTTAGAGCTTGGGTTATTGAAAAATATATGGTGCAGATCCCAGCAAGGTCGGTGGCTGAGTTTTCAAGCCACTTGGTGTGGTGGGCGTTAAACTCGCCAAACACAAATATATGGGCAGATGGGTGAGAAGAAATGGCCCTCTCGATATTAGTAGAGATGCAATCAAGTACCTTACAGTCAGAGGAGGAGGGGAAGCGGTAGAGGAAGAAGTGATAGCTAACCGAGCTTAGAAGTGAGAGACGGAATCACATGAAGGAATGATCCAGGGATTCAAGGCTAAGGGGAGTTGTTCGCTGACATATACACCAAGCCCATGCATAAGGACATTGGAGTCCTTCCTGAAGAGGGGAAGGTAACCAGGAACAAACAGCTCCGAAGAGGGGATAGAAGGGTCAAGGTTAGTCTCACATATAGCTAAGATATCGGGTGAGTTAGTTAGAAGGAATGATTCTACACTATTAAAGTTACTGCGAATACCTCGTATGTTTGTGAAGGAAACGCAGATAGGTTTGGGCGATTTATGACTAGCTGGTTTAGTCTTGCAGTTTTGTTTGTTTAATTTCATGCTGGTTATAGTTGTGGATAGAGAGAGGTCTAGAGTAGGGTCAGATGGTCGTTAATTGCAGCAGGTGAAGGATGGTGAATGACGCCACCTGCAGCATAATGTGGCCTCGGGGTTGCCCATCGGAAATTCATGCAGAGACGCCCGTCCATGCGCGAAATGGCACTACAGGAACCTCGAATTTATTCAACTGTTGATCAGAGCAGCCTCTCAAGACGCTACGCAAGAGTTCGGGCTCCTAACTACCAGTCGGAAGCCGCAACCAGGAAACTGCCAACCCGGTACCCTCAGAATGAAGAGACGTTGCCGCCATACTCACCAACTGCAAAAAGCTTCCAGCCGAACCGACATAAAGACCGAAAAAGAGAGAGATCAACCGGGAACCCCTTCCTAAACAAGAAACAAGGCGATCACCTCTACTCCTGTCCAAAAGAAGGGAGTTCTTTAGAGAAGCAATAGCGAGGCAAGTTCGGCTCAGCTCATTAGAGAAACAATAGCGAGGCAAGGTCGGCTCAGTTCATTAGAGAAGCAATAGTGAGGCAAGGTCGGTTCAATTTATTAGAGACAATAGCGAGGGAGAGTCAACTGAGTTCATTAGAGAAGCAATAGCGAGGCAAGGTTGGCTCAGTTTATTAGAGAAGCAATAGCGAGGCAGCGTCAGCTCAGTTCATTCTCTTTACTACCATTTATTAAACTTTACTACCAGTAATTAAAGCTTTTTCCGCGCGCTCCCTCTGTAAGAGTGGTTTATTATTTTAATTTTTTTAAATAATCATGTCGTCAAGTAGTGAAGAATATACACACACACACACACACACACACACACACACATATATATATATATATATCCTCTCTTTTATAATAAAGACTATTCTCTCTTTATATATATATATATATATATATTTCCCTCTTGTCACGCTCAGAGGTATGGATTATTTTGTCGAATTTTTCTTATGTTTATGTAAGTCACTCAATTGTAGGTCCATCAATGCAGTGATTTTCTAAGCGCAGTATAGATGTGGCGCAAGGCCAAAAATATGGGACACCCAGTGAGGCTCAAACTCACTACTCAATTGTAATGATTCTAGACAAGCTTGCTAACCATTACACTACATCGAGGTGCCCAAGGTACATCAATATATATGTAGCCTTTATTTTAGATAGCATGTCGATATCAATATTTTACCATTATTTTTGACGGCACGGGTCCACTCGTAATAATAATAATAATAATAATAATAGCTGTTTTAACATTATCATTATTACTACTATAAATCCACGTTCTCAGGTTTCTTCCCCCCCTCTCTCTCTCACACACACGCACGCACGCACATTCTCACATAAAAATAAGAATAATCGGAAACTTGCTAATTCAAACAGACCATTAAAACCAGAGCAGCTGACCAGATTCAATTATCATGAAAAAGGTGACAAAACTTGTCCGATAATCAGCGTCGCTCTTCCAGCATACTAGAGAGTAAAGAAATTAATGTAAAAACTGGATAAATATGTAGATTGGCCAGTGAAAAAAAATTAAACATAAAAATGACAGTTGTACTAATCGAAAATAATCGTAGGTAAAATTCCGACTAATGGCAACTGTGAAAACAGAACATTGCACAGACTGACTGTTAGTTAATCTACTGGCACGAAGAAAACAATAAATATACGGTCTAAAACCACTAACACTCTATTGCAACAACGCCGTTGTAAAACCCCTCTCTTTATCGCTTTCTCTCTGTCTCTGTCTCTCTGTCTCTGTCCTCTCTGTCTCTCTCTCTCTCTCTCTCTCTCTCTCTCTCTCTCTCTCTCTAATTAAATTGCAACAATAATATTTTTATCATAATAAAGAAAAAATTATCGTTATAAAACTGAATTGATTGTAAAATGTGAGAATGAAATAAGCCAATACTAAAACTCTTGAAAATGCTTTTTAGCAAAATCTCGTCACATTGTATCTTATTAGAATGGAAAAATAAAATAAGAAAAGAAAAAAAGGAGAATACGTAATGATGATGATGATGATGACGATGATGGTGATGATGATGTTGACATTTGTTAGCAACAGAAGAGAAGAAAGTTATGATAATGATCCCAACTGCAAGCAATGGCAGCACGCCATTAGAGAACGACTTTTATTCCCATATCTACAACACTGAGCAGCAACAAGAACGCTTAACTGAATAATAACAATAATAATAATAATAATAATAATAATAATAATAATAATAATAATGGTGGTGTGGGCAGAAGCAGCAACACGAAACTAGATTGAAATGGCGTAAAACACAGTCAACAATGACAAGAAAAGAAGTCGGTGCAGAAAGACCAGGGAGGGTCGGATTGAAGACGTTTTAATTTCCATCTAGATTCGTCGATGGACGAAGAATACACTACAAGAATATATAATTGCATTTAGAGTTTGTTTGGCCTGTCCGAAAGGAGGAATTGAAGAGGAGGAAGGGGGACATGGAATTGAAATCGACGTTGAAGTTGTGTGTTGAGAGGGTAATCATAAAAATGGAAATGGTAAAAGGGTGAAAAACGAAAAGAAGAAAAAATGGGGCGATGGCTGGATTAATTTTCGATAGCCTGGAGACAAGAATGGTGTTTGGGATTGTGGAAGATTGTGCCTTGGGCTGGACAGAAAGAACGAGTCGCTCGGAAAAAGAAAGAAATTAGAAAGTGAACAATGAATTGAAAAAGGTAAGAAAAGGGAAAGGTAATTCTTGTAAAAAATAGGAAATTGGAAGTAACAAATGGAACGAGAAAAAAGAAAGAAAGAATGGGGTATTATAAAGAAACAGTAATAAAAAAGAATGATGTAATAGAAAGAAAGAAAGAAAGAAAGAAAGAAAGAAAGAATGCGGTATTACAAAGAAAGAAAGAAAGAAAGAAAGAAAGAAAGAAAGAAAGAAAGAAAGAAAGTGAAAAATCACTTGGGAAAGAAAGACAAAACATTAAAGAAAATGAAAATAAATGCAAATTGAGAAAAAAAAAGAATGAATCGAAGAAGATTGAATAAAACTGAGGAAAGAATGAAAATTCAACGAAATAAAAAGGAACCGGAAAGAGAAGAGAATAAATGGTGTAAGACTTTTGTGTTGGGACGGTGGACGGAGGAATTGTAGAATTTCAGTGCCTGAGGGTCTCAAAAAGACGACGACATGCAAATGATGCTGAATAGGGAAAGTACGTCACATGTGACAGCGACATCTGTCGAGTTCTCGCCCGATCTTGGAAGAAGAGCCTATTACGGCCCTCTGCTCAGCATCCTTACAAGGCATCAAGTGTCACACCTTAACCCATTTATAAATGAGGCATAAGCAAGATATCCCATCTTTTTCATGTTCTGCCTCAATTTATTATTATTATTATTATTGCTTCTAAGATGATGACTACTTTTATTCTTCCTCTTCTTCTTCTTATTATTATTAATAATAATAATAATAATAGTATAACAC
The DNA here is from genome assembly GCA_037127315.1 of Ascarosepion bandense. NCBI lineage: Eukaryota > Metazoa > Mollusca > Cephalopoda > Sepiida > Sepiidae > Ascarosepion > Ascarosepion bandense. The sequence goes on from JBBBDQ010001768.1 coordinate 4,902,139, forward strand.
TACAAATGTTATTACAACTGCTACTACTAATACTAATAGAATAGTGTTGTCATGGGTATAATTATTTTGATTGGCTCGAAAATGTAAGTGGAAACTATTAAATGATACATATAGCATGGGTCAAAATTTATTGTCACCTAAATTAATTAATTAATATATATATATATATATATATATATATATTAATTCAGGTGACAATAAATTCTGACCCATGCTATATGTATCATTACATATATATGTATATAGTATAGTACCTATCAAAACTGGCAAAATTATATACATATGGGTCAATATTTTTGTCTCTTATCAGAGGATCTTTGCATTATATGATCAACGATTCGCTCTCCGGCTTCAAATTACAATCTAGAAACAGTGCAATCTCTAAAGTGCTATATACACACGCCATGTATACATGTGTGTGTGTGTGTTTGTGGGGCGGGGGTGACAGTCAGCAGTTTCACACTTTCATGAGATCTTCAAACCAGTTTTTGGTCTATAGCAACAACATAATAAACTTTAACACAAACGAACAGAAACAACAGAAACAACTTTCAAAGAAATTCAACAATCACAAAATATCGCTCAATACAGAAAAGATACAAAAACAATCCAACGCTATCAAAATATATATGAAATCAAAAAAATAATAATAATAATATTACCACCAAAAATTAAATAGGAAATCGTAAAAACAGCTCCCCCACAAAACAACAACAGCAGAAACTGAAAATTTTGTTTGGAGAACAACTAGCAATAATTAGCTTTAAAAGCCAAAGCAAAATACAAAACAACAAATGAAATAATAGGAAAATGTAGACATTCGAACAAGTATCTACTTTGCTACACAAATATGATCTAAAATATAAACATCACACAAAAAGGAAACCCCAAATTACTGTATGTATATATAAACATATAAAGACTTAATGACGACAAAAAATAATAAAAAAAACAGGAGGTAATATAACAACTACCAAACAAAAAAATCCCACACAAAGTCCACAAATATAATACACACAATAGCACAAACACTTAATACGACACAGTAAAAAGAGATCAACCAAAATGAGAAGAGACAACCAACTCATTATAAAGCAATTAAGCAGATGCCTATGAAAGCTAAATAAAAGTTAACACAATAAGTAGCAATAAAAAGAATTTAACCACCTGAAACTAATACAACACTAAATAGAAGTCAACACAACAAAAGAATTCAAACGTAATTAGCCATCTGTAGAACCACTCACGTACAAAAATATTATATTACACCAAGGTCCATGTAAATAAGAATAAAACTTGGATACAACAACAGATTGTTAGAACATCATAATAATGCCATAACAAAAAACGAAACTTCGAAGTCGGCATGACAAACATCTCTACATCAATCTTATTGAGGCTCAACCTCAGTCTCGATATCGCGGACCATAAGACAAAAACTCTGCTTACCGAAGTATCTTGGTTATAAGCAACCGACAATTTGTAATGAATTATTTTGAACATTATTTTTACCGATATTCGTATTTAAGTAGATATTCTGTTTTTAATTAAACAGTAGTTTTATATTTATATCTACCGGCCTGATTGTTTAATTAAAAACAGAATATCTACTTAAATAGAGAATATCTACTTAAATACGAGTATCGGTAAAAATAATGTTCAAAATAATTCATGAAAAATTGTCGGTTGCTTATAACCACGTTTCGTTAAAATTCGTTAATTTCCGTAACATGTTTACATTTGTTGACATTATGATACATTTCAGAGCAGATATGCTTGTTTGCGGTAAAATCTAAAATTGTGTTATATAAGCATGATAAAAACCTCGTCTGATCAAGAGGCTATCCATGGTCGAGTGGTCAAGACGGTACCAGCTCAAATGGTATGCTTCCCCTATGTAATAGGGGTCGCAGGTTCGAATCCTGCTGGGTAGCACACATTTTCGAAATAAAAATTTATCGTAAATAATCGGGCCGCTAAATATAAATATAAAAATACTGTTTAATTAAAAACAGAATATCTACTTAAATACGAGTATCGGTAAAAATAATGTTCAAAATAATTCATTACAAATTGTCGGTTGCTTATAACCAAGTTTCGTTAATTTCCGTAACATGTATATATTGTTTAGTGCTCTTATTTTACATGAAGCACTGTTTTATTACCAACCAAATTCACTGTACACTATTTATACTTATAATTTTTTTTAACTTGAAGCAACATAAATGTTATTCTAATTCTACAGGAGGATACTGAGGACCCTATGAATCGAACATATGAGCAACGAGAAATTTTCGGAGAAAATGGAAACAAAAAGGACACTTATACTTCACATCAGAAAGCGTCAGCTGAAATATCTTGGGCATAAAATGAGGTAAGGGGGCTGGGAATATTTCTCTCGGGTTAGTTTCAAGAAAACAACGCATAAGCTACCTCGAGACTTTGCATAAATGAACGGCACAACAGAATTTAGAAGAGATAACAAAAAGATCAAATTTATTAATCCCTACAAAGTACAAGAAAAATCGGTGATTTCCAAAGTTATAAAGGGAAATAGGATAAACAAGGAGAAATACCCAATACTTTTTATTACAAACCATTGTATAATGATGAAATCGATAAGTTGTAAAGACAAAATGATAACTGTTGCAGATCCAAATCAAGAACAGCCTAAGACATACAGGCAGTTGTCTCAAAGTTACAGTAAGATTCACAAAGCCGGTATTTCGCTCAGGTCAATTGTTGCCAAGGCTCTATTTGCCACCCTCTGAATCGTTTTTTATTATTGACTCATTGATAGAAAAGATCATCATATGTTCGAAACTCCGCTCACTTCGTGGAACAAATAAAAATGCTCGCATCTAATGCAACCAGGCGGTGAGCCTAGACGTGGTGAGTTTGTTCACCAAGGTACCCACGGTGGAGGCACTATCGGTAGTCAGGGACAGACTGGCCTTATCGAAGAGATAGCATTAAAATTCACATTCCAACGAACCCTGCGGTTGAAATACATAGATGAAACCTTCATACTCTGGCCACACAAGAAAGAGGTTCAGCTACTATTGGACTATGTGAACTCAATAACACCATCGATACAGTTCACAATGGAAAAAGAAAACAACAATAGACTAGCATTCCTGGATGTACTACTATCTCGAACAGAGAATGGCTTCAAGACATCCGTATATCGCAAGGTAACATTCATCAGACAATACCTCAACTTAGACAAATATTATGAATTCAGATCAACTAAGCCTCCACCAACAGATGAGCAGTTAATGGTATTTGAGAAGGATTTATTCTCAATAGTTAATAAAATAAAATTCACCAATTTTTCCGCATAAAAAAACTAAGATGTTTTAAATAAAAAAGAATTAATAAAGTGAAAAACCCGATAAGATGTGTAATAACGAAGCTACGAAGCTTTACAAAGAAAAACGCCTGGAAGTTGGAAAAAAAGACAGTAGAACAAGCAGAGAAATATCTATTGATTTAACGGTTAAAAAAATCAACAGATTGTAAAAGAACAAGTTTTTATTACTATTAAGGACTATAAATTAAACTTTCATAACAACTGGCAGTACTCCTCCCTACAGAAAATAATAACGAGAAAATTATTGAATCATTCTCGAAAGTGCATATGCAAAGTTCATTGGGAGTTAATCAGTTGTATTATACAAAAGAGGCCATAGATTGGTTTAGAAAAATTAAAAAGGTAAAAGAGTGTATAATCATCCAGCTTGATATCAACGATTTCTGCCAGTCCATGACCGAAGCGCTTTAATGAAAGCAAAACTATTGTACAATTAGCGAGAAGGAAATAAGTATAATCAGACAGGTCTAAAAAAAAAACCACGATCTATCACAACGGATGTAAGTGGAGTAAAAAATATTGCTGAATTTAGCACCTCTGGGGTTATATGTGCGCTCTGGTGTAGTGGTTATCGGCTCGGAATAAGGAATCGAATTTTATTTATTTCCATTCTCTCCAAAACCTCGTCGTTGCTCACATGTTTGGTTCACGGTATCCTCAGCAGCCTTCTGTACAACCACATTTCTGCTGCTTTGAATATTTTCTTTATCTTTAAGAAGATTGTCTAAAATTTGCTGCTATACTGGAGGACAGCTAACACATAACAGTGCAGTATTAATACTTTCATTAGCTTTTGGTTATTCCTGTACGTTTTCGGATGTTAGTGTTGCGAACTGGGTTCAAATTCCTGTCGAATTCGTGGCAATTCCCTTGAAAATGTCATAAATTATCTCTTTTGCCTTGGCCAGTCTAGAAAGGATACTTTATATGTAGACACAAGGAGGGCTTTTTGTAGACATCGTGATACATTTCGCCATTTCTCTAAGTTTTTCCATGACTGATTCTACACAGGTCTTCACCTTTATTATTAAATGATCTGCCTATGTAGTGTAATGATTCAGTTCTAAAACTGATATGTTGGATCATCATGCGTCTAAATCAACGGGAGAATCCATATAATTATGGCGTTATATTTAGCAAAGTTTGAAGCAGGCGATCTATGAACTCAAAATGATAGCAGCAGTTATGTTGGCGCGCTAAGACAAAAGAAAGAATAGAAAGACCAAAGAAAAAATGATATGAATTTTCATGAGATTATTTTTTAATGAAAAAAAAAACAAAAAAAAACTAAATAACTTATTTACTATATTCATATTTATTTTAGGATCGTTTAATAAATAATGACGAAAAGTTTTGCTTAAATGAAATAAAATAAAATCTTCCGGCGTAAAAAAAAAAAGATTTTTTGTTGATTAATGTACATTACATATTCTACTTTTAAAATTAAAGGTTAATTTCAATTACATTAAATGTGAAATATGCTAAATTCACTCTCTATTCGTTTCTTTTGAAAATATATGCCTCGTCCTGTATATTTTTACCTACATTGGTATCATTTAATTTAGGGTCGTATATTATCCCTTAAATAATTATTTTCTTTTATGTAATGTTTACTATCGAGAAATCGGAGAAGTGATCTTGAATTCCAGTCGAATTTGTTGAATTCACTTACGCGCAAATACCCTTGCAAAAAGTATAAATCCAAAGCTTCTCCCTCCAGCTATGGGTTAAATAGCATGACATATCGGGTTTTATAGCCTTGGTTGGCAACCAGTCTACCACAGAAATCAATCGCAACCTACGACAGAAAAATCTTTTGCCCAGTCAGTCATGTCTGTTTTGAGACATGATCACCCAATCGTGTATCACTTAACCGAATGTTTACTATGATATGCATGTAAAATTAATGAACATTTTATGCTTTTTGACGGAAATAATATAAGAATAATAAGCCGAGGTTGAATGTCAGTCGAATTCACGGAATTCACTTACGCGCAATAATATCCTTTGACAAAGATATGAAACTATCTCTTCTTCCCCCTGCTATAAATGAGGACAGAAGGGCAGACTGGAAGTTTTAGCCGTGGTTGGTAACCAGTCTAGGAGGACAATTCTGAATTCAAAATGCTTGAGTATGGGATTATCAAATCCATTCTGTAAAGACTTAATACTTGCTATGAAAACCACAACAGTTATGTCTAGCATGATGAGAACTGTAGTTCCATTCTTCTCAGGGGGTTTACGGGACTTGGAAGCTGTAACCCCATTCCCCTGACGGAATCTACATGACTTGTGACCCTATATTCCTCAAGGAGTCTACAAGACTTGAGAAATAAGAATCCATACTCTTCAGGGAGTCTACGGGACTTGTTTGAGAGACTAAAGTGTACACACATTTTCTTACAGGTAAAACGTACATTGTTTATACAAATAAGGATAGAAACAGAGAAAGGCTAAAATTCGTTTCCAGATACAATTATTCATTAATAGCTGTCCAAAAATAGCGGAAATATACTCGTATCTTTGTCTGCTGGCTATATATATATTTAATCATTTCACCCCAAGCAAGGCATTCCACTGCCACTATTGCGCAGGGGGTTACATAGGAGAAACTGCTGAGAAAGAGTGGTTAGTTATAGGAAATGTCGGAAGGAGGGTGATAGACGGATGTGGATGAGACGGGTTGAGTAGATGGGTAGAGTGTTTGAGGGAATGGATGCTAGTTAGTGTGATAGATGTTTATTGACCTTACATGTAAATTCCTGGAGATTATAGCTGTCGGGGAAACAAGTATATGGAAGGGAATTCCTCAGGCAGTAAGTGCGAGAAAAGAAACTGTTATAGTAGAAATTGTGGTTACATTTTATCTGTTTTACTGTAAAAGGGTGGGACCTAGTTGCTAGTCTGGTATCTCGTGCAAATTCATACCAAGGGGGTATCAATGAACTAAGTGAAAGTATTTATAGAAGAGGCACATGGAAGATACATCACGCCGGTAAGAGAGTGACTGCAGCCTGGCTGCCAGGTAGGCATCGATCACGTTACAGATTCTCCGTTGTATTTTTGGTCAAGAAGCCCGAGGAGAATAACAGGGGCACCCGACTAGATGTGGCAACAGTATTCAATACACGGGCGGATGGTAGATTTATAGATGTGCAGGATGGACTCAGGCGAGAAAAACTTCCGGGCCCTGCACAGAGAACCGACTTTCATAGCTGCGGATTTAGCAATGAATTCGAGATAGTCATTACACTTGAGGTCCGCTGAGAGTGTGAGGCTAAGGAGGCGTACCGTTTTACTCTCAGGGAGGCAGGCCTATTCCATGGTAATGGGAGGTAGGAGCGATTGTCTATGATGGTTAATTGATAGCAGCTTCGTTTTGGAAGCATTAAAATTTACGAGACATTTCTTACCCCAGTCCACCACGGGTTGGAGGTCCTTCTCAAGATCGGAAGCGAGGTTCGCTTTATCGCCCACACCGGATTTTTGATCGAGGCGAGAGTAAACTGTGGTGTCATCGGTGTACATGCCTACTTGGAATCTTATAGCATCGGGGAGATTGTTAATCTAGATCAGAAAGAGCGTAGGACCTAGGATAGAGCCTTGAGGGACACCGGCGTTCGTGTGGTAGTTTTGGGAGGCATGTCCGTTTAATACTACCTTCAATGTGCGATTAGAGAGGAATGACTGGATTAGGTCAAACAAATGTCCAGTTATACCATACCTCCGCAGTTTGCGTAGAAGGCCAACATGCCAGATTCTATCAAACGCTTTGGAAATATCCAAGGCAACGGTTCAAGCTTCGCCATTCTTGTCGAGAGCCTGATATATATACTCAGTGATGGGCATTAACATTTGTAGACCTGGTGAAGCGGAAACCATACTGCTTGTCCGAGAGGAACCAGTGGGCTGTGAGATGCTTGACCACCTCGGCGTTGATAATGGTTTCGAACACTGCCAAAAACCGGAAGGAGGCTGATAGGGCGGTAATTAGCGGGGTCCGAGGGTTCTCCAGTATTCTTAAATATAGAAACTACAGAGGAAGATTTCCAACAGGCAGGAAAGCAGGAAGCAGATAGACAGGAGTTGTAGAGTTTAGAGAGGACAGAGGAGAGTTCAGGGGCACATTTCTTCAAGACTATGATTGGGATTCCATCCCATCCACTCACTTTGTGGGGGTCAAGTTTAGAGATTATGTTAGAGACCAGCGAGGGGGTAATGTGGACGTCATTCAGTTGAGCCTCAGTTCTAGGTGGGAAGTCGGGTGTAGGTACTCCAGACGAATCCAGTCTCGAATTGGTGGAGAATCTGCGAGCAAAGCATTCAGCCTTGTCCGCTGAAGAGGTGAGGACCTCAAATTCATTGTTTAGAGGGGGTATTGAGGTTTTACTCTTGCTAAGGACGCTTTTACAGAATCGCCAGTAGTCTTTGGCGCCGAACTTACAGGATGCTATGCGTTGCTTTATTCTGACAGCAAACAACATTTTAGCTTTGTTGAGTATCTTTTTACACTTATTAGGAGCTGAGGTGAAAAGGTGTTATGGTCCGACGCATGGCTTCGATAGAGCCGGAAGAATTGATTCCGGTGAGCAATGTCGGCCGAGCAAGCGGACGAGAACCAGGGAGACGAATGGGTTTTAAGCTGAAATGTTCTGGCTAGGATGAAAGCACCGATGCCAGCCTTAACCCAAGAGGAGACCTCGGATGCAGAGTCTTCGACGGGAAGACTAAAAACGTTGTTTCAAGGGACATCACACAGGAAGTCGCGGAACGAATCCCTGTCTGCTCTTTGGTAGCAGTAGGATATTCTGCTGGTCTGGGTTTCTTGGGTAGAGTAGGAGTGTAATGAGATGTTGACGGAAACTACAGCGTGATCAGAGTTTCCGAGGGGGAAGAGCTGCTTGGTAGTGCAAGAGTCTGTATGGAAGTGAAGCAGAGCTCTAGTAGTGAGTCCCTTCCATTAGGGTTATTGGAGAAACGCGTGGAGAAATCCACCACTTGCGTAAGAGATTGGGAGATTGAAAAATTCATGGTGTAGACACCAGCAAGGTTGGTGACAGAATTTTCCAGTCACTTGGTGTGGTGGGCGTTAAAGTCACCAAAAACAAATATATGGGCAGGTGGATGAGAAGAAATGGCCTTGTCGATATTGTTAGAGATGCTCTCAAGTACCGAACAGTCATAGAAGAAGGAGCGATAGAGAAAGAAGAGATAGCTAACCGAGCTTAGAAGTGAGAGACGGAAGCACATGAAAGAATGATCCAGGGATTCAAGAGATGTCACCCTAGCTAGAGGGAGGTGTTCGATGACCAAGCCCATGCATATGGACATTGGAGTCCTTCCTGAAGAGGGAAAGGTAACCAGGAACGTAAAACTCAGAAGAGGGGATAGAAGGGTCAAGGTTAGTTTCAAATAGAGCTAAGATATCAGGTGAGTTAGTTTGAAAGAATGATTCTACTCTGTATAATTTAGTGCGGATACCTCGTATGTTTGCGAAGGAGACGCAGACAGGTTTGGGCGTTTTCTGACTAGCTGATTTAGTTTTGCTATTTTGTTTGCTTGTTTTCATAGTGATTTACTTAGAGAGCGAGGTCTAGAATAGAATCAGTCGGTCGCTGTTTGCAGCATGTGAAGGATGGAGACTGGCGCAGCCTGCAGCATAATGTGGCTTCGGGGTTGCCCACCGGAGGTTCATGCAGGACGCCCGATATGGCACTACAAGAACCCCAATATTATTCAACTGTTGATCAGAGCAGCCTCTCAAGACGCTACGCAAAAGTTCGGGCTCCTAACTACCAGTCGGAAGCAAGAACCAGGAAACTGCCAACCCGATGAAGGGATATACGGGAAGAGATACACTGAAAGGGATAATTAAAAATGCATAATTGCCTGACTAAAAGTACAGAAATTGCTAATCATAACAATTTTTATGAATTTCGGATACCTTTTTGAAAACTGTATTATACTCATATATGTGATGGCTGCATAAAAAAAAAACACTGGAATTCGCGTAAGCAGCTTTCTATTTAAAAAAAGCTTTAACACTTAATTTCTACTGATAAATAAGTTGAGGTTGATAGTAGGAGAAATATGTTCAACATATTGGGTTACTTTAGTAACGAGATGTTCCAGCTATTGTGATTTATAATAGATAGATAGATAGATAGATAGATAGATAGATAGATAGATAGTGTGTGTGTGTGTGTGTGTGTGTGTGTGTGTGTGTGTGTGTGTGTGTGTGTGTGTAACTGATAACAAATTATGTTATAAAGAGACACATAGCTAATGAATATTCAACTCTATTAATTTGTGTATCGACCAAAACATTGTATAGATACCTTTTCCTAAAGGTGAGCTCAAGACTGGAGGTTCAATTTTTTCTCATTCATGTTGGCCTTGAAAATGATGATGATGGCTTTCAACAAATACCGGTTATTCTGAGGTTGGTTGAAGTCAACAATGCCCCCATCCCAGACGTAGTAGTCTAGAGGATTCGAATCATAACAAAATTAGGAGGTCAAGTGAAGAGAGCAAAGTCCTCAAATGGGCCAGCATCTCGATATAGGGAGTGGCAATGGCCCTTGTCAAAATGCTGGGGTCGTGGCTGATACGTACTTACCAGGCGCACTCTGCCGCCCTTACGACTGATACCTCAGAATGTTTCTTTTAGTCATTAATAATATGTCCTCACCAGACACCGTTAGTTCGTTCCTGGCCTTGACAACGAAAGTTCTGATTACATTCATGAAGGTAGCTATCTTCGTGTTAATATGATTTGTGACCAACGCCAGGACCACGATGTGCTTTTGCTTTTTATGTATGAGATTGGAAACTATCATAATATTGTTCTAGCTACCTCTGAAAGAGAAATGAGGATGTTAAAACAATTCCGCATACCGTGTAACATTACATTACGACATCTACCACATATTGTCCAATAAATGTGCGTTCTCAAATACCTGACACAGCATAGATAGATCGGTAGATAGACAGACAGACAGACAGACTGATAGATAGATAGATAGATAGATAGATAGATAGATAGATCTCAGAGTATGTCTGTAAAAGGACAAGATAGATAGATAGATAGATAGATAGATAGATAGATAGATAGATAGATAGATAGATAGAGTATGTCTGTAAAAGGACAAGATAGATAGATAGATAGATAGATAGATAGATAGATAGATAGATAGATAGATAGATAGATAGATTTCAGATTGCTTATAATTATCTCAGTCGATGCGTTTTGTGGTCTGAGGGACTTCATCAAATCGACTTGAGAAATTATCTCAGTGGATGAGACGCTATGCTACAAAGAATGTGTGTAAGTATAAATGTCGACACTGATGTCAACACCGAGTAGCGACAGTCTGTTTCACATTGAACGATTGAACACAATTGTAAGGCCATCTCATATCTTCAGGCTATCTCATATATATATGTATATGTATATGTATATATATGTGTGTGTGTGTGTGTGTGTGTGTGTGTGTGTGTGTGTGTGTGTGTGCATAGAAGTATATAGAAGTGCGTGAATATACGTGTGTTGGGGTGTGTGCATTTGAATTCTGGTTAATTGTTTCTCTGCGTCATGTCTTTTAAATATAAGTAAGATAATATTTCTTAAATCTATATCACAATTCTATACCTGGCACAAATTGGATGAAAATCCCTTATAGGACATAGTCGTAATTTCTCTAAAGGATTATCTCCCTTGGTGACCTCTTATCTCCATGCTCACTGAACCCCCTCTCCATACTTTCTCTTTTTATCAGTCGTTGCCGATGAACAGAGCAATCCCTCCCGGTTAATCACGTTTTCTTATTGGTTGAAATATTCACTAAAGAATCCCACATTTGACATAATGAAATTTTGCAGTTATGTCCCTTTAGGTCATTAAAAAACAGGCATTTTCTTAATATTATTCATCTGCTTCACACATATTTTCTTTATTCTTTTTCACTTTCCGATATCCTTCTTTATTGCTTTAACTTTCCTACTTTTTCCGCCTTCTTTTTCCATTGGTCTTGTCATTGTTACGAGTCACCTTTCTTTCTTGGTTTCCATTTCCTGTCCCTCTTTTGCCTCCATTACTTTCTTCTTACTCTTCTTCTATTTCTCCTTTCCCTTAGCTACCATTTTAAGCCTTTTTACTCTGTTTTATTTTCTCTATTCATTAGAATTTCTATTTTTCTTTATTTCTATTTTCTTTTTCTTCTTTTTCTTCTTATTCTTATTTCCTTCATTTTTTCTCTTTCTTCTTCTAATTCTTATTCTTCTTGTTCTTTTCTTAGCTTTTTTATTTAGCAATCTCACTCACTTTCACGTCTTCGCACTAACACTGTTTCTCTTCTTTCTTTTTGTGGACGTCTAGCTATTGTTCGTCTCTATTTTTCTAATTGTTCTCTCTCTCTCTCTCCCTCTCTTTCTCTTTCTCTCTCTCTTTCTCTCTCTTGTTACTTTTTCGTTCTTTTTATTCTTTGGTTCTTTTTACGCTTGTCTCAGTTTCGTAAATTTTCCCTTTTACTTACATTTTAATTTCTTTTTGTTTTATTATTTATTCCTCTTACTCCTCCTTCTCTTCCTTACATTTTCTTTCTATTCTTATTATACTCTATCTTTCACTACTTCTCTTTTTTTATCTCTCACATTTCGTGTTTTGTGTGTCATTCTTTATTTATACTCCTTTTCATCACATTTTCTCTTCCTGTTCTTTCTTATTCTTTTCTCTTTCTTTTAACTTTTATTTCTCTCTCTTTTACCTTTTATTCCTCTTCCTCTCTCTTTTGTTTTACCTTTTATTTCTCTCTCTTTCACGTACATTTTAGTTCTCTCTTTTTCTTTTACCTTTTATCTAAATTCGTCGTTCTTATTATTTTTCTCTTTTATTTTCGACATCATCCCTTGTCGCTTGTCTTTTTCTCGTTGTTCACAAATGTTAAGAAATAATTCTGATAAAAATATTTTACAGCGTTTTATTTATCTTTGAAATGTCTATCATCCATTATTTTTTCGTTTTCTCTTTCTTACTTTACGTACAATTATTCATATATATATACACACACACACACACACACACACACACACACACACATATATATATATATATATATATATATATATATATATATATATATATATATATAAAAGGTTGTTTTTGCTGCAAGCGTTTTCTTTATCATGCCATCTGACATCATTGCCATTAATCGGCGCGAAAATATTTTGAGATAAACCTCTAAATGGGTCTCATCAGGTTGGGTTGTTTCAACGAAATTTAGAAAAGTTTCTTCGAGTCTTTTAATATCTCGCTATAATTTTCGCATCAGTCTGTCGTCGTTTTTGTGTGGCTTGTGGCATTTCTTTGTTGATAAAATCAGTTTTGACGATTATTAGATTTTTAAAAAATTTCATTGTTTGCCTTTTATCAAAGTTGAATCTCCTGGCTGTTTCTCTGTGATATTAACTCTGAATCATTTATTTAGTCTCATACAAATGTGCCCGACATAACATACCTTTCTTGATTTTTCCCATACGCATACAAGGACGTACACACGCGCCCGCACAAAAAGGAATACACATTTGCGTTTTCAGGAGATAAAAATGTACGTTGTTATTTTCTTTTTTAATACAACTCGAAAAAAGTCGTTCCAACTTACGACATCATTGATATAAATCGGGGCGAAACTATTTTATTGATCTCACCAGGTTAGGATGTTTCAACGAAATTCAGAAAAAAAATTTACAGTATACATGAAATCTTCGGGGCATCATTCTTCTTTTTTTTTCTTTTTTTTTTTTTGCCATGCACTTTTAGGGTGGGGGCTCTCATGGCTTTCTACAACATCCTGTATTATTTGTCCGTGCATTGATCACTGTTGCCATATTTTGTCGGGTGATTCTGCTATTCATCTCGATATTTTCTTGACAAAACCCAAAGGAGGATCTGCAATGTATTCGATCCTGACTTGGGATCTCGACTTCAATCACTTCCTCACTGTCGTGATATGGCTTCCCTCTGTCTTTTCTACAAATATTTTCATGGTAACTACTCTGACGCGCTTTTTTTCCTGGTGCTCTGTCCGTGTGAATTTGAACGTGCTACTAGATTGTCATCTAGGTCCCACCTTTTTACCATTAAAATAATTAACTATAACCGCCACTTCTACTCCAAGAATTTCTTTTCTTGCACTTTGCGCCTGTGAAACCTCCTTCCGTTTACTTGCTTCCCTGATAGCTACAATCTCAAAAAATTTAAATGCAACATCAATTGCCATATTCTATCTTCTGGAATACCATTCATCATTTATCCTTTTTTTCAATACCCTTTGTACCCAATTTTTCTCTCACTGTAACCCCCTGCACACTAGTGGTGGTCCCGATTTGCTTGGGGAGAAATGATTAAAAATATTGTTCTAAATAACTTTCGATTCTTCATCCTCCATTTTGTCCTCTTTTTTTTTTTTGCCTTCGATTTTCTCAACCTTGTTTAGGCTACTTGAATTTTCCTCCTACTACTTCTATCTTCAGTATGCCATGTAAGTGTTAAATTCTCCAGGTCCTCTTTTTTCGGTATATATCCCATAAATTTCAGCTGTCTCATTTTTATTGTAAATTGTTTCCTTATAGTTTTTATTTTCCTTAAGAAAAAAACATAAAATAACTGCCTCCTTTCTCTGTCTAAAATGACTCTTAGATCAGGTTGTAAAGAAAAGAATGAATTATTAACTGCAAGAAAACATGTTCATCAGTAAATGTGACATTCTAGTATTGCAGATGTCAAAGTCAAACTAGTGCAAAAATTTACCTATTTGCCTAATGTCGTATCAGACTACGGAAAATGTGACACAGAAGTCCGAAGACTCATAAGAATTGCGAAAGATGTCTTTTAAAACTAGACAAAATATTTCATAGAAATGCTTGTATAACTTTTGCTAAAAATTTGGTAATTTATTTTTCAATTCTGAGGTTAAATTAGGGTAAGATGTTATTGAAATTCTAGAGTAAATATCCGATACATGACTGTCTGGAAGAAGCTTCTTTAATTACTGCAGTAAAAATCTTGCACAACATTATTTCGATTCCGAATTTCAAATCTGACACAAAAGAGTCATCAGTATGAGCTGACTAATAAGACTGAGATACGAGACAGTGCTGAAAAGTTTTTGGCCTGACCAAGAATCTCTTCCAAAAGAATCTTCTATCATTTGGTCAGATTCAGGAATCTCTTCATGACATTCTCGTAATCATTAATTTTTTATTAGTATTTCTGAATTTCAATTACTTTTTATTGGAATACTTAAATGATCACGCTACGATTGTTCGTAAGCTGCTTGGTTTGGAAATCCATGTAAATTCATGTTTTCTTTTTATGCTCCCTTAAGACCTGGTCATTTATATCGTGTACTGCTATAAATGTTTAAATATCTGGGAAGTGTATTAACAGGTTAAGGAAAATGTGACACCGAAATCTGAAGCCAAGCGGAACTAGCAGTAAATGCCTTCAAAAAACTAAACAAAGTACTAAGAAAATCTCTTTAGAAACAAAGAAAAAAACGTTGAACTGTTGTGTCATATCAATTTCTCCTGTATGTCACTGAATGGTGGACAATTACCTCGCAGATGAAGAGACAGCAGAAGGCAACAGAGAACTGGTTCTACTTATGGATGCTGAAAATATCATGGAGCAACGAGAGAGGTTTACACATTGTGGGAAAAGAGGTGGGTAGAGGAAAGCAACCTACCTAACTAGCTTGTGTAAATGGACCGAATAATAGGGAAAAGACAGAATAGTAAATAGGTAAACATTACTAAGCGCTATGCAGGATTAAAAGTTGTAAAGAGCCATGATCGACAAGGCTCTGAAGGAACACCGTACGGAGCAGATTATCAGAATGTCCATTTTGTTTACAAAAGTAAAGAAAACAAACATTTCCAATTGTAGTCATATCATGGCCGTTATCAAAGAGTCATCGGTTACGCTTGTCCAGACAAAGCCGTGACTCACCGACCGTTCCACTCAACTTGGTCTAATAGTAACCAACAAATGAATGACGTCAGCACACACTGGAATTGGTCAAAGGTTTTATCGACACTTACAAAAGCATGATACGTGTATCCGACGAAGCCTTCGCTGTACCTCGTGGGAAGAAAACATAACGCTTCTCAAATAAGTGGACCGGAACGCTACACAACACTGGCTTTAACGTCAGAATCAGACACTGAATGCCGAGCAAAGTTTTAGGCTTTCATTTTTTTTTCAAAAATAGCCGAAACAATGAATATGAAAACCATGTAAGTAGCATTAATGTTTACATCAGCGTTTCATTCATGCCTTCTTTTGTTTTCAGTTAATAAACTGAAATCGCAGAAAATTAAGCGAACATTTTATATCTTTCACATATTCCACCTATTTTTTGTGAATTAAATAAATTAAATTTAGTTTAATTAGATATTAACTAAACTAAAACTAATTAATATCTAAAACTTTGCATAAAGTGGATATTAGTTTATTTTTCATGCCAAAATCACAAAGATCGCTATTACCCACCAATGGACATTAATGGCTTAATATGAACTATTTGATATTCTATAATGTTTATCAGCATTTCGTCTATGAATTTTGTTTTCTATTCTTACGATTTTAACATATAGCAGTTTTTATTGCATCCTTGAGATCTTCCTTTAATATAGTTTTTCTATTCTCAGCTACCGTAATAGGACAGCTGGGTACTGGACATTACGCTCGGAAAAAAATACGTACCAAACAATTGCATCCTTAGACAATTGCGTCCCTGTATAATTGCATACCGCAGATATTTTTGTGACGCTTTTAAAGGCAATTACCATAATTTTGAAAAAAAAAAAGCATACGCATTAATCGCAAAATTTTAAAAAATGAATAAAAGAAATAAAATAAAAAAGTTGTAAGTTTTTGTTACAAATGCAATGACAGATTAACAGTGTTTAAAATATTTCAAAAATTGAAAATTATTAAAGTTTCACAAATTAACCAAAAGTTATGATTGTCAGTCCAGGTACTCTACCCCTCGGTGGAGCCCCGTCTGTGTTCCTCCTGCCCGTATCCATTGAGTAAAACAGAGAGCGATGACTGTCAGTCAAATATAATCATTCTCCTCTACCCAATAGTGTCCACGTATTTAAGAAACCAGGAACATTCCACTCATGTATATAGATTGGTATATAACACGAATAATTACAGTTGAGAAATCATTAACTTTTTCTCTCAAGTGACATGTTTCTCTTGATTATATTTTTTTAATGGTGATAGTTTGGTTTATTTTTATTTTTTTCACTATTTTGTGAAAACATTGACATGCATAATAAAATCTGATAGCGAAAATATCTAAATGAAGCATTTAGAAAAATGATTATTAAAATTTAACAAGTAATCTTGAGAATCTTGCTCTTCATGACGATGTATTTAACGTAATCTTGACATCAACCGACAGAGAGAAGAGTCATAAATTCTAATGCTTAGTCATTTCGTGAAATTTTAGATACTGGTTTGACCGAGAACTTTTTAGCACCCTTCAAGCTTCTGTTGTTTTCTTCTTCCTAAATAAATATCTCACTATTGCGCTTATGTTTCAACAACATCTAACCTGCATCTGCTATGTGAGGACCTTATTTTATTACAAATATTTACCACATTTGATTTGCCAACTTATATATATTTGGCACAAAGGAATCAAGATTTCTTTGTGTTGTAATGGAATGCCCCACACTCCTTATCGCTTATGTAGACTGATTATATTAGTAGCCATATTCAGTGAGCACAGCATATCCTGATGAAAAATGCCCCAAATTTACAGTTTTATCAGCAAAATGTTTATCTTATTAACAAGACCAAAGGAATTTTTAATTTTTTGATCCTTTTAGGACATTCAATATTTTGGTTAAATATTTTGTTTCCTTACATCAGTGGGGAGAGCGTTAATGATTAGTAAAGGAAATTTGTGTCATATATATATATTATAAGAAAGTGAAAGAAATCATAGATTAAAACCCACTGTTCAAGCATTTACTTTTATAAAGAGTGCTCAATACACAGTAGAGCTTAATATTGTAATTTTGTTATTACAATAGTTTATGGGGGCATTGTATCACTACACAAAAGTTTTCATGTTTCGGAGCGGTACTGTTCTTCTTCAGGTGATTTGTTAAAATAAATAGTGAAAATGATTTATTTGGAAAATATAAGATGAATTATTTATTAAGAGAATGAGGAAGTGGTAGAACATGCTTTTTAGGTGTCACACTATTGTTTAATCAAAAACAAGAATCAGGTAACTATGGAGCTGAAGATCTGGGTTGTGAAAGGAAGCAAGATGGCCTGGTGTCTAGACATGTCACTTTTTAATTTTGTTTGGATAAGATATATAGTGCAACCATAATTTTTTTTAAATAGGCAGACAATAATTTTTAACTGCAGGTTAGATTTTATTTATTTATTTATTTATTTATTTATTTTTTAATTAGATTTTTTTTAATTAGATTTTCTGCTTCATGAGTAAAGAGGCTGGAATCTTTAGGTTAAAATTAGAATTAAATAATTATGATATACTTAGGTATATTGTAGTTAAGAAAACTAATTAAGTATTGTTCAGGTCATTTATTTTAATAAAATAATTTTTAAATTTATATTGGAGCATAAGTTATAAATGAAACACTATCATTAATTGAATTTTTAAAGAAAATTATCTTGTCTGAGTAAACTACATAGTGGGACCATAATTTATTTAAATGGAAAACAATAACTTTTAACAGCAGGTTGGATTTTTTTAATTAGATTTTGTACTACCTCATGAGTAAAGGGCTGGAATTAAGATTAAATAATTATGGTATACTAAGGTATATTTTAGTTAAGAAAATCAACTCTCTTAATAACCATGACTTCATTTCATATTTTCCATTTATTTTAGCATATCACCTGAGGAGGAGCAGTGGTGTTCTGATGCATGAAAGTTTTTGTGTAGTGATGTAATGGTTTTATAAACCATTGTAATAACAAAATTACAATATATATATATATATATATATATATATATATATATATATACAGTCATCCGCAGACATTCCTGTTTTGCTGTATCACAGCTCATCATTATGGCTAGACATCCAATTTCCTCCAGCCAGGATTGAAACTCAACCAATTTGACATTCAGTTGGAAATTCTACCACTACGCTATCAGCGTACGGTGGAGGAAGGCAAACTTTAGTGTGTTATATACACAGTGTAAACACACGCCAGTAGCCAAGAGTGTTCACATTCATTACTGAATGAATGATATGACTGCCTGATGATGGTGTATTTAACACTAAAACTTTATAGCTATTAAGTTGCAGTATGCTGCTACTATAATAATAATAATAATAATAATAATAATAATAATAATAATAATAATAATAAAAACCAGAAGGAGAAAACTTGTCTATTAATTGATATGGCTTGTCCAGCGGATTGTAACATAGCAATCAAGGAATTTGAAAAACTGTCAAAATATAAAGACCTGGAAATTGAAATAGGAAAAATGTGGAAATTGAAAACAAGAGTTGTGCCAGTGATAGTAGGTGCACTTGGAATGATAAAAAATGGAACAAAACAACACATTGAAAGAATCCCTGGAAACCCCAGCTTAAGAGTTATACAAAAAATTGTCTTATTAAGTACAGCCCACACACTAAGGAAAACTTTATCTATATAATGCTGGAGATGGTAGGGAAGATAGAAAAACATGAAATGGAGCCATAACAACACGCCACTACCTGCCTTAGGTCTCCCCGCAGACTTGGTTGGTAGTGAGACCAAAGCAGAAATCGAAATATGATGAAAAATGACATAATAATAATAATAATAGTAATAATAATAATAATAACTATATATCTATGCTCTACTTTTGCATTGAGCACTTTTTAAAAGTAAATATCTAACTATGGAATATACTTCCATTGGTATTAACTACTTATATATATATATATATATATATATATATATATATATATATATATACAGGGGGGTGGATGAATTGTCATCTAAATTACACCAAAATAAAAGTTGATATCTCATTATAGCAGATGTATTTACCCAAATTATGCAAGAATATCTTGAAATACTAAAGAGTAGATTTATTCAATAAAATCACCATTAGTTTTAACCACAGTTTCCAGACAACTTTGAAATCTCCTGTAACTTTTCTGAACGGTCATTTTGTTGAAGTTTGTGAATGCTGCCATAATCCTTGCACTTCAGTTCATTTTTGGTGTTGCAAGGAGTACATAATAATCAAGGGGTTTGCAGTCTGGAGAGTTAGGTGGCCAGATGAAAATGCTGCCATATACAGAGCATTTATGCTCTTGTCATCTTTTCCCCATTCATACCAAGAAAATTTTGAGAAATAATAACAGTCCATGAAAATGAGGAGCAAAAACAAATTTAAATGACCCTCTGCCTAACCAAATCAAGTCTAAATTTCCGTTTGAATTCTCTAAAGTCTTTTTTAGGTCTGTAATGTTACTTTTTGAAGTGGGACAGAATTTTACACCTAATTTTAGAAGGTTTATTTCCTCTTTTTTTAAAAGGATATGAGAAAAGATTAATAATAATGGGTTTTGTATTTTTTAAATTGGTCTTTTCCTTCAGATCAGATGTTCTAAAAATGTTTTCTAGTTGATGAGGTACCTCTATATGTTTTTAAATTTCTGGGTGGTAGAGGTATGTAGTGTTGACATATCTGGGTGATCTTGGGTGGGTGAGTAAATTTCAATAGTGGAATTTGTAGTAGTAGTGTTGTCCATTTCACGTTGTGGGGAATGTTTTGTAGTTGCGTCTGTCTATGTTATAAAATAACAAAATTGCAATATATATATATATATATATATAAAATTTAGACTTATAGAAACATTACACAACAATAACATATACTCCACCCACGTCTGTTGAACAGGTGAAGAGGTTCATCCCTTGTTCCCTGTTTAGGATGTGATTTCCGGCTTTCTCTTTTCCATTCTTTTTACCCTTACGTAGCCCCCTGCGCATCAGTGGCGTTATCGCCTTGCTTGGGGTGATATGATTTTAAAAAAAGTGTATTCTCTTTACAATAAACCTTTCTTCTTTCATCTACGCACGTGTTCCAGTTCTTTCACTCGAGTACCATATTTTCTGTTTGTAACCTCTTTAAAGGATACAACAATTTGTTTTATCATTTTAGGAAGAGGATTTATTTTTAAAATCGTAAGAAAGGCGTTTCATATGCTGACCTTTATTTTGTATTGTTAAAATCAACCATACTGAATAAATAGTAAAGACTATTCAGTATAGTACATTATTTTCAATTATTTAACGTCCAAACAATTGTTTTAAGAGAAGAAACAACAAAAAGCAACAATAATAAAAGTTAGTCTTATATATATATATATATATATATATATATATATATATATATATATATTATGTATATATATTATGTATATTTTCTGTTTATTATGTATATGTAATGTACTTTTATTATATATATAGTTTTTTATTATCATTGAAAAGGTTGTGATGACGATAATCTATACCATAATAAGGGGCGCGTTGGCCCGTCACAATTTCATATCTTAATCTATATTATAAAAAAAGACGCGACCGTCCCTTACAATTTCAAAGCTTAATCTATACTATCAAAAGTGCTCCGTCCGCCCGCCACAATTTCATATCTTAATATATACAATAAGAGCCCCATCAGTCCGTTTGTACCTCTGTCACAATTTCATTTCTTAATCTATACTTTGATAAAAGCCGCGTCCGTCCGTCCGTCCGTCCGTTCTTTCATGCGTCACTAAATCTTTACTATAATAAGAGCCGCGTCCGGCCGTCCATCTGTTTGTCTGTACTTCCGTCATTCTGTTCGTCCGTCACAATTTCATGTCTTAATCTATGCTATAGTAAGAGCCACGTCCGCCCTTCCATCCTTCAGGCAATCTCTCTGTCCGTCACAATTTCACATCTTAATCTATACTATAATAAGTGCCGCGCTCGTCCTCCTGTTCGTTCTTTCGTCCGTTCTTCTGTCACAATTTCATATCTTAATCTATACTATAATAAAAACCGCGTCTGTCCGTCCATCGTCACAATTTCATATCTTAATACTACAGCAAGAGCGCATCCGTCTGTCACAATTTCATATGTATGCTATGATAAGAGCCGAGTCTGTCACATGATTTAACCAGTAATAAAATATGCAGCATTTCCTTTACTAATAAGATATACAGTATTTATTTCAGTATTGATTTAATTTAAACTAAAACTTAAACATAAAATTGAATGTAAAAACGTAAAATCTTAGAAGTTGAATCAATAGGTGGAATATTCTTAGGGTAGAGGGCGTTACGTTTTGCGCCAATGGGTCAAGAGGGATTACTTGTAATAATAAGAATAATAATAATAATAAACCGATGGTAAAGAATTGTTATATTTGATTTTGACGACGATCCCTTCACTCCGAAGTTCATCACTCACTCACCCTCCGCACCGTAGTATGCTGGCAACTTCGTGCGAAGTGGTTCTGGGATTCTCTCATGTCAGTAGTTCAGTCAAGAGTCAGTAACTACAGTGAGTAAGAAACGGCTGCAAGCTGAATCTAAATCTACGAAGAGAGCTGTGATCAAAAGTAAAGAGAACCTAGCTAGAACGGAGTTAAATCACATCCGATCTAACGACTGTTTCGCCTGCAAAGGAGGATGCAGCTTCAAATAGTAACGGGGCCGGGGGTATTTTTCTTTAATAAGATTTCGTGGAAAATAAAATAATGTTGAAAAAATTAATGGTGATTTTTACTGAAATATCACTATCCACTCAATATACATATATATATATTAAATC
Organism: Ascarosepion bandense; assembly: GCA_037127315.1. Taxonomy (NCBI): domain Eukaryota; kingdom Metazoa; phylum Mollusca; class Cephalopoda; order Sepiida; family Sepiidae; genus Ascarosepion; species Ascarosepion bandense. The sequence continues at coordinate 4,924,398 of JBBBDQ010001768.1, forward strand.
GATATCAAATCCATATAGGTAATCTATATTAAATGTTAATTAAATCTAAAGGAATATGATAAAATGATAGAATCAATGAAGTAATATTGATTTCCCTGTGAGCCATGATTGACAAGCTGGCATTGCAGGCATTCTCTAATGTTAGCGGGCAACTTTGGCTTTATGTTAAATAAAAACGAACTTACAAAAGTACAAGTGAATCGGTAAAAAGACAAGAATTTCAATACAGATAGGCACAGACTAATGAGAATATTGGCTAAGTATAATCATTGGATATGCGTTGTGGTGCTCTAAACGAGAAATTGGAAAGCTGAGTTCAAATTCCAGTTGAATTTGTTGCATTCACTTACGCGTAAGGAAAAGGTATTAATGCGTCTCTTCTCCCTCCAGCTATAGATTAAATAGCGAGACTGATTGGATTCTATAGTCTTGGTTAGTAACCGGTCTACCGCAGAAAGTAATGGCAATCTACTGTGAGAAAATTTTCTACTCCATCAGTCATGTCTCAAAAGAGACATGCTCGCCTAAGCGTGTTTCACATATGGTATTTAACTGAATAATCATTGCAAATTATAACTGCATTTACTCTTGAGTAAAAATAGGGAAAGATTAGTAAATATCTATTCATTGGTACTTGTATTGAACAATTATAAGTTAGTAACAAGCTAAGCTTGGCGCAGAAATATTTAATTGACGGATGATTAATTTTTTACTGATGTAATTTTCTATTGAGAAACTTGACATTACCTTTGTCATTGTATATATATATATATATATATATATATATATGTGTGTGTGTGTGTGTGTGTGTGTGTGTGTGTGTGTGTGTGTGTGTGTGTGTTGTTTTCTCACTCATAGTCCAACCCGGAATTTCATGCATAATGAAATCTCCAATTGTTGAATTGAGTCTTAACACTTAAAGATTGCCGTGTGCACGCTAGTCGTGGTACTGGAGAGGAAAAAATAATTTAAAACTCCATTATATTGCATCCATCATTATTTTAGTGTTCAATGTGCGATATCATATATATATATATATATATATATATATATATATATATATATATCCTTGGGAAAGGTGTTAATCCGCCTCTTCTCCCTCCAGTTATGGGTTAAATTTGTGGGGCGTGGGTGTGTCGCAGGATGTATCGTTTTTCAGCCAAAAGAGAGTTCATTAAAAAAAAATATGAGTTCGCATCTAGATCTTTAGGCCTTTTTTACAGACTTTATCCCATTGGGGACAGCTCTGACGAGCACGTGGTGTGGTTTTAATGCTTCTTTTCATGTCAAACAAGTAGAGCACTTCTTTTTATATCGGACAAGTACAGCCCTGCTTCGTGCTAGAAAATTGCAATGACGAACAAAATTAGCTTCTGGTGCGTTTAAATGGTGAAATTTCAATTGTAGCAAAATTCATCTTGGTGTTCTTGGTCAAACTTCATCTTTCTTTCAAATTCTTTGACCTTGTTAAACATAGTGACCCGCATTTTTGGTAATTTGTTGCCTGATGCCCCAGGTATCTACTGGTATCCATCTTTCTAAGTTGTTTGTAAGTTTACTCATAAAACAGACTAGATGGCGACCAACTCGACGCTTCACAGTAGCCATCAAACTAATAAATGATACGTGAATAAAAAGATGGAAAAACTGCTCAGTGATTAATCTCGTCCCGAGATAACACGTCCTTCTTCAGACTAAAAATGACTAAATATATATCACACTCTCCGGTACTCACGTAATATTCAGTATATCAAATCTTATATATTCACTTTTCTGCTACAAATGCGAAAAAGGAAATTATTATAATAGAAACTGGAACGGAATTACGTCTTTGGTTCAGTAATCATAAAAATACCATCAGGGACAACAACAACAATTTCCTGTCGCTGCACACTTCAAGCAACCGTTTCATAGCGTTGAAGACATCAGATGAGTGCTTTTAGCGCCTTCATTCAACAGGCATGAGGAGGTAGTGTTGCCCTGTGTCAAAAGGGTGGATGCTGAAAGACACTATGTCTGGCCACAAGACTCAGCACTATGTCACACAAGCAGGAGAACCCAGTCATTGCTTTGTATTTCTTTCTGAGATGAGTAATTTTCAATAATCATGGAATTATTTTGTGTAATTTTGATAATATATATACTAAAATATATCTGTGTCATTTTCATTTTTGAGTATTTTAAACAACTTATCCATCGTATCCTGTAAATATCAATTTTATTGATATTTAGTATCATTCTGTTGGTTTTTATTCCTTAAATTCTATAAACTGGTCTATTAAATATCCATATATATATATATATATATATATATTCCAATGATGAATATGTAAAATTTACTCGTCATTGACGCGGTTCGTTCCAAGAATCAATATATAGTCATACGCAAAAAGATCTGTTTCGCTGTATCACAGCTCATCAGTACGGTTAGACAGCCGATTGCTTTTTACCCAGGATTGAAACCCGACCGAATTGGCGTCAGTCGGTGATTCTACCTCTGAGCTACGGGCGCTCAGTAGAAGAGGGCAGACTTTTTAGCATGTATATTATCATTATACACGCTCAATAGCTGAGAGAGTTCTAATTCATTGCTGAATGAACGATGCTTAGATGCCAGAGTAGCTACTGTTTTTCAAAGTCTACCATTTTTCCAGAGTGAGAGGTGTGAGAGCGTAAATAGTATATACTAGCAGTATAGCCCGGCGTTGCTCGAGTGTAATGAAAGCTTTAAAACTAATCCATGGTCCTGGAGCTCAGACTCTTTAGACGTTGGCACGAAAGACTAAAAAGCAAAAGTTGTTTCCAGTTAAAGCGAAACCGTAGCCTGAAAGAAAAATAAATGGATGTAAGTCAAATTTTGATTTCCTGGAATCGATATCAAATTTTCTGCACTATTGTAAGAACTGCAGCCTTGAAACTTCTGAATATCGTTTCTTATGTCTTTGTCTATGAGTGTATCAAATTTGATTAAAATCGGACCACTCCTTCTATAACCCAATTTTTTCGATTATCGATTTTCGATATTTATCGGCGGTACCTCCACACAAAACCTAGCTAAGAACACTCGCAGACGCTTACAGTACAACTGTGTAAATTTTCAAGAAAATCAGTTCAGCCGTTTCGGAGTCTATAGGTAACACACACACACACACACACACACACACACACACACACACACACAGACAAAGTTTCATTTATAAATAAGTTTAGATATATAATATATATATATATATATATATATATATATATATATATATATAAGGTTATATTATCTAAGTACTCCCATATTTATATAAATACAAACAACATGCATCAAATTTTAAATTTTTCATTTCTCTTTCAAACATATCGAGAAGCATTAATATGAACGCTTTCATAACCGCCAATCACGGAGACTAAGAGAGAGCCTTCTTCTTAAAAATTAGCCCGGTGAACAGAAAAAAACGGAAGCAAAGTTCACAACGTCTATGATCGTCTTGGATATTGTGGGCATCCATGGCTAACGTATGCTGCTCCCCCGGCTTTCCACAGGCCGTCAGATTCAATGTTTTCACCCACATCGAGTTGATAGATATTCTGCTAGCTCCTAAATTGCTCAATTGACCCAGGAGAGTGTGGCTAAGAATATTCACAATAATGTTACCTCCTGCATATGTCTTGCTAGCTTTCCTGACTGAAATCCCTTGGACCACTACTTCCTGGGTGTTGTCGGGAGAGAGACCAACCAGACCTCATAATATTAATGACTCGTTAAAAACTACCTCGTAGAACTGATTGCTAGCTTGAATGAAAAAGACTTGATCGAAGCTGAAGACAGCTTTATTGAATCCCTTTTTCTCTTTTTTTAAGTTTAGCATGTGTATAATTTTTCAAATTATTTCTTGTTTTAGAACTTTGTAAATCCATAAATCTTTTAGCCTACTATTTATCTTTCAAAAGAAAGCGTCAGCGTTCTTTAGCATCTGCTTCCAAAAATTAATGGCATTGTGCCATATTCGTAAGAAAGCCAAAAAAAAAAGCACTGAAAAATAACACAAAGATCAAGCCATCATGCTGTGGCGGGAATACAACCTCTGAACTGAATTCATATTGTCATTTTGTCTCATTCAATATAGAGTTTTGTCGATTTACAACGGTAAAGCAAGAGTTTTTTTTTTTCATTTGAATATCAATAATGCAGCTCGTAAGCCCCTTATCGAAGATCGAATTCTGCTTCATATCGGCTCGTAAAAGCACATACTGTGTAATCTTTACTCAGCCAGAAGGTCTGCTGTATGCGAAGCAGAGATTATACACGGACAATAACGCTGCCTCCGTCGATTGATGTCGTTTTTGCGTCAAAGAACTACTGCTCTTTTGAAAGAGTTCGATGCGCCCGAACCGTTCCAACCGGAATTGAAGCAAGCATCCAATCGGAAGCGATACAAAGAGTTATTGTTACCTCCCTTTTGTGTCTGACACAATGGGGGCGCCACTAGTAAATTTACGGTGGTGACTTTATGATAGTTACTCGCCTGATATCGCTCTCATTTTTTTTTTATCATTCACTTTCTGTCTTTCACTTTCACTTCGTTCTTTATAATTTCTTCTGACTTTTTCATTCTACATTCCTTTCTGAAACATTTTCTTGCCTTTTTATTTATTTCTCTTTTCACTTTCGATCTCTCTCTCTCTCTATCTATCTATCTATCTATCTTTGTATACATATATATATATATATATATATATATATATATATATATATATATATATGCACACACACACACACACACACACACACACACATATATATATATATATATATAATTTATTTGTTTGAACATTATTTTTAACCGATACTCGTATTTGAGTAGATATTCTGTTTTTGATCAAACAGCATATTTATATATTTATTTCTTAAATACTAGTATCGAATAAAAATAATGTTCAAACGAATAAATTAGATAAGTTGATTGTTATGACCATTTCGTTAATTTTCGGGGCTTTCCGTAATATATATATATATATATATATATATGTATATATATATATATATATATATATATATATATATATATATATATATATTACGGAAAGTCTCGAAAATTAACGAAATGATCTTAACAATCAACATATCTAATTTATTTGTTTGAACATCATTTTTAATCGATACTCGATATATATATATATATATATATATATATATATATATATGTCATCCACATACAGTCCTATTTTGCTGTATCACAGCTCATCAGTGTAGCTAGACATCTAATAAGAGCATATATATATATATATATATATATATATATATATATATATATAGGTAAGAAAAAAATAAGTATGTATGTGTATACTCGTAGATACACATCAATATATGAATATTAATCAGGTGTGAAGAGGACAGTGCTCAGTGCTGCATAATAGAGTATATATATATATATATATATATATATATATATATAGGAAAGAATATTGAAAAGTTTTGAATTTAAAAATGTATTTTTGGACAGTATTTATTTATTTTTATAATTCTATTTTATATTTCAGACCGCCCTCGGTCCTTCATCAGAAACAAGTAATTTTTAAATTTGAATTAGAAACGTATTTCGCGAGAGCGTCTGTGAATTTTCTGTTTACAACACGTGACTCGTTTGTTTACATCACGTGACGCGTCTGAGGCTATTTATTTATTTTACACCAAGTGACGCTGAAAGCGACAGATTTTATTTAAAAAAATATATTAGTACACATAAATCTATCTTTAATAATACTTATAAATTTGTTTTAGATAAAAAATTTTTTTGGAATATCTGAAAAAATTTTAGCTATTGAAATATTTGTAAAGATTCAAAACACCTAAGTCCCTATTTAACCCTAGTTTGTGTGTATTTAATTTTAAAATCCAGTAATTTTCTTTCTTTCTGCGTGTGTGTGTGTGTGTGTGTGTGTGTGTGTGTAGAACTAAAATTGGAGTCTATTAGAAAACATTTGCAATTTTCTAAACGGCGGTCTGAAATATAAAATAGAATAATAAGAATAAATAAATACTGTCCAAAATGCATTTTTAAATTCAAAACTTTTTAATATTCTTTCCTATACATTTAAGACAGCATAGGTGGATCATCACTATGTTATATATATATATATATATATATATATATATATAAAGAGAGAGAATAAATTAATCTATCTCAAGAGAATGTAATATGAAAAAGTTTGAAGACTGATAGATATATGAAGAAACAACTTAGATAGATAGATAGATAGATAGATAGATAGATAGATAGATAGATAGATAGATAGATAGATAGATAGGAACAAAAAGGATAGATAGATAGATAGATAGATAGATAGATAGATAGATAGATAGATAGATAGAAACAGACTGAGATAGATAGATAGATAGATAGATAGATAGATAGATAGATAGATAGATAGATAGATAGATAGGAACAGACTGAGATAGATAGATAGATAGATAGATAGATAGATAGATAGATAGATAGATAGATAGGAACAGGAAAAGATAGATAGATAGAGAGATAGATAGATAGATAGATAGATAGATAGATAGATAGATAGATAGATAGATAGATAGAGATAGATAGATAGATAGATAGATAGATAGATAGATAGATAGATAGATAGATAGATAGATAGGAACAGACTGAGATAGATAGATAGATAGATAGATAGATAGATAGATAGATAGATAGATAGATAGATAGATAGATAGGAACAGGAAAAGATAGATAGATAGATAGATAGATAGATAGATAGATAGGAACAGGAAAAGATAGAGATAGATAGATAGATAGATAGATAGATAGATAGATAGGAACAGACTAGAGATAGATAGATAGATAGATAGATAGATAGATAGATAGATAGATAGATAGATAGATAGATAGATAGGAACAGACTGAGATAGATAGATAGATAGATAGATAGATAGATAGATAGATAGATAGATAGGAACAGGAAAAGATAGATAGATAGATAGATAGATAGATAGATAGATAGATAGATAGATAGATAGATTCGCTCCACTATCTTTGACCCGAATTTACACAAAGTTATACATAATGAATGATGCGAGTAATTAACTGCATCAGATACATAAATTAAAAAAGAAGACGAACTAGTTTTCGAAATATTACACAGAGAGTATATAAATAATTAACTTTAACCATCAGCTTCGTTCTAAAACCTCACTTAACCCCGCCCACAAAAAAGCAATATGAAATTAAGTAAATTGTACGATCTAAATTCTGTATTGATATTTGGTTATTCATTTATTGTCTTTTCAATTCTTATTTATTTTTTAATGCAGCAAATATGTCTAATTTTAGGATGGTTTAACAACTTCGGGAATTGCAAGTCATATTTAACTTTTTAATACCCTTTAGCACTAACAGTATTACTGACTCGCTTGTCGAATCAGCAAGGGACCGGGATTTTTTTTTTCTTTTTCTTCTCATTGTTTGTTTACCTGGCTTACAAATTAAAACTGCTGCCAGTTATCAGAGCTCAGGGCTAAGTTGATCTCTGCATTGAGCCTTGAAGATGCATGAAGATATACTCCACTCTAAAAAAAACGAAAGACCGTCTAATGAGTTTCTGATGCCTGATGGCGCAAAATTTGTTCGCTTGTTGTCTGTTAGTAGGTATATGTACCTCCACGAAATAGCTGAAAAAACAGCAAAGTATCAATAAAAAAAAATTTCCAAATTTAATAAAAACAAAAGTTTCCCATCAAAATGTTTGTTATTATTAAGAGGAAAGATCAAAGTATTTTAAATTATTTAAAAAAAAATTTAAATCCCTTCTAATACGCTCGAAATTTTAATAAAAATCTTGTTTTGATTTTAGTTAGCAAGTAATCAAATTGTTACGAGAGTTTACAATGGAAACGTAATATTACATGACTCAGTTTTCTTTCCGGTGACAAACACATTAATTTGAAAATTCTTGTAAAAATCAAATAACAGTCGGATTTTAATTTAACTTTCAGGATTTATTAATAAATATGAATAAAATTATTTTTCAACTTATTGTTTTAAAAAATCTTATTAATTTTCTTTTTTACGTTTGTTACCCGCCTTCACGTAAATCATGAAATTTTAAGAAATTAAATTTTGTTGAGAAAATTGTTTTTATTAGTTAAACGCAGGACTTATTGGGGAATGTAAATCATCTATTATATTTTTCAAACATTTTGCCTTTATTTCTGAAAATCTGCTCCCAATAGTAAAATAAAAAATGGAATTATACTATTTCATTTGATAAGTTTTTAATTTGCTTTAATAAATAATATAAATTAAGGACATTATAGTCCGAAGAAAAAATATTTTTCGATCAATAATGAAATTTTAAAAGAATTGTTTGATTTTTTAAAATTATGATAATTTATAAAGTTTCAAAAATATTTTTAAAATACTTCAAAGATTGTTGTGGTTAGTTTATAAACTTATTCAGTGAAGATTATATTTACTAATCGAAAATTGAAAAGTTTAATACAAATCGTCGTGCTTTCGTATTTTTAAAATAATTTTTTAATTATTTTTTGAATGTATTTAAAGTTTTGTATGTATGGTAGTTTCTATGTGTACATTTAAAGGTCATGCGTTTCAGGATTTCTTCCCTTTACAAAAAAAAATGTACAATTATATCACTTGTGATCGCAATACACTTAACTTATCTCGCATGTCAATCTGTCAACACATTTGAAATACGGTGGAAAAAGGTTAGAAAGTTCAACGCTGTATTTAAGAAATAGTTTTATTCTAAATTTTATGCTATAAATAAGTAATAATTGTGTAAATAAGATTAATTTAACATTAAATTTTCTCATTTTCCAAAACTAATGTGTTACAGATGTATATTATATTCTTGTAAGATTTTTAAAACCAAAAATTAACTTTCATTTACAAATGTGTCGATCGCTCAAAATGGCCAAAAAATTGAAAGATTATAAAAAATTGAAAAATTTTAGATTTCAATCAATATAATTCCTGTTTGAAATACACCAGAATATTTTGTTTGCTGGAAATAGTAAGCTTAATCGCTTAGCTTTCAAATAAGCTAAAATAAAAATTTCAAAAACATTTTATTTTTAAACATTCAATTTAAAAGTTAGTTATCGAAAATAAATGAAGGTACCTAGTAGGTATTATCAACTTGATGTAGAGAGCTTCAAACATCATCCTTATATGTAATCATTTGCTATCATTTGTTTTCAATCATGATCATCTTCCTATGCTATCAATTGCTATCATTTGGATTAATTATTATCATCTTCATATGCAATTATTTGCCTTCAATCATCATCATCTTCATATGATATCATTTGCCTTCAATCATCATTATCTTCATATGCTAATAATTGCCATCATATGGCTTCAATCATCATCATCATCATCATCATCATACGCAATCATTTGTTAAGCTTTTTCAGAAAAACATAGATATTTATTTTGCTTCTCATTTTCTTTTCTGTTTTCTGTCGTCGTCTAATTGAACGATTAGAACAACTGATAAACAATTATCATTAATTAATTACACTTTTGATACAAAAATGACAGAAAAATGACTTCAAATTTTTACACATTTTGCCTTATATTCTTTTACTGTCACTCAGAAGCTGCTGCTAGATGAAAATGGAAATTAGCTCTTAATTTACCATATAGCAAATACAGGTGTGTATTTATTTTAAATAAAAACTAGGTCATAAAAAAGAAATTAAAGGGCGCACAGTTTGGCTTATGCTCTTTTCCTATCACCCAAAGGTTGTTGCCCGAGAGAAAGGAGACTTAACCCTAAATTTACCATATAGTAAATATAGATGCGTGTATAGTTAAAATAAAGACTGAATCATAAAAATGACTTCAAATGGAAGCATATTTTGCTTTATACAGTTTTTCTGTTATCCAAAGGAGATTTTCAGAGAGAAAAGGTAATTATCTATAAATTTATCATATAATAAATAAAGATGCGTATTTAGTTTGAATACAGACCGAGTCATAAAAATAGCTTTAAAGGGTTGCATATTTCGGCTTATACTCTTACCTGAGGTTGTTGTCAAACAGAAAGTAAAATTATCCCTCACTAAACAGATTCTTTTAAATTATTTCATCCCAAGCAAGGCAATAAAGTTACTAAGATGCAAAAGGATACTGAATGTGAAAAAATATGCGAAAAACAAAAATATTTTTAAGGAAGGGCATGAATAAAAACATGAATTAAGAAGACATAAGATTAATATGATAACTATAGCCATAGATAAGATTTAAGAAGACATAAGATAACGATTGTCATTGCATTGATTTTTGTGAAGATTAAAGTTAACTTGGAAGCAAGAAGCCAGAAAGGGACTTTCACAAGCGAGAAATATAGTATAAGAAACTGTTAGCTTAAAACTTATGGTTACATCTAACCATGTGAACTGTAAAATTATGAAATCTTGCCACTAATGTAGTCTATTAAGTGCCATACGGGATACACGCTTTGGGCGATCATGTCTCGAAAGAGACATGATTGACTGGGCAGAAGATTATCCCGCAGTAGGTTGCCATTGCTTTCTGCGCTATACTGGTTGCCAACCAAAGCTATAGAACCCAATCTGTCCTATTATTTAACCCCTAACTGGAGGGAAGAGATGGATTAATACCTTGTATTTGTGCGTAAGTGAATGCAAGGAATTCAACTGGAATTAGAACTCGGCTCCCCGATTTATCGTTCCGAGTCGATATCCACTGCACCACAACGCACATCCTAATGTAGCTAATGTAGTACTGCACTTAAATTGATAAAGTCTTGGATCCATAGCGGAAAGTTCATGAAAACAATTATTATGAAAGTATTTATAGAAAGGTTTGAGTTTAAGTTTTGTTTAACGGCATATCAACTTCTGGGGGGTATTTAATTCCAAAAAAAGTCGGGCTTTAAGGCTTGTTTGTTTTTTTAATGTTCGGTTATAGTGAGAAGGTTGATTTAGTCATTTTAATGAACATTTTTTGTTTTTATTCTTTTTTATTTTAGAAAACTGAAAATGTATTCTAGTTTTGATGAGAATAATTTTTTTCTTTCAAAAATGTGTTATGGTAATAATTTTTTCTTCAAAAATGTATTGTAGGTAAGATTTTTTCCTTCAAAAATGTATATATAAAGTCTATTTTTATGTATATATTTCTATAAATGTGTATTTTTTTTTACTTTCATAGTGTTTTGACCCCAATTTGAGGAACCCTAACAGGTGCTATTACTCCGGGTCAAGGTGGACCTGGGAACAACAGCAATTAAGAGGTTGTTCCATGCTCCTCCCAACCACCCAATCAGAGGCCTTGCTACCGGATGCAGTTTACCTATAAATAGGCCATGACGCCCAGGATCTATTTATAGAAAAGGTAGAAAGAAGCTACTTTATAGCACTGGGAAAGTGACTAAAGCTGAAATAACAGGCCAGAACCAATAATAGTGCTGATTCTTTTTTTAATGTTATCAAGAATCTTTAGATACATAACAGAAGCACCAGACCATATCTGGCAGCAATGTTCAATACTTACATATAAATATGTAAGTTAAATTCTCGCGAGAAAAACTGTCTGGCAAGACACGGTGAACCAACTTTCCTAGCAGATAATTTAGCAATTGATTCAATATAAACTTTCCACTTCATGTCAACTGAAAACTTTAACCCCAGAAGGCGCAACGAGTCACTCTCCTGGAGGTTAGCATCAGCCTCTATCAGGCCAACAACCAGCAGAATCTGACGATTCACCAGAGTTCTGAACGACATGAACTAGAAAAGAGGATTTCTAACAAACAAGGAATAATGGAATTTCTTGTAGAATTTAGAGAGAATAGGAGCCAGTTCAGGAGCTTATTTTCTAAAAACTCTTGCAGGGATACCATTAAATCCACTTGCTTTGTGAGGATCAGGTTTATAGATTATAACAATCCATAGACGTAGTTATACGCGCAGATCACACATCATTTCATTTCTACTGACCAGTTCACGTCCATAGAATATCTATTTCAATTTCATTCAAACTGTGTGTGCATGTACATTTGTTTCTGTGCATGTCTAGTTTAATTTAGTAAGAGACTTAAAAAGTATTTTTACAAAATCAAATGAAAAATATATAAAAACAATTTTATTTGTTATCGAATATTATCCAAAAAGTCAAATAAAATACGATAATATATCTTATTTTTAGGGTTTTAAAAGTAACGGTTTGTTCTTTTCTGTTTCTCAACCCAAAGTAGGTGTTGTCCAGACTGAGTAGAAGAAAATGTGTTATTCCAATGTTTTTAAACTTAATCAAAGTATGTGCATGTTTGTGTGTGTATATGTGTACATTAAACCGGACAAGTACGTGTAAGTCACACACAACACGAGCGCACATTACATAAACGCACGCAAAGTCACAGGCAGACAGTGTGTGACGGACAGAGAATCGACTCTTCTTCTAAAAGATGGATTATCCTCGAAAAATACTGCCAGAGATTATTTAGATTATCCTCTAGAAATTCAGCATTGTAGATCAGGTTACTTCTTCAATCTTTCAGATAATCTAATAGCCAGACTCTTTAGTGTTATTGATGGCACAAGGATAACCGATAGTTAAAGTTTTGGCATATGATGAATTTTATAAACCAAAGATTGATTACTGAAGTAGAAGGTTGAGGCATGTGATGAATATAATGGCTAAACAAGAGCTGCGATAAAATATGTCGACACATCATAGACAGTAAGTAAATAATAATAAATCACAACAAAACAAAGCAGCTCATGAACACGAAATTCACCAAATTTAAAATGTTTGATACTGCATCTTTATTTTCTTTTTAAAGTTAGGATTCTGTGAAACGTATTTAATTTAATGTTTTTTCTTCTTTATGTGCTGTGTACTTTCAGGACGTAGGCAATCATGAACCTCCACTTACCACTATCCCATATCGCTCTTAACACTTTTCCTCTTGGTAACTCTCCCAACCTCTGCTCTGGCATTTACTCGGTCAAGTATGCCAAGTACGTCTCATGTTGCTCTCCTCTTTATCGCTTTCCCTCTATCCGTCCCGTGAGTATTACATTCTCCAAGCTCTGCTTCCTCATTACATGTCTCAGAACCTTCAGCTGTCTCTTCCTGATATGTATAAGTTTTCTTTTCCTTTGCCTCATTTTCAAACCTCGTCGTTGCTCACATTATCGGTTCATGGAATCATCATCCTTCTTTAGAATAACGTTTTTGTTGTTCGAGTCCCTCCTTTATCTTTAAAAATTTAATTTTTAAATCCTTTAAATTTATACGATAAATTTAGCCTTTTAAATGATATTATTAAATGAAAACTATTTGTAAATCATAAATGGAAAAGCTGAAAATAATGAAAATCATCAAACATAAATATTTTAAAAAGAATTTAAAATGTTTCTTTGTATGAGTATAAACGTTCCCATGTTGTAAGTACGGCTGACTATACACGACATTATCAGAAAATAAGAGCGATAATTATAATAAATTTGAAGCTAAAATTTCTAAATTTCAATAAAAAAATTAGATTACGGCCAACTGAATACTTAAAAATTATATAAAAAAAAGTAACTCACTTCATTTTCTCCATGTGTGATTTACAAATAAATTCTCCGTAGAACAACATTAGATATAACATTAGGCTGTCAATACGTCCAACATCTTCAGTCGGGTTAAAATGCATTTCTGGTAACCTACAGTAAATAATATCTTTTCCAAATCAGATTAATTATACTTTAAATCAGCTAATATTACACAAATAAAGTTTCAGAAATGTATTTTTTATTTTTGTAAGATTTTCTAATAAAGAGAATTTTATTGAGATGAAAGATGGTTAAAAATGGGCGCTAATCAGCTATTTTAGCAAAAAAAAACTCTTTCCAGTCCATTTAAATTGGCTTTTGAAATACAACAAATTATTTTACTTATTGAATACATTAAATTTAATTTATTAGTTTGAAATTAAAACAAAAATAAAAGCTTCAAGAAAGATTTTTTTTTTTAAATTCATGTTAAACCTTATGTATCGCGTTTTTTTGTGGAGGATTATAATTAATTAGGGAAACTTTTTTCAAGTGTCATGTTGATTAAGGGAGTATTCGATTAGGCTTCTCTAATTCTATGTACCAATTTACCTATCACTCCCTGAATATACATCTCTCAATACGTAAATATTTTCAGAAATATTCTGTAGAGAGAAACAATATGAGTAAAAGAAAGATACAAGAGAAAATTATATTTAGTTTTGGCCGACGAGTTTCGTTCACTAACGGACTTTATCAAGGGAAAAAAATTAATTTATTTGAAATAAAGTATCTATAAACAAAGACAAAATGTTGTTAGTTACTAGAAAATTCTAAAACACTCATAAATATTCATTAAGTCAACTGAAAATATTAAATATTAAATTACGTCTTTTGCATACTCGAAGAGAATTTTTCATAAGAAATGTTTTGTTTGGATTGTTATGGTATAAGACGTTCAAATGATGTAGATTTATTGTATGTAAATATAATTTTGGCACAAGGCCGAAAGAGGGGAGGGAGAAAAGTTGATCCTGGTTATCCCTTACTATCTTATACCTAGCTAATCAAATTCACAATCCAATCACCCATTTCAATTTGCACATTCACCAAACAACTCATTCATCATCAATTAAACAAACATATACGCATACTCTCAGGGATCGTGAAATTCACCATATAACATAATTTTTTTCATGATTGTAAATTTCTATGTATAAAAATTTGTAAATGATACGCAATGAGGGGGAGAGGAGGAACCCCAAAACAAACTAAAATATCAAAACAAATACACAAAGATAACTGATGTTACTTGGACCCATAAAATCCTCAAAAAGAAGTAAGAGAGGCCGCTGTATTATGTTTTCAGGCATAATCAAGAGGTACCCTCGATAAGCGAAAGGGAAGGAAAAAATAAATACAGTCATGGGAAAAGAAAACTTCTGACCTAGCCGAGATGTAAATAAAGGGTTCAACAAACTGGGGAGGTTGGGAATCTCGATTTGGATCATAACCAAAGAAGGGACAGGGAACAGGCTGGGAACGTCACTTACTCACAATAACTAGGTGCACAAGGAGGCACTAGCCTAACCAGGGAAAGGATTCATAAGAAACCATTCCTATGTGACAGAGAGACCTAAAAAAAGAAAATCATAGCTAGCCCAGTTCACGTGAACTAGACTCGCCTCAGTGACCCATCTTTCCTTGAATATCGAAACCAGTCGCTATCTATCAGTTCTGATATGCACGATAAACGAGCACGAGTTTTTCAGGAGCGATAAGAGCCGCCAATTTGCCCACATGGTCCCATAGGGGGCGGACCCGGGGACAGTAGTAGAAGGCGTGCCAAGCCGTTTACTCTAAACCAAGATCACAATGTTCACAGTCTGGTAAATCTGCTAGGCCCCAGATGAAGGCCTTGTTATTGAGAGGTACCCTATTTTCAAAAAGGTAAGCGAAAACTCAGATTTTCTGAGATAATTCGTCGCTGGCGCCCAAAACCAAAAGAAGCAAAGCTTGTCTACCGACAAGCCGAGCCGGTCACTTAGTTGATCCTTCGCCACAACCTTCCACTAGTTCACGATAGAAGACTATCCTACACCGGGAAAGGTTACTGGACCAAGAAATGACTCTCAATGCCGATCGACACTAGAGAAGAAAACTCGATTGATACCAGGGCTTACAATGGGGCTCAGCCTTCGATATGAAAGGATTGATAGTAGGACGAGAGAAAGCGTCTATATATATATAGTTTAGAACATGTACAAATTTTTATCCACTATAAAGTGTATATTTTGTTTCGACATTGAAATGACAATGTCTCCTCAGGATATTTCACTGTCGAAACAAAACGTACACTTTGTAGTGGATAAAAATTTGTACATGTTCTAAACTATAATTTATAATAAATATTCACTGCGCTATATTTTAAATTAATGTTTTTAAATTAATGTTTGAACGTTTTAAGTCTTTCTTCGTTTCTTATTCACTCGGATATATATATATATATATATATATATATATATATAATATTTTCATCAAATGGAAAGATACAACATATAGTAAAAGATTTGTCGAATTTGCCATATGTTGTCTTCCCATCCCAATTAAATGATTGTTTAATGCGTTGCATTTAAAATTTGAAAATAGGCGTTGCTTAGTAGTAAAATAACCTATCGACTTCTTTGAACAGAAAAAAACTCCAACTAAATTAACGTTGCACCAAAACAAATCGTTCAAATTTCAGTATTTCGTAAATTTGCATAACACCAAACTTAGAGTGTCCTCGATAAGGATTGTCTTGTCCAAAAATGACCACTTTCTGTGAATAAAACAAAATATACATTGATTCATTCTGAACAGTTTTTATGAAACTGGTCCTTACTTACATAAGATTTAATTTCTTTTACCGTCCGGTTTTCCTTCCATCAAACTCATTGAAACATCATCTTATCTGATTTCAGATTGGATGCTTATGTGTGAATTGTGAAACTATTATTGTAGACAATCATAACTGGAGAAAATGCTTACGTCTGAACTGTGACGCAAGGCCTGGTAACCTATTATTACGAACAATCATAATTGTAGTGAGTTCAATATTCAATGGGATTCGACACATTTGCCTTATTAGTTCTGATAATCAATAATTTCGATATCAAATTCAAAACTTTATTTCACGCATATTTACTCTTGGGTACCTTGCCATAGAAGAATGGTAAGCAAATTATTCCATTACCAGTATAATAGCAGGACGGAAAAAAAAGAAAAACGGAAAATGCTAGGACCCTACTACAGAACTTGAATATCTGAAACACATATACTGAGTGTCCCGTTCTAATATCCTACGTTTAGTGAATACTTAGGGTACTGATGGTTAACAAACGCGTCTTCTCCACTGATTTGCTAAAGAAGTGAGTTTGATTTTCACTCAGTACCAATTGAAGCAGATTAAGCTAAATTTAGTAAACGAATATGTATGCATTTGCATGACAGACAGACAGAGTGGACAAACAAATCTAAACTTTCTTATATATAAAGAATGAACAATAGAAAAGGTAATTTCTATCTGAATTTCTAGGACGAGAAGTAATTATTTTTAGTTTTTTATTCCGGCTATTGTCCTCATATTGTTAATGTTAACTCAACGTTTCAGATGTGGCGTTGTGGCGAAGGCTGTCCGAAATGTCGTGATATCAACAACAAAGATGAGGGAAATAGTCCGAATATAAATCATTTAAATCATAGAAAGGGTATTCCGTTCGTACACTATCAACATGAGATGCATAGAGAATCTATGTCTTATATTTATATAAGTTTATACGTACATATACATTAATTTACACGCGCACAAGTACATCTTAGGCCGAACGCATGCACTTTTACGTGCAATAGGCATTTTCCAGGGTCTAATTATGTACCAGAATTAATCATTTTGACTTTTCTACTGTTCAACGCACCTGGGAAATGATCACATATTCAAGAAGGAGAGTAAGATTTGGTGGTGGGTTCTTTATTATCATCGAGAATTGGGAAAAGCTTCATATGATTTTCAAGTAAACAAAATTCCATCTTTTGTCTTTTGTCTCCCCTTCTTACACGCAAATAAAAAGAAAGGATAAGGTCATAAAATCTGATGCATTTCATTAAGCTTTCTGCAATTCCTCTATCATCATAGGCATTCTCAGTAGCGACACTATTTCTTGCTTCTGTTGTTGCTCGCCTTCAGACACTCCTCCAACTTCACCTTTCTTAAATGCAATTTCACGGACGGATGACGTCACCGTGACGTTCCCGTTGGGGATCCGTATTAGCACTTGCATTGCAAGATGGCCGCTTCGTTGTACGCCGTTGTACGATTGGGAATGAACATAAAACTGTCACTGGTCGCCAGTAGAATTTGGTGAAGAAACGAGGAAGAAAATGAAAGAAAGAGAAACATTAGTCAAGATGTGGGAAGTAAAGAAAAAGAAAAGAAAAATGAGACAAAGAAAGAAAGAAATTCAAATCAAACATATAGCAAACAATAAACGAAGAAAGAAGCAGGTGCTTCCAAGAAAAAAATCAGTGCAAAAAGAGGGAAAACAGTTTTAAGAAGAGAGAAAAGAAGAAACAGGAAATGACTTTTATCATCGGAAATTTCGTTCGATTTTATCCCTTTTCTCCAGAGAATTCGCTTGATTGGAAACAGTCTTCTGTTGGTTACTAACTTCTAACTTTATTTCTTTTGCCGATTTAAATCATGGACAGACAAAAAGTTATATTTATTGTACTTAATGAAGGTCTCCAGCAGGGTGTGGCTCCAGAGACAATAGAAATGCTCCAAGTAAAGCCAGCTCTTAAACTCTTAGTTGATTTCGCGCCACAAGCATACAGTATTAAACGTTAAACCGAAATCAAATTATCTGTCGCTTTCAATCTTTCATGATTATCATATTACCACTTTAGTCATAAATTTTTAGTATTATATATATATATTAATTATATATATAATTATATTATATGACTACACAAAACTTTTCCTGTTGCAGAACAATACTGTTCTTCTTCAGGTGATATGCTAAAATATTAAGCTTTACTCTGTATCGAGCACACTTTATAAAAGTAAATGCTAGTACAGTGAGTTTTAATCTACGTGTTCTTTCACGTTCTTATAATCGGTATCACCCTAAGCAAGGTAGTAAAGTCACTAAAATGCAAGATGTTACAGAGTGTGGAAGAATTAGGAACGGAAACATTAATAGCAATCAGAAAAAGAAAAGATTAATCAGGAGGACAGAAAATAACTACTGACATTGCATTTAAATTCTTGCAGATTAAAGTTGATTGGAAAGCATAGGGCCAGAAGAGAACTTTACAAGCAAGAAGTACGAGAAAAGAAGCTATTAGAATAGAACTTACGGCTACATCTAGCCACTTTTGTTGTAAATTGATGAGATCTTGGCGCAGATCTAATATTCTGATTAAATTCATAATGTCTATGTACCAAAGGGAAGAGCTAACCCGAACAATTACCAAGAAAACATATATAAAGAAAGCACAGAAAGGCATCATACAGCTATGAGTAAGGAACTGAAGCCGAACTGCCCGATCAGAGCCAATAATATTACTGATTCTACTTTGGATCTTATCAAGGAGCTCAATGATAAATTATCGGGTGTACAAGACGATATGTGGCAGTAATATTCTAAGTATTGAAGAGTGGTAGACTTATAGGTATGTAAGATAGGTTTTGGAGAGTAAAATGTTCTCACACGGCACAGGGAATCGACTTTCTTCGCAACTAATCTAACAATGGATTCAAAATAGGCTTTCATCTTCACGTCAGCTGAGAAAATTAGCCGAAGAATGCGCAACGGGTCACTTTCCTGAAGGTTATCCATGCTGATAAAACGCGGAGAGATGTATCTCAATTGATTAATAGAGATAGGTTTAGTTTTGGAGGAGTTAGAAGTAACAAGCCAACTTTTACCCCACTTAACGACAGTCTTGAGGTCGTTTTGGACATCAGCCTCTATTTTGACCTTGTCGGACTGATCAGCTTTACCGTCGTCATCAGCGTAGATGCCAAATTGACAGCTGATATCATCGGGAAGGTCGTTAACGAAAACAGTGTAGGATAACTTTCATTTCACGATTTGATAGAAAAGACTGGATCAGCCGATACTTGGAAGTGTCGGGTCGCTCACCAGAGATCTTAAAAAGTGGAACAACAGTAGATGACTTCCAGCAGGCAGAA
The DNA here is from genome assembly GCA_037127315.1 of Ascarosepion bandense. NCBI lineage: Eukaryota > Metazoa > Mollusca > Cephalopoda > Sepiida > Sepiidae > Ascarosepion > Ascarosepion bandense. The sequence continues at coordinate 4,944,170 of JBBBDQ010001768.1, forward strand.
AAGCAGGAGACAGCAAGGTATTTATTTTTTAGAGAAAACAGGAGCCAGTTCAGGAGCACCCTTTTTAATGACTATTACAGAAATACTATCGTGTCCACACGCTTTGTGGAGATCTAGGTTATCCCTGTAAAATGTGATGTATATCTTGGGTATCAATTGTATTTTTAACTTCATTTTAAGATATAAATAAAAAGCATGATATAGGAAAACTATTTCTTTCATCCATCTTGAATGTTAAAATCAGTAAGCAATAATTTATTACTTAATACACGCGATCTCTTTTTAATACTTTAAACAATCCTAATGTATTCTAAGGTTAAAAACAGAACAATTAACCAATATAATTAAAAATATTTGTGGCTGCTGTGTTTTTTAACTTTATAAGAAACAACTGTACTGTTAACATATGTACGCGCGGTGTGTGTGATTGTGTGTGTTTGTGTATTTGCATGTATTTGCGTGCGCTTAGAATCAATAAAATCATGAAAGCGGTTTTAATCTAAGGGCATCAACATAAACTAATTTATTTAAACAAATAAAGATTAGTATAATGTTAAGCATATAAGAAGAAAGATTGTGATGCGCCAGTTTTCAAGATTGGCATGTACCGATTCTTTTGAAAATGATCATGTAAGAAAATTATTTTTAACTACAATCGAATACTGAACAGTCAGTCAATTAAGTGCCATACGTGATACACGCTTGGGCGATCATGTCTCGAAAGAGATATGACTGACTGGGCAGATTATCCCGCAGTAGGTTGTCATTACTTTCTGCGGTAGACTGGTTAGCAGCCAAGGCTATAGAACATAATCTGTACTGTTATTTGATCCATAGCTGGAGGGGAAAGAATGGATTAGTACCTTTACTAAGGGTATTTGCGCACAAGTGAACGCAAGAAATTCAACTGGAATTCGATCTCGGCTCTCCGATATTTCGTTTCGAGCCGATATTCACTGCACCAAAACGCATACTCATACTGAACACCTGAGGTAAAATGTGTACCCAATTCATCCAGCAAGCAAAACATAGATAGATAGATAGATAGATAGATAGATAGATAGATAGATAGATATAAAAAAGCTTAGATATGAATATACATATGAACATAGATAGTAATAAACAAAAGTAAATATTTACTTATCTGGTCCTGATGTTGGATATTGCATCCACTGGTCAGGAGATTTGATTCTAATATTGAATTCGGTAATTCAATTTTATAATTAAGTAAACTGAAGAGTTGATATAATCGCCGCGAAACAAAGGAAAGATAACTGAGCATTTAATTCTGTTTATTATTGTTAAGGCTTTATCTCTTCACATTGTGCACTCTAATTACAAAGACTGCTTCCCTTAAATATGTTATCTTCCAGAGTTACTATGGTCGGTATTTTTTTCTTTTCCTTTTTTTTTTTTTTTTTTTTTTTTTGCTAATCACAAAACACACATACGCACACACGCAGAGAGAGGGGGAACAAGGGGTAAAATCGCAATATAACGATTATACAGATTTACTTTAGTTTCTGTTTATGTAATGTTCCACTATATTTTATTTGTTTCAGAATATATTTTCATTGAATGCGATCTTGGAATCCATAGATTACTTAAAAAGTAGTTGTGACATTGTTTTAGCAGAAGCTGTTTCAAAGATGCTGCTCGCCTGTATCATTACCACTAAGCCAATTTACTCACCCTCATATCCTTATATAAATGCCATTTTATTATCAGCCCTCAATCGTTGCTAAACAGATTCACCGCGTTATGCCTCCCCCTCTCTCTCTCTCTTCCCCACTCTCTCTCTCTCTCTCTCTCTCTCTCTCTCTCTCTTCGCTTGCGCTCACGTCCCCTCCTCACAACACATTTACACCCGTAACTCTTCATCACCCACCCCGTTTTGAAAAAGCACTGGCATCGCAGATTTCCACTGTTAATTTCCGATGGTGAACGTTACAAATCTTAAAAGTCCTCACTCCACCCCGACGACGGTGTTGTTGATTCGTTTGTAGAATCTCACACCCAGCCCTTACTCCAATCTCCACACCTCCTCCACCTGCTCTGGTGGCCTGAATCGATGATGGATAAAACCAAATACATCGATTTTTATAAAGTTCGCATTTTCATAAATAGATGCTCTCTACTTGAAGGTTTACTCCCCCATGCAGCCAACTAACACGGGGGTGGTTTGGCTCTCTTTTCCGAATATATTCTTCCTCTCTTTCGTCGTTTTTATGATTCCCTTTAGTTCCCTCCCTTAATGTTTCTTTGTCGTTCTCTTCTTTTTATTTTCTTTTTGGTCTATTTTTTTCTAGTCTATACCACCTACCCGTCATTTCCGCTTCTCTATTTTTCGTTGTCGACTTTTCCTTTTTCGTTCCTTTTCTTATTTTCATCTTTTGATTTTTCCTTCCCCCTCACTTTTTAATCATTTGCGTATCTTCCTAATATCTCTTTTTCTCCGCCTCCGTTTCTCTCTCTCTCTCTCTCTCTCTCTCTCTCTCTCTATATATATATATATATATATATATATATATATATATATATATATACTCCCTTCTCACTCTCTGTTTCCTTTTCACTTTCAACGACGTGCTTCTTTTTTATCCTCCATTTTCTATTTCTTTCTTTGCCCACCAAGAACAACAAATGTCTCAGTGCTGAAACCGAAACGAGAATCAATCCATTCGATGAACGCAACTCTTTCTTTTCACCCAGAGGAAACAGACTTCACATTTAGCCTCTGTGGTTTATATGGTATAGAACACCAGCAGGGTTACTCAGTGGTTTCTAGATTAAGAACACCACACATTATCATTAACCTTTACTAAGTACTTCTGTATACACGGTTGAACTTTTAGCTTAATAATTACTTCACAATGACGAACAGAATATGAAAAATGTAACAAATAAATATAGAAATAAAGTTTTGGCTTCAGACTCTTACTTCAATCTGACAAAAAAATGCTCTTATTTCATTTGGACTAATCGAATTAAGGACTAACGGAACTTCCGGGTTTCGTCTTTATCGTTCTATTAATTCCCATGCCAAGTAATTTACAACTATTATTTCAGGAATGAAAACGAAACAATAAATTAAAATACTTCAATAAAATGACGACCTCTCGAAGTTGGAAGCCATTGAGTCGCTAAACTGGATGCCGAAAGCCGCTAAGAGCGTGAAATTCGTTTTCTCTTCCAACGCCACTTTTCTCGGGGTAATCTTACCGACATATTGAATGTACAGACAAAGAAATTGTTAAGAGTGTCTAATATTTGCAGCCTATTTAAAATGGTAATAGTATAAAACTAAATTCATTTAAATTTATTTGTTTGAATTATTAATCTTAATGGATACTCGTATTTGACTGGATAGTCTGTTTTTCTACAATTGAACTATATATATATGTACATATGGTTAAATAAAAAGAAGACAAGAGGAAAACTGCATTTAATTCGCCTACGCGTTTCGTCCTGTGATGGACTTTATCACGGCAAAAAAGACGAAATGAGCTTTATTCCAAATTACGTATCAATAAACAAACAGTTTTGACAAGCAAAAAAAAACTCTCACAAATCATTCAAAAAAGATTAACAGACTATTTTAGTTTTAGAATTTCTTCATGTGTAGTGCAATGTCCCGAAATGTTAAAATGAAGGGAATTCAACCGTTTTCCTTGGACTTTTTATTATGTATGTTAGTCTATTTAAGTATTATTTCCATAAGAAATACACACACACGCACACACACATACATACATACACACACACACACACACCCACACATACACACACACACACACACACACACACACACACACATATATATATATATATATATATATATATATATATTCAGGCCGGTGGATATGTATAAATGTATTGTTTAATTATAGAAAAACAGACTATCCGCTCAAATACGAGTATCCATTAAAAATAATATTCAAACAAATAAATTTAAATAAATATGTCGGTTAATACCATTTCGTAACTTTCCGTAAAACATCGTAATGCTGACTTTGCTAACGTTTGTTTATATTAGGGGACTAACCAGAGCAAATATGGATATATTAAGAAATCAGGTCGTGATCGAGTGGCAAGACACGTTAGATCTATTGGCGGCTTTTCCCAGGTATATGGGAGTCCCAGGTTCAAATCGGAAGATACATACTTTTCTAACAAGATTTCTCGAGTGTTTAGGCCGGTGGATATGTAAAAATGGACTGTTTAATTAAAAAAAAAAAAAACAGACTATCCATTCAAATACGAGTATCCATTAAAAATAATGTTTAAACAAATAAATTTGAATAAATATGTCGGTTAATGCCATTTTGTATTGTAAAACTAAATGTTAAATTATCATTCCTGAAGATAAATAACTGGTTGTTTTGTCAGAATGTTTTTGACAAGACTTTCGACTTATTGTACTGCTTGGTTTGGATTAATTATCTGATTGTTTCTAATTAAAAAAAATAACGAACGGTAAGAAAATTAGTCAACAAAAAAAAAAAAAGAAATACACTTAGATATGCGCGTTGTGGTGCAATGGATATTGGCTGGGAATAAGAAAACCGAGAGCCGAATTCGAATTACAGCTGAATTAGTTGTATTCACTTACGCGCAAACACCCTTGAGAAAGATATTAATCCATCTTTTCTCCCTCCGGCTGTGGGTTAAATATCAGGACAGACTGGGTTCCATAGCCTTGGTTGGCAAACAATCTACCGCAGAAAGAAATGGCAACCTCCTGCAGGGAAATCTTCTTCTGCTTAGTCATGGATCGAAAAAGACATGATCGTCCAAGCATGTATCACGTATGGCATTTAACTGACTGAAAAGTACATGTAATATTTTTGAATGCTGAAAATGCTTTTTACTTTAATTTTACAAATTGAAAGACAAAACAAATTTAGTATTTAGATACTTTACTGCAACAACCATTTGCGTTTTTCAAATTACTTGTAACTTTATCTAATGCTGCTGTTTGTGCAATATCGATCATTTGGTAATATTTTCTTTTTCTATTGGCTTATTTCAGTCCTCATGCTTAATGTAACATTTCAGGTCTAAAAACCTGATTCTTAGAGTCATAAAAATCTTTTCCAAGGGTCAGAAAACAATGTGTGTCCTTCCGTCCCTTACGAAGTGGGTGGAACTATAAAGAACCAATAAAAAGGCCCGGATCAATGGCTAATGTACGCATCTGTAGTCCGGCTGATTTCATTGCCCTATAAAGCTATGGAAGGAAATGGCGGTAGGAGCCTTGAAATGACATTTCGGGATGTGTTAGATCAAATCTCTTCTGCGGAATAAATATGGAAGACCCACCGCGCAAATATAATTAAACACTGACACGAAACGGAAGAAGTCGTTTCTTTTTGTTTTTGTTGATATTTTTGTGTTTTTTGTTGTTGTTTTGTTTTGGGTTTTTTTTTGGTGGGGAGGTTGGGGTTTGTTTTTTTGTTTTTTTAGCAAATATCATTTTGTTTGTGAATGAAGGTGTCTCTTATTGCCTCCCTCTGTAGTCACAAAAGGGTGTATGTATTCATATAGACATTGAGATCTATATAGTAGAAATCACCCATTACCCAGCAGTCCAACGGAATTGAAATCATCAGCTACCATATTAAAAATTTTTTTAAAATTCAGTACCAGGTTAGTAACATTCGTTCACACAGCATAACAGAAAGAAAAAGAATGGGAAATTAGCGAGTAACCAAACATATTTGTCCACATACAGTTATAACCTCTCAACTTATTGTCAGAAATTAATTTAGTTTACATCTGAATTATTTTACTTTACTGTCCACAAACGCATACTAGTAAAATCGGAGAGAGTACACAAATACATTCATCTAACCAATGTTAGAAGTGCTGAAAACTTTTCGCTTCAACCGGGTTCTTTGAAAAATATATCTGAAGTTTAGTCATTTGGTTAGATTTTGGGAAATGCGTCAAACAGAACTTTTCCATTGTCCTTGTTATATATATATATATATATATACATATATATATATATATATATATATATATATATATATATATATATGATAGAATAAGATAAATAACAAAATCCATTCTTCATGAATGTAACTTATGTCTACAAATGCATGAAAATTAACAAAATAATACTGCTTACAAATAATATTCTCAATAATGCATATTCTAAATATTAGCACCTTCAATAAGTTCTCGCTGATTTTTCATGAAAAGTAATGTTTTATTTATAGAAATGACTAAAAAACATGTCACTGAAAGTATTGTCCAACGCTAACCACAACTTTTCTTATCTTACTGGCAGCACTTGAATTCAACGTCGGAAAAACAACACGTTTTTTGAGGCTAACCACCAGTCGACCCATTTTTGTCATCTTCATAAGAATGAAAAGTTCTGCTCAGCCAGGCTATCAATCGGAACAAGTGATAATCGAACGGGGCAATGTCTTTTGAATACGGTGGGTGGGTAATGACTTCCTATTTAAGCGTTTCCAGGTAGGTTTTCACCCGTTTTGCAACATCTGGCCTAGTGTTGTCATGTGGCAAAATCGCCTTTTCGTTTTTCTGCTCTTATAGCGGCCGTTTTTTACTTCAATTCTCAACTCAAATGCATCAATTATAGTCGATAACGATTTCCTGCGATGGTTTCGGTCGGTTTGAGCAGCTCATAATAAACTACACTCAGCTGATCCCACCAAATGCAGAGTAGAAGATTCGAAACATGGATATTAGGCTTTGCCAACGATGTTGATGCATGGCCGGGATTACGATATTCTACGCTTAGAGTTATCGTAGTGTATCCACTTCTCTCGCCGGTCACGATACAGAGCAAAAGCCTTTTCTTTTCTACCATTGAAGAAGCTGTTCACAAGTGACAAGATGCCGTTCGGCGTCTCTCGGTTTCGATTCGTACCCCACCCCATGTCCTTACTTTGGAATCATTCCTCATTCTTTCAAACGTTTCGAAACTGTTGTGTGATCAATTCCTTATGATTCTGAAAATTCAGCTTGCACCTGACATGAGTCTTTATGAAGTAATGACTCCAATTCTTTGTCTTCAAACTTTTTCGGTGCGACAGAACGTTCTTTACCTTCGGCATCAAAATAATTATTTTTGAAGCATCTAAACCAATCTCTGCGTGCTGTTTCCGACAGAGCATGGTCGTCGTAAGTCTCAACAAGAATTCTGTGTGCTTCAGCTGCAGATTTCTTTTGAATAAAGTAGTGCAGTAAAATTCCCTGCAAATACACTTTCTTTGGCACAAAATTCGACATGTTTAACGCTATGAAAAACAAAGTTGTTTACACTTCGACGAAATGACATACAGTGAATTTCAAGCTTGCTTATAGTACTTCCTTATAGATGCGTTACCATCTGAAACAACAAAAAAGCCGTCATAAGAAGACCATCTCTAGGAAAAGAGCGGGAACTTATTCAAGGATCTAATACGCAAAAATAAATATTTAACTAAAGCTAATCTTCTAAATAATACATAAATTAATAAAATAATACATACAAATAAATGAAACAATGCCAAATTCCACCTTCAATGAAAGATTCCAGCTGCAAAACCAATTGATCTGGCGCGTCCTAGACATCTCGACTACGAATGACCAACAGTTTAAACGAAGTCAAATCAAGCCTATATAACACAATTTTCGATTCATTTGATGGCGTCCCCGATGTTGTTAGAGGTCGCAGGTTCGAATCCTGCCAAATTTTCGTCGCAAAAATTTATCGTAAATAATCAGGCCGGTAGAAATAAAAAAACATATGCGGTTTGATTATAAACAGAATATCTACTTAAATACGAGTATCGAACAAAAATAATGTTCAAACAAATAATTTCAAATTGTCGGTTGTTTATAACCATTTCGTTAATCTTTGTCAACATAGATAGATAGATAGATAGATAGATAGATAGATAGATAGATAGATAGATAGATAGATGTGAGTTTGTGACACTGGGTTTCACGCTCTTGCGATCGTCAATCTGACGACCGCAAGAGCGTGAAACTCAGGGTCACAAATTCACACCTATCTAAATGACTATGTCACCTCTATCACTGATATTGAGCGCTTTCAAATAAGTACCGCACATTATAATATATAAATAATATAATATATACAACAAATTGCATATATATATATATATATATATATATATATATATATTCACACACACACACACACACACACACACGTGTGTGTGTGTGTGTGTGTGTGTGTGTGTGTGTGTGTGTGTGTGTGTGTGTGTGTGTGTGTATTTATTCGTGCAGAAATCTTTCATTTAAACATATTTCGTGAAAAACGGCCGACAAGGATAATTTTATTATATTTCTAATATTTTTACATGTTTCCTTTTTGCTGAAAATAGGAATTTAAAAATGTTCCATAGTTTTCGACTTTCCAAGCAATTTCAGCCTCTTCACAGGCCATTTTCAAGAATGTTATTTTTCCGGTGTTGTTATGTCCTCATGTTTGACCGTAATGTATATTTTAAGAATAACGAAGAATAAAAATCCAACGTTCAAAATATTAGTTTAAAACAGTGCTCAATATAAAAAATAGAGCAATAAATATTTACTATTAATTACTTTGAACATGTAAAAACTACTACAAAATTGTAAATTTTGTTTTGACATTGAATGGACAATGTCTCATCAGATAGTTAACAATAATGGCAATAAACGCTTTTATTTAAAATTTTGATTTTATGAAAACAACACTTCACTTACCATTTTTGGAAAATTTCCCGTGCAAGGTAAAAGGATTTAATAAAGAAGTAATAAGAAAGAAAGAGGGAAGAAAAGAGGAGAAAAGATGAGAACTCAAGAAAAAGAAAATAAATAGAAGAAGGAAAGACAAGAGAGTCAAAAAGAAATCAAAAGAAAAACTTTACTACAGAGAGAATAGGAAAATAGCTTATAAAAAACAAATTACACAAATGCAGAAGTAGAAAGTGAAAATAAAAATAAGTGAGAAGATGTTGAAAAAGGAAAGCCAATGAGAACAGCTAAGGAGGAAACTTCAACTTTAGAACAGAAATGGGTACAGATAGATATTAACACAGAGTTACAATGTTGCAGCTCGGATCTCTTAGAGTTTTGAAAATTGAAATTCCATACACAAACAAAAAGATTGCCCAGAGAACGTAAAATAAAGAATATTTATAGAAGTAATACAAAGATGTAAATTCATTCGACCTAATATTATAAATGGTAATAAAAAAATAAAAAATGAATGACGAGCTATATATATATTGAAATTTGAAACTAACAAATAGTCTGAGGATTTAGTTGGATAAGGTTGAAAAACTTAGAAAATAGGTGTCATAGTTTTTTCCTTCCCAAGTATCATTTTCCCGGAACAATGTTTAGAAAATTAGTTTCGCCCACGCAGACTATTGTTAATGTCATAAGAGGCCAAGATTAGCCTTAGGCGTGAATTAAAAAGACAAACTTATTGTAAGAGTGATTTTGCATTTCTAACAGTTTCTGGTTAGCACTCTTATATTGAGACGCCTGTTTTGCAAAAACTTCCATAGCTACAACTATTATACAAATATAAATTTAAATTATAACAGAGTGCCTTCACGAGGATCAAACTTACAATTCGGTCGTAAGTGATCTAACGAGACAAGCTAGGTAACCATTAGACAACGTCAAAGTGCCCAGATAGATGAATATAGATTTTTCAGCATAATTTTCTTCCTTGTGAATGCACTCAATTCTATTTAGGTAATAACTTCGTTAACAGAATGAATTTAACTTAAAATACAAGAATCTTTTTTCGACCCATAAAAAATTCCATCATGAAACTTCATTTTACAATGTATAGAAGAAAATGTAATCAAAATCTCTCTCTCACACACACGCACAGAAGAACTTTATTTATAAAACTCCGCATTAATACAATTGCATACTACTACCCATATAACAACAGTGACTTCACACACCAACCAACATTTAAAATCTAGCGGTTTGAACATCTTTGACAAGCCAGTCGTCCGTGAATACAACGGTAATAGGGTCAGTCGAGAGAGTTTATAACTAAAGGGAACAACGCCGTGATTCAAGAAATTCTTCGACCGCTTCGTAGTGGACGCGACAAATTCCGGAACCTTCCACCTTGTAGAACGGGGACAACTCACAACCTGACATCCGATTTGCGTCGGATATATCTTTCCAACGGAAACTGCTGGACGCAGATAGTGTGTTTACCAGAAGACAAACATACAGACAAAAAGAGAAAGAGAAACAAAATGAAAATGGTTGGGAACTGGAAGTGAGAAAGCAAAAAGAAGCGGCATTGTGTGTCATGGGTTGTGACCCCAGTGTGATGCCAATACAGACGCCATTTCGATGTATTTCACGTTGACTTTACTCCTCCGTTCATTGCCAGATGGTGGTTCTGCGGGTTATTCGGTTTCTACTATACGCTCGATGTAATGGGGCGTCTGTCTTTAATTATGTGTTTTTAGGATCCGATAAGTTTAATGACGTTGCCATTTGGATACGTATGTATATATTGTCCATTATTTCTATCTATACACCCACATATACATATAGACATATATATTAGTTATTAAATATATTATTATATTATTTAATATTATATTAGTTATTAAATATATACGTCCTTGAAAGAATCTTCATCAGAGATAGACTCCACATGCTCAATACATAAGTAGAATATTTATAGATATATAGTTATTATTATTATTGCTGTTATGATAATAGCATACTTCAACTCAAAAGCTATCAAGTTTCGGTGCTCAGTACACCATCATCATATATATTAATAAGGAAATTTAAAATTACAAAATTAAACTTAAAAATAAAAAATGCCACAATATTATATGATTTTAGTGAAGTGGAAGGTTATTATATTTTAAAAGAATTGTGGGTGTAGACTAATACATATTGAAGCAAAGTGTAACGATGCATACCAGTTGTTTAAATAAGAATGGAACAAAACTGTAGCTAATGTATTATTTTTAGATGCGCTGAGATTGAAAATAAAAAAAATAAGAACAATAAAAAAACTATTATTCTTAAATAGTTTTGTTAATATATAAAAAGCAATTTTAAAGAAATAGACATAAGGCCATAAAATTGAATTTTAAAAGCAGAATTACAAGATTTTAGAGATGACTAGTAAGCATACACAGCAATGTAGCAGTTAATAAAGTCTATCTTTGAGGTATATATAATTAACTAAAAGGGGCAGGTTAAAAGATTATGGCAAAACAGATTGAGATAAATTTAGATATATTTAAGAATGCGAATTAAGAGTGCTTATTTCATTATTATTTATCTATATTTCTGAGATGAGGTATTCGGATTATTGTCCTCATCTTAGTTGCAATTTGTACAACGTTTCTGCTGTTGTACGTTCCGGCCTTCTTCGGGTACTAGGAATTTCGAACCGAACCCTTTACACACTGGAGTATATTATTCTCATTCCTTGTGCGAAGCATCTTTTGGTAGTCATGAGTTATCTCCCTCTAACTAGACTCTCTAAGTTACTTCTTCACCACTGCTGTAGCCTGTTAGTGAAGTCATTGGAACTAACCGACGTTTATATCCACAGAGCCATGTGTCCTTAGGCAAGAACAATTGAATTTCTGGGACTTATATGTGCGTTGTGGTACAGTGGATATCAGCTCTGAACGAGAAACCGGGTAGCCGAGTTCTAATTCCAGTTGAATCCATTGTATTCACTTACGCGCAAATACCCTTGGGAAAGATATTAATCCGTCTCTTCCTTCCAGTTATGGGTTAAATAGCAGGACAGATTGGGTTCTATAGCCTTGGTCGGCAACCAGTCTACCGCAGAAAGCAATGGCAACCTACTGCGGGATAATCTTCTGCCCAGTCAGTCATGTCTCTTTCGAGACATGATCGCCAAAGCGTGTATCACATATGGCACTTAACTGACTAACTGATAAACCTAATGTTCAGTTTCATTTTTGTACCAGAGTTCATATTGCAATATCTTAATGTTAGTGGTTTTCTCTATTATTTTTTAATGTTAACGGTTTTCTGTAGTATTTTTACTATTGTTTTGTTTTCAGGGAGACTAGCCTGATCCATGCTGACGGTGAGTAGAAGAGATTGTCTATGGTGGTCAAAGGATAGCAGCTTCATTTTAGAAGCATTAAAATTTACGAGTCATTTCTTACCCAAGTCCACCACGGATTAGAGGCCCTTTTCAAGATCAGCAACGAGGTTTGCTTTGTCAGCCTCGGCAGATTTCTTACTGAGGCGGGAGTAAATGGCGGTGGCGTCAGCGTAGAAGCTTACTTGAGATCTGATTACATCAGAGAGATCGTTGATGAAGATCAGAAAAAGTGTAGGGCCTAGGCTTGAGCCTTGAGGGACACCCACGTTCGTATGATAGTACCTAGAATCATGTCTATTCAATACTACCCCCATTACACGATTTGAAAGGAACGACTGAATTAGATAAAACAATCGTTCAGTTATACCATAGCCCTGTAGCTTGCGTAGAAGGCCAGCAAGCCAGACTCTGTCAAATGCTTTAGCGATATCTAGGGCAACAGCTCGAGCTTCGAAGTTTTTATCGAGAGCCTGGTATATATACTCTGTGATGGTTGTTAGCATATCAGCAGTAGACCTAGAGAAGCAGAAACCATAGTTTGTCAGAAAAGAGGCTGTGAGCTGTGAGATGTTGAACAACTTCAGCATTGACAATAGCCTCGAACACTTTGCCAAAAATCGATAGGAGGCTGATAGGGCGTTAATTAGAGGAGTTTGGGAGCTTTCCAGCGTTCAAGTACAGGAGTCACAGAGAAGGACTTCCAGTAGACAGGATAAAAAGAAGTGGAGAGACAATAGTTGTAAAGCTTAAAGAGAACAGAGGAGAGTTCAAGGGTATATTTCTTCAGGACAATGATTGGGATTCCGTCATCTTTGCTCGCCTTACGGACGTCAAAATTTGAAATTATGTTAGAGACCAGCGAGTAGGTAATCTGAACGTTACTCAGTTGAGCCTCAGTTTTACATGAGAAGTCGGGTGTGTATACCGCATACGAATCAAATGTTGAGTTAGTGGAGAATCTGTGAGCAAAGCACTCGGTCTTGTCCGCTGAAGAGGACCTCAAACTTATAGATTAAAGTGAGGATTGAGGGCTTTTGCTTTTTAACACATTTCTACAGCAAAAAAATACGAAACAGTCAGGAGATGAAGGGGAAAGGTAGAGAAAGAAAAGATAGTTAAATGAGCTTAGTAAAGAGAGACAGAGACACATGTAGGAAGGATCTTGAGATTCAAGAGAAATCACCCTAGCTAGAGGAAGATATTTGCTGACATAAACGCCAATTCCATGTATATGGACATTCCTAAAGAGCTGAAGGTAACCAGGGATATAAAAATCAGAGGAAGGGATAGAAGGGTCACGGTTAGTTTCACAGAGACCTAACATCTCAGGAGAGTTTACTAAAGGGGAAGGATTCAACTATGCAAAACTTGATACGGATACCAGGGATGTTCGAGAAAGACATGTAAACAGGTTTAGGTGATTTTTGTTTAGCTGGTTGAGTCTTTATTCTTAATTTGTGTGATGTCATAATTAGAGTTTGTTTTAGTGTAAAAAGAAGCCGAGGGTAATAGCATTAGTCGGTATCCAAATGCAACATGTATAGAAAGGAAACTGGCGCAGACAGCAGTATAATGTGGCCTCAGGGTTGCCCACCGGAAGGATTTGCAAGAACACCCATCCATGAGCAACAAAGCACTACAAGAAACCTCGATATTATTCAACTATTTATCAGCGCATCCTGTCAAGACGCTACGCAAGAGTTCGGTCAGCAACCATGAAAAGGCCAACCCAGTACCCTCAGAATGAAGAGACGTTGCCCCCATTCACACACATTACAAAAGGCTTGCGACAGCACTACTATTAAGAGCTGATGAGAAAAAAAACAGGAAACCCCTTCCTAAACAAGGGATGGGCCTCTACTCTTGTTTGAAATAAGGGGAAGGAGTATGAACTGGGCGATAGTAGGGGCTATCTACTCCAATTAATATGAAAAAGTTACTAAGCTTTAACTTAGTTAAAGTCAGGAGATTCCTTAATAGTCACCACAAAATAATTTTAAGATACCTTTTCTCAGAAATTCAAAGAAAAATAAAAAATAAACTCAGCCTTTGCTGCCAGGACGACTAAAAGATCTAACTGAAATCGTAACTGACACAAGTATATTTTGAAATTTATCCCAAACTATATCCAAGAAAAAATAATAAAAAAATTTAATTTTTTAAGATTAAATGTTCAGAAAAATAGTCAATCAAGTTCACCAGAGATGAAATCTGCTGCCATTAGAATATTAAACTAGGAATTTATTGCCTAACTTAGTACTGACCATTTCGTTAAATGGGGATATGTACCAAATTATTTTTCTATTTCTATTATGTTTGGTCTTATTGTTATTTTACTTATAATATTTAATCTCATTGCATTTATCGCCGCTGTTTTTAGGACAGTATTGTAGTATTGACTGTGTTTATAAATATGTTTTCAGTTGATAAATTGTTGTTTATTATGAGTTTAACAAAATATGGTATATGTTTAATAATAGACGGTGAGCCATTTGATTTAGGGTGTATGTAAAAGGGTTTGCATTATATTTTACGTTGGGTGAGTATGCGTTATTAAGTAAATCTAAAGTAAAATCTTGGAAGTCAACTTTTTTAGATTAGTTTGTACTATTACTTTAAGACTAAAGTTTTTCATTAGGATATGTATTAATTTACTAATTCTATCTACTTTAGAGTTTGTAAAATTAGGAACAAGCATGAGATCATTGTCTCTGTATAACCAAATGTCAGCTATATGAACATCACATGGGTAACTAGAAAAAATCAGTTTTCAATTACTATGGTTAAATTGAAGAATGTTTTATCGCAGTAACCGAGAATTATGTATGCACTAATCGAATTTTGGTTTATAAAAATGTTATTAAAATTTTAACACACTAAACGAAAACACATTAATCGAATGCGCATTAATCGATTGATGCAAAACAGATATCGAGTGCCTGTCATACTCCATAGGCTTATCGTATTGTATTAAATGATTTTCTCACGGGACTACTCCATGACAGTTAGCATCCTGCAATATATATATATATATTTTGGTACCTCCAAAAAATCGCTGAAAAAACAGCATAGACAAACAAACAGACAGGACAGGGTGACAGAGAGATTTGGGGGTGGGTACAGTAACCAACACTATGTTCTGAAGATGGTATTGATGCATAAAACAAATACACATACTGCAGTATTAATTCTTGTGTCCACGCTGTAAACGTTCTATCTCTTCCCCTATCAATATAGCAGTTTTTAATCTAAAATTAAGCTTTAACATGTAGTATTTTTAAATATTTAAGTTGGGAAGATCAGCCGATTGCGCAAACATGGTTTCGACCTGTTCGGTTTCGGTAGGTGTTTTGTACGATCCACTGTTCGTAGTTATAATAAAAATATTAGTATATATATATATGTGTGTGTGTGTGTGTGTGTGTGTGTGTGTGTGTGTGTGTGTGTGTGTGTGTGTGGCACTTTGACGCGGTGTATGATTAATTAGCATCATACTAGACCAATTACAACTGAGTAGTGAGTTAGATTTTCACTGGGTGTTCCATACTTTCGGCCTTACGGTGTTCCATACTTTTCGGCTACGCTTAGAAAATTCGTTTAGACACCTCGACATAATGTAATGGTTAGTAAGTTTGCCTCCCCAGATCTATTACGACTGCGTAGTGAGTATGATCCTCACTCGGTGCTATACTTAGTAAATCTCTCTGTGTGTATGTGTGTGTGTAAACTCAGTGCTTAATGAAGTAACCTTTATTTAAGATTATATTTAAAAATAATGGTGTAAAAAATGTTTTTACTATTGAGCCGCTGATTTGATCTAGAACAGGTTTAAGGGAAACAAGGAGGCCAAAAGGTGTAAAATACTTCGCAAATTGGGATCTCTGAAGAAATATCCAAGGCAAACTTCCCCCTCTTACAGGAAAGGAAATATTTTAAACCGTTAACATTGAGCCAAGAGAGTAATGGTCACGGTCGAATCAGGGTGGCATTCGGCAGACTTGATGGACAGGCCAAAGGTGGATTTCTTTTTATGCAGATGTGGTTGCGGCTGAACGAAGACATCAATGATGCAGAAGTGGAATTACATGGACTATAATTTGTTGGTTAAACAATTACTGAACTATTCAAAGTCGACGAATGAGTTAAACTGAACAATGATAACTATTCCGATTTCATGGATAAGACAATCATTATTTGTATGGTACAAGTTCCAGCCTTGCAATTTCAAAGTGAATTGTGCATTTATATACAACAATGTTCTTTATAGTGTATCTGAGATTTCCCGTGAGCATAAACGTTTACAGAGGAGAAGAGGATGGAATGGCCACCATCAAAATCAGATATGAATCCGATCGAAAAACTGTGGTCATTTGGGAAGATGAAATTATATGAAGTTCTAAAATGGCAAAGCAGACGTATGGGTTTGAGTTTGAATTTGAGCTTTGTTTAACAGCATATCAACCTCTGTGGGTTTTTAATATAAAAAAAGGTATGGTTTTAAGGAGTTTTTTTTAATGTTCGGTTATAGTGAGAAATTTTATTTTTTTATTTTAGAAAACAGAAAATGTCTTCTAGTTTTGTATTCAAAAATGTACTGATGGTAATAATTTTTTCCTTCAAAAATGTATCATGGCAATAATTTTCTTTTCTTTCAAAAATGTATTATTGTAATATTTTTCCTTCAAAAATGTATATTTTTCTATAAAAGTCTATTTTTATCCTTTCATAGTGTTTTAACCCCAGTTTGGGGGTTAACTATTTGCCTATAGCTGAGACCCTAACGAGTGCTACCACTCCGGGCCAGGGTAGACCTGGAAACAACAGCAATTAAGAGGTTGCTCCATCTCTTCACAACCTCTCAGTCAGAGGCCTTACTGCCGGATGCATTTTACCGTCATACCCAGGGTCCACACTTATGGAAAACAATTAAAACCACCACGTCAGAAATTAAACCTGCTGAAGTAAACGATTTAACAGAATAAATAGATGATAGATTAGTGACTGTTTTTTAGAAGAAGGGCTACTATATTAAGATATTATAAAAATAAAACTATTATTATAAAAACTAACACGCCAGGTGTTAGTTTTATAATACATCCAGAGTTTTTTAAAAATCCATTCTTTAATAAAACATGTTGAAACTACCTAAGAAATTAACTAAAGCTTTGTTTTGACATCTAATTTAATCATAATTAACTTGACATTTTTTTCTAAGTAAATTCGGGTTATTGAGGTTTAGACAGGCATTTAAAGAAAGCAAACTTTGTAAGAAAGTACTCGATATCTAAACTTTTGGATGGAACTGTGTGTGTGTGTGTGTGTGTGTGTGTGTGTGTGTATCTGTTACCTATAGACTCCGAAATTGCTGAACCAATTTTCTTGAAAATTTACACAGTTGTACTATAAGCGTCTGCGAGTGTTCTTCGCTAGGTTCTGTCTGGAGGTACCCCCGATAAATATTGAAAATCAATAATCGAAAAAATCGGGTTATAGAAGAAGTGGTCCGATTTTAATCAAATTTGATGCACTCATAGACAAAGACATAAGAAACGATATTCAGAAGTTTCAAGGTTGCAGTTCTTACAATAATGCAGAAAATTGATAATATATATATAAAAGCTTTCATTACACCCGGGCAACGCCGGGCTATACTGCTAGTCAAAGATAGAACAATAATAGAATTAATAGGAGTAAAAGGTTGTCACTTAGTTGACTGACGTTATCATCAGCATCACGACTGCAGAGTTTCGTACACAGATTAATTCCTCAACTCTTCAGGGGCTTATTTAAATTTACTGTTAATGTTTCCAAATTTGCCTTTTTATATGTTTCGTTTGCGTGAGTTTACGCGTGTTTCCTGTTTTAGCAGATGTTGGGTGTTGTAGACTTAAATTACGCTTTGTGGGTATTATATATATCTTTAAAAGATGTTTCTGTGGCATTTATGTAATTTTTTTCTTCTGTGTTAATGTTATTTGTTATAGTAGAGTTGCATATTATATTAGTGGTTAGACATTTGTTGTTAAGGGGACTGTTTTCTTTGTTTCAGGAGTTACATTTATCGGTGTTATTTTGTTGGTTGCTATTGTTGCTATTATTGTTGTTGTTTTTGTCTTTACTTTTTTCTTTTTTTTTTTTGTTAAGTTTTTTTATTTTTGTTAAGTATTTTCATTGTTTTTATTATCTTTTTTTGATGATTTTTTAATATTTTGCTGTTTTAGGGACGTTTTTTCGGTTATTTCAAAAAATAATTTTCCTACTTTGGCTTTTATTGCATTACTGCAGGAGTGATGAACCAGATAATACTTCTTTTGTTTTTGCATTTGTTTAGATGATTTTCGTTTTTGTATTCTAGCTTGCTTACATATTCGGTGTCTATTAGTTCTGATTCGTATATATATACATACATATAATATAAGAGACAATGAATGTCTATTATGTTTAATCATGAGCCGTTCTAAACATCGTATTTTGGCTTTAATTTCAGGTGAAAATAAAGACAAAGATTCTTCAACATTTGGATAATTTTTTATTTAGTTGGTTCTAAGCTTTCGGCTCACATGAGCCATCTTCAGAGAGGTTACAAGGACGTTAACATAAAAACATCCACCATTAGCAACAATTTTATCTTATTTTTGGTAACTGTTATCGTTGCCTAGTAAAATTTTATGTCAACACAAGATAAAATCGTCGCTGATGGTGGGTGTTTTTATGTTAACGTCCTTGTAACCTCTCTGAAGATGGCTCATGTGAGCCGAAAGCTTAGAACCAACTTAATAAAAAATTATTCAAATGTTGGAGAATTTTTGTCAATATTTTCACCTGAAATTAAAGCCAAAATACGATGTTTAGTACGGCTCATGATTAAACATAATAGACATTCTTTGTCTCTTATACTTAACAGTATATGTTTAGAAAATCATCTGCTGCCTCGATACACTAAATACATATATATATATATATATATATATATATATATATATATATATATTAGTTCATTAAATATTTTTAAACTACTAGAATTTATTGAGATTCTTATATTTATAAATATAGATGTGTGCTTGAATTCGTTATGGGGTAGTTGGAGTTAAGGTATATTCAATTGTTTGTTTTTCTGTATGGTTTGTAGGTTCCATTATTTACGATGAATCTTATATCTCGGAAATTTAGAACTATTTTTCATTGAATTCTGTATCTAGTGTAAATCCTAGTGTCTTGAAGATTTTTATTATTTGTTTTCTTATTTTTTCTTTAGTTCTGCCGTTAGTTTCATATGATTGATAGGTTGTCGTTCTTGTGTAAACCTATGTCTTTTTTACTAATAATATTTGTTAGGTTATTGATAGTGTATATGCCTAAACATTCGCATAGTTCTACGCTATCATAGCTACCCTTTAGTCAACGTTATTATCGTTATTCTTATTAAACCTGTTTCGTTAAAACGATCGACAATGAAGATTTTATTAATTTTTGGTTTAATTTTTCCAGTATTTTTACATGATTCCTTTTTCCTGGAAACAAGGAATGTAAAAATGTTCTGTAATTTTCAACTTTCAAAGCGCTTTCAGCCTCTTCATAGGCCATTTTCAAGGCTGTTATTTTTTTTCAGATGTTGTTATGTCTTCATGTTTGACTGTAATATAATTTTTTCTTTTTATTGTGTTTTCTTTTTTTGTTGTTGTTGTTGTTGTTTTTTGAAAAGGAGAGTTCTTTAGAGCTGTCACGTAATGCGCGTGAAGGGCATAATGTGAGCGTCTGCCAATTTTTAAAAAACTTTTCAAAACCCTATTTCTACTGTTAAATAGTGTAAGGTTGATGGTGAAAGACAACTCTTTGATATAAAGTGCCTCTCTTATGGCGAGGTGCCTTTGATGCTGTGATTTAAAGGTATTTCTGTATTTTTGTAAATCGTATTGTGATTTAAATAGTATTTTTGTATTTTCAAACAAATTTTTTCTAAAGGGTTCTTCTAAGTTATGAGTTAATAAATGTTTTTTATTGCACTATTATTACGAGATAAGCGGTATGTAATGCTTCTACTCATGGAAGAGGTAGTATGACCAATATAGATATCTACTCAAATACAATTATCGATTTAAAAACTGATGATCAAACAAATAAATTAAATATGTCGGTTGTTAAAACCATTTCGTTAATCTTTGGGGTTTTCCTTAACATATATATATATATATATATATATATATATATATTACTAGGCATCATAAAAGTAAACATCCAGATAACCTCGCCTGTATTCATGAGGTATGGTGTATGGTTTTAAAATCTTTTGCTTACTCGGACGTACTCGGACACAAATTGACTTCAACCATACATTTTTTCGAATTAAAACGCTAAGAGAAATGCATAGAACAAATTCTCCCAGACTTCTATCGCATCACTGGCCAGCAGTTGAGTATGTCAAATACAGAATGCTGGCATATGAAATGAATGAATGACCAAAAATAGATAGATAGATAGATAGATAGATAGATAGATAGATAGATAGATAGATAGATATTCAACAATGATTGTATTTATTGACTTTCTCTAAAGCCACGCATATCACAATAATGCGTCACGCCATTGTCTAAATAAATGAAGGTACTGATGAACATCCAACAATTGGAGCGTTTGCTTTCCCTCGATTCCAACACCGCCTAAAGTCATGAAAAACAAACTCATTCACAAGCTGACCACAATAGACTTATAGACTATCATATAGCTTATAATTACGTATAATATTAGTGTATTGCAGATTTTATAAGTATAAAATTGTACTGATGACAGAAAATATTATAAGTGAGGAACGTCAGTCATCCTGCTCGGTAATTTAACATTTTAATTTTGACTTACAACGGTTCTGATCTCAGACGCCCTCAACTCCATATTACACTTCTGTGTGTAGTGACTTCTCAGGACGTATGCGATCTACAATTTCCTGTCTTTTGTAGATCCAAATAAATTTTGTCTTTTCATTATCTCTCCTAAACCCTACTTCGTCATTTTACTCAAGCTCACTAGGTAGATTATATGTTGTTATCCTCTGCCTTGAATCTGTCCTGTGAGTATAATTTTTCCAAGTCCCCTTTCCTTAATATACGCCCTTGAATTTCTAATTGCTTCTTGATGTAAAGTATAAATGCCTTTTTTGCTTTGATTTTCTCTAGGTCTCTGGTATTCTCGGCATCCTTCTGTAGAACTACTTTTCTGTTGCTTCAAGTTTCGTCTTCATCTGTGAGGAGATTGGTCATAATTCACTGTTATATACGAAGACTGATATTACATAATAGTTCAGTACTCTTTTCTTGAATGTTTTTTTTATTTACAAACATTAAGTAATTTTTTTATTTATTTTTTCATGGCTTAGCAGGCAACAATGTGTCTCTACTGTCTGCTGGCTTTTGTAATGTTTGTAAGATTTTACACGCGTGTCACTATATTCCCATTTAACAGCCATATATTTTTTAACAAATTTGAGCGTTCTGATAAAAAGTAACAAGACTGAACTTAAAAAAGAACTACTGAAAAATTAATAATAAAGTTTCATTTAAAAAATTCGGACATAGATAGATAGATAGATAGATAGATAGATAGATAGATAGATAGATTTTTTTTAATATCATAAATGTCAGTACTTTACTAAATCAGTTTCATTTTCCATTTTAGGAATATTTGATTTCTAAAATTGAACCAATGTTCTTATTCAGAAGAAACATCTTTAACTCAGTCTCTATTGATTTTCTCAACAATATACCAACTCAGAACATTGACTGACTTCTGAGTACTTGTTACCTGCAAACCACAATAAAAGCATCTAAAAGTTCATAAACAAGTTTTACTGTCGCTACTTACAAAAAGCGTGTCATTAAACGAAAGGGAATTGATTCAACTCGGAACAAAGGAATATTGGCATTGTTGGTTGTTACTTATATTGACCAAACATTAAAGTAAACTTTGTCACTTCCTAAATACAGTAAATGTATATTCTGTCATTAGAATTAATGTGAATCTTTGATAGTTCAACTATTTTCCTGGCTTGTCAAAGAATAGTAAGAGCAGAAATTGAAGCAAGGAAAATATTCTTTTGCTCTTTTTCTTACGGAGATTTGTTGACCACGCCAACTTTGGCAAGGGTTGGATTTATGGAATAAGTTAACCATCACATTAAAACTGGCATTTATTTTTGTAGATATTTAGTAAATTCAACTTCGTCTGGCATAGAGAACCACTCAGTATGTATTAATTTCACTACTTGTCAATTGTCACAATGTTCGAGTAAGACATTTTATAACTGTAAATACATACAAATCTACAAAGAAAATTCACTTTATATAGCAAATCTCTCCTAAATTACAACAACGTGAAATCGAATGTTAAAAAGCAGAGTATTCAATATATATATATATATATATATATATATATATATATATATATATATATATATATATCCAATTATGTTTGTTAAAAATTCAGTACTTTAGCAGTGAAACTGGAATGACCTCTCAAGGGCGCAGATCTAGGCGATGGCATATGGACGCCCTGCGCCGCCCAATCTCTATGGTTCCCTCTCTGTCCGAAGTAATGCAAAGAGTTCATTTTTGGAGCGGCTCGGCTGCTGAAGTTGTCGAAAAGTTGTCAGTGCTGAGAACCAACCGCCTTCGGGGCTCCACTCCGGATTTTCTGTTTTGGATATATTTCCATGACCTTTTCCTTTTATGGCTATGAACGCAAGGAAGTGGATATTTAAATTCAGGGTTTTCCTTCCCTAGATGGTCTACTTGCCTAGGCTGTCGAGCTCTATCTAATAGATGCGACTGGTTATGAGACGCCAGTTTACAGCCTTTTACCTATTCACCGGACTGAAGTTGGACTTGTCAAAGTTGTCAGAAACTATTTGGGAACCATGTCAAGGAATCATTTTATAGAAAGCGAAAATTTGTCTTCACTATCACCCCCGGCTTTGAAACATACATTACCTGCTTTAGAAGCTCAAAATAAGTTAACTTTTTTTGTTAAATATAAAATAAAATAGGTAAGCAAAATCATTAGACAGCAGGGCAAATTAGAGAATAGTACATCAATTAGTAGACACAAATATCGAAAAGTTTCTTAGTTTAAAAAAAGATAACAGAAACAAATAATGAAAATATAAATGGGGATTTAAGCCTAAAATACTCTGAGATTATGAAGTCATTCAGTCAGTTAAGTACCATACGTAATACACGCTTTGGGCGATCATGTCTCGAATGAGACATGACTGACTGGACAGAAGATTATCCCGCAGTAGGTTGCCATTGCTTTCTGCGGTAGACTGATTGCCAGCCAAGGCTATAGAACCCAATCTGTCCTATTATTTAACCCATAACTGGAGGGAAGAGACAGATTAATACCTTTC
The DNA here is from genome assembly GCA_037127315.1 of Ascarosepion bandense. Classification (NCBI taxonomy): domain Eukaryota; kingdom Metazoa; phylum Mollusca; class Cephalopoda; order Sepiida; family Sepiidae; genus Ascarosepion; species Ascarosepion bandense. Next base: position 4,967,683 of record JBBBDQ010001768.1, read on the forward strand.
CCAAAGGTATTTGTGCATAAGTGAATGCAAGGTATTCAACCGGAATTCGAACTCGACACGCCGATCTCTCGTTTACTTAATATTATTATCTATACTACCTTTCTTCAACTTATTATTTATACTGCCTTTTTGACAGTACAAATACCTGAACTATCAATTGATAAAATACATTTACAACAAATGATCTTCAAGTTAGTTGTACAAAAACAAATAAATACTAAGACAGAAAAATCCAGTATTTGTGGAAAAGATTAAAAGAAATAATAATAAACAGTACATATATAACTTCAAATAAATTTAATAATCATAATATGTATAATAAATGAAATAAAATAAATAATAACAAAATAATAATAACAAAAGAACCATTCTATTTTCATTTAGCAATAAATACTAAAAATAATATGAAATACATCACTTCTTTTAAAAAACTGGGGTGTGTTTCAACAACATAATTCTTAGAAATCAACACCCAAACTCTGAAGTGGTGAAGCGTTGTGCCGAACCAATCATACTTCTCGAACACAGAGAACAAATGCAAATAGCGTGTCACACGGTTTCTAAACTATCCTACTCAGGTTTTGAATTCAGAGATTTCTTTCTCCTAGGCTGGTTGCCATCTAAGTCTATAGGACCCAGTCTGTCCTACTAATTACCTTTTATTCCCAGACGTAGTCATATATAAAGAGATGCGTATGTGTGTGAATATTTATATCAGGCCTTGATAAGAACGGCGAAGCCCGGGCTGTTGCTCTAGATATCTGGAAAGCGTTTGATAGATTTTGACATGCTGGCCTTCTACGCAAGGTACAGGGTTATGGTATAACTGATGATTGTTTGATTTAATCCAATCATTCCTTTTAAATTGCAAAATGATGGTCATTCTGAACGGACATACTTCCAAACCCTTTCATGTGAACGTGGATGTCCTTCAAGGCTCTATCATAGGTCTAAGGCTCTTCTTGATATTCATCAATGATCTTCCTGAAGTAGTCAGTTCCCAAGTTGGTATCTACGGAGATGATACCACCAGCTATGGATGACCCGGATGTATTTACCAGTTGGCTACTACTTACGGCCGGATTCAAAATTCTGGAAGGTAAATGTTGTTTCATTCTATAATCCAAACGCTGAGATGTTCTACCTATGTAGTCGCATTCACAATTACATTCAAATTTGTAATTAACAGAATTGACATGATTTGGGGTAAAAATCCTTGCGAATAAAAGAAAGAATTATTCGAGTAAAAAATATTACTCGAACACTAGCAGAGAAATAGAATTTGCAAATGGAATGCGAAATCCGCCCGGCTAAAGACTCACCTTCTGTACCAATATAAGGAAGGCACAAATATATCGGACATTTTTTAACAACACACACACACACACACACACACACACACACATATATATATATATATATATAGCTAAAATACAATAAAATTGTAAAGTGACACGCTCTTTTTATTTTTACGAATCACACAACGACAGAAGGAACACTGTGTAAAAAGCAACAGAATCAAATTAGTCTTTGGGTCGGTAAATGCATTAACGTTTAAGAAGACACTTCTTGTTCAAATAAACACAACTGTATGCTACCTGCATTCGACTTACTCATTCTTGATGAGATGATAAGAAAAATAAGATAATAAAAACGTTCAGTAGCTGTTGCAGACGATATTATCGGGTTAAATTTTATGTTGGCGAGGCACATGACAAGGAGTTGTATTTGTATGTGGGACAGATAAATGACACAGGTCAGGACAGTGCTGACCTTTGACCTTGTCATGCTATTGTGTCGTTATTTATGATGCAATGTTTGTGGGGTTGTTGTTTCCATTCAAAATATAAAAGCGAACAACCCTGATGTATACGCTGGGGTGTAACAAGTCGCGTGGGGTTCCGTGGTCTTATTGCAGTTGACATATTTATTACTGGGGGACTTCACACTGTCTCTGTTGAACTGAAAGGGAAGTTGTGGAAGATAATGAATAAAAAAAATGCTCAAATTAATAAAAATAATAATATGAAATCTCAGTTTCAAGAAATATCACCGAAAGGAAATCGGTACAGATGTTGAGAAGCAATATTATGAGTGATACAAAATCACTCATAATATTGGTACATAGATAGATAGATAGATAGATAGATAGATAGATAGATAGATTTCCGTTGATTTAATCAAAGAAAAGTAAACTCTACAATTTGTAGTGTTTATTTATGAAAAAAAGTTTTATTATTTAAAAGTGCGAATAAGGAAATCAACTTGTCATCGCGACAGTTTCACACCTTAAGATCATGTTCTTTTTCCGCTACTGATTGGTCATCTTATATAACGCATCACTCAATTAGTCACGGGCCTGACATATAGCTGCCGCCACTAATTAAAAAATACATACAATTTTTATGAAGTACTAACCTTGAAATAACACGTGAAAAAATTTGGGCTCAATCGGATTATTATTTTACAAATTACATTTATTCATGTGAAGCTGCTGTTGCAAATTTTCAGAACAATGGAAAAATCTAAATTACGTATGTTGATAAAGCATTCCTTCCTGATAGCGAAAAATACTGTTCAAGCAAAGTAATGGCCTGATAAGTGTTATTCGGACTCTGCTACGTCGGAAACAACGGTTAAGAGATGGTATGCTAACTTTAAACGCGGTCCTACAGAAACAAATAATGCAGAACGCTCAGGTCACCCAAAATCGGCAATTGACCCGGAAAACAGCAGAGGAATCTACAAACTCGTTTTGGCCAATCATAAATTGAAGTTGCGTGAGATAGCAGAAGAGCTGAACATATCAGAAGGCAGTGTATTCACCATTTTGCATGAATATTTGTCAATGAGAAAGCTCATTGTTGAAAGTGGGCTCTGCATTTGCTCACTGTCGATCAAAAACAACAACGTGTCGACGATTCAGAGCGTAGTTGGCAACTATTTCAATGCAACAAGAAAGAGTTTTTGCTGAAATATGTTACAATGGATAAAACATGGATCCACCACTTCACTCCGGAGTCAAATCAGCAGTCAACTGAGTGGACAGCAGCAGGTGAAAGCCATCCAAAGCGACCAAAGACGTAAACATCAGCAGGTAATGTTTTTAGTCTCGATCAGTTGAGCTTTCTGAAAAACCGTAAAAAAAAAACGGTAAAATCAGTTATTGCAAATCGCCTGAAGACACCACATGGTAGAAACCTAGGTCGCGTAATAATTTGTTTACAAATGAAGAATATTAAAAAGCTCTACAATATAATTGTATTGAACACTTTTTAATACAACTGTGTACTGGTCTATTTTTTATCATGACCAAAAACTAGGTAATTTAACAATATATATATATATATATACATATATATATATATATAGAGAGAGAGAGAGAGTATCGAGGCAGCAAATAATTTTCTAAACATATACTGTTAAATATGAGAGACAATGAATGTCTATTATGTTTAATCATGTTTAAAGCCAAAATACGACGATTAGAATGGTTCATGATTAAACATAATAGACATTCATTATCTCTTATATTTAAAATTATATGTTTAGAATATATATATATATATATATATATATGAAAAAACAGGAGGAAATATTTGGGCTATTTTTGTAAATATTTACATTATTTACATTGTTCGAAAAAGCTCTACAATATAATTGTATTGAACACTTTTTAATACAACTGTGTACTGGTCTAATTTTATTATGACCAAAAACTTGGTAATTTAACAATATATATATATATATATATATATATATATATATATATATATATATATAAAGACACGGGGAAATATTTGGGCTATTTTTGTAATTATTTACATTGCTCGAACTCTTGTCCTCATCTTTATTCCCATAAACACAACGTTTCAATCGTTATACACTACGACCTTCTTCGGGTGACTGGAATTTCGAAATTAACCCTTTATTTCGATCACTGGGATAGATTGTTCTTGTTCCATGAGTTATGGTACTTCTTGATGTCTTAGTTATCTCCGTTTAACTCAAGTCTCTAAAAAATCTTCACCGCTGCTGTAGCCAGGTACTGAACTCACAACTCTATCAGTCATGGCACTGGATCTCACCTCAAGGACACATGAGCTAGTGAATAAAAGCGTTGGTTAGATCCAGTGGTGAACAAAAGACAAAGTTTAGTTAAATAGATATAACTAAGACATCTGGAAGTCGCATGACTCATGGAAGAATCTACAATTTCGATCAGCTGAAAAAGATCGGAGATTACAACGGCCGATACGTCGTTAATATGGCAATAATGATGAACACAGCTGTACAAACAATCTACAAATAATGTAAATGACCCGAGTAAAACTTTCTTTTTATGCCAACACGTGTCGTTCCTAGTAAAACTTTGTCAAGGTAAGCGCAAAAAATTTTATTTCGTAATCTGTATTTATACAGAGATGTAGTGGAAAAAACTTTGAATTAGTGTACCTTCTAAAATATTCTAAAAACTTATTGTGTAAGGTAAAGTAAATTATGGAGAAGGCTAAGTGTTGTAATATTTAGGCCTATTATACGAAAGTGCACTAAATATTTTTATGTTGTCATTGATTTTTTTTAAAATTAAACATTAAAAAATGCGTAAAACATATTATATTTAAATGTCACAAGTTAACCGTTTTTTTTTTTAATTTTTAATTTGTTATGATCAGGCTTAGGTACGTTTTCTTCGGAAAGGAGAATTTCTTTTACGTAAGGAGATATTTGATAAAATCCACGAAGTACATATTTTGGTTAAAATCACTAATTGCACCATTGAAACTTTTTGTTCGATTAAGTTTCTCTTTTTCTTTTCATTTTTTTTAAGATCGAAATTGTGGTAGAATTTTTTTATGCGTAAAACTAATGCATTGGGTATATTGTTGTGTAGGAGTTCATTACTCTTGATCATAAATACGCCATTTTTATTTGTTCTCTTGTTCTTTCTTTTATTTATATTTTCATTATAGATATATTTTATTTATATTTAAATTTTTACACACGCAAACACATGTGTGTGTGTGTGTGTGTGTGTGTGTGTGTGTGTGTGTGTGTGTGTGTGTGTGTGTGTGTGTGTGTGTTTGTAAAATATATATTGTACATTTGAGCACCAATCTCTCTTTTTATACAGGTTTCATTAAAATGACAAAGTATTTTCATTAAGTTTTTTATATAAATTCTAATGTGTTCTTAAGTTTTTTTTCTTTTCAGAATTCAAATTATATATTTTTTTTTAATCGTATCACCCCGAGCAAGGCGGTAACGCCACTGATGTGCAGGGGGCTACGTAATAGTGAAAAGATTGTAAAAGAGAAAGCCGGAAACCACATCCTAAACAGGGAACAAGGGATGAGCCTCTTAACCTGTCCAATAGACGTAGGTGGAGTGTGAACCGGGCGATAGATAGATCTATCTACTCCAATTGGAAAAAAAAAAGAAACCAAAGTGAGAAGATTGGAAAAGAGAAAAGCCGGAAACCACATCCTAAACAGGGAACAAGGGATGAGCCTCTTAACCTGTTCAATAGACGTGGGTGGAGTGAACCGGGCGATAGATAGATCTATCTACTCCAATTGGAAAAAAAAAGAAACCAAAGTGAGAAGATTGGAAAAGAGACATCCTAAACAGGGAACAAAGGATGGGCCTCTTAGCCTGTTCAATAGACGTGGGTGGAATGTGATAATGCTTCCATTATTTTTATTTTTATTTTAAATGTGGATGATGTTATTATATGTGTATTATCAACAAGTATGTTTAGGATAGAGTTCGTAAGGTTTTCATTTGTGTTTAAATGAGATCGAATTGAACTATCGTCTGAGAGGTGCAACATTAATCTTCTTGTCAACCGTGTGGTCGTGTGTCTAATGTAATTGTTTACGAAATTAGATTGATCAAGAACACAATTCTTCAAAGTACATGTAAATTCGTAAATAATATTGGTTCGCTGTGGTTTAGATTTTGCGGATGAATTGTTATTTTTGATGATGAGGTTAGCAGTTTCAAATTTTATGTAATTGATAATTAAGTGAATTTTTTTGTTTAAGTCAATGGGCAATGCGTATTTTCAGATGACGTTTCGAAGTGAAGATTTATAGAAAATATTAATGTTCTTTTATTTTCTCGTTTGTTTATTGTTGTTATTAGTTGTATCAGAAAGAAAAAATCAAATATGTTCGTACTAAAGGGAAGACCTCATCCGAACAATTACCATGGAAGTATTTATAGAAAAGGGACAGAGAGGTAACCTTACGAGACGCTAGTTCAGGACTAATAATATTGCTGATTCTTTTTTGGATTTTATTAATGAGCTCAAGGTAAACATCAGGGGTACCGGATCATATATGTGGCAGCAAATATTCTTGTCATGGACAAATGGTAGACTTGTAGATATGCAACATAGATTCCGGAGAGAAAAATTGTCTCGCACGGCACAGTGACCAGTGAAAAAGAAAAAGAAAAAGGATGAAAAAAAATTGAAGCAGGGAAGAAGAAGAAAAAGAAAAAGAAGAAGAAGAATGAAAATATAAGGATTGTCCAAAGGTTTTGTATTTTCGAGCGCTTTCAGCTATACTTTTATCCATTATCAAGAATTCATTTTGTTTTACTTGTAAATAAAAATGTGTAAAGTTTATGTATATAGAGTCATGTGTATGTTAAGTTCCGAACACAGTAAGCACATTGTTATCCTGTTCATAATTGATGTTATTAAATGTAGGATTTCTCTTTTTTATTAGTAATAGCTATATTATTTATATTCTTCTTTTGCGTGTGGATGATGTTATTATGTAGGTATTGTCAACAATTTACATTATTCAGACTATTGTCGTCATTTTTGTTGCCATTTGTACGACTTTTCGGCCTTTGTACTCTCCGGCCTTCTTCAGGTGTTAGGAATTTCGAACCAAACCCTTTATTACAATCACTGGGATATATCATTCTCATTCGTTACGCAAAACCTCTTTTGGTAGTCATGAGTTATCTCCCTCTAACCCTGTAAGTAACTTGTTCACCACTGCTGTAGCCTGGTATTGAACTCAGAACTCTTTGGGTCCTTAAGGGCACATGGCCCAGTGGATATAGACTTTGGTTAGTTCTAGTGACATATGTATATATAATTTGGAAACGAGTTATTTCACGACCCTGGTTTCTACTTTCTATTTACAATAACTGATTTTACCGTTTTCTAAAACGCTCGTGCAAAAGAGATTTTAATGAACGCGCAATTTTCAAAATTAGGAGAATGGTCTTAGAATACATTCATCCATTATTTATGATCCTAGTGGGTATTTTTTGGTATGGTTACACTCGGACATAATTTCTGTTCTTTCATTTAGTAATTTATTTTTGTCTGGGAACAACATAATACCCAACTTTTCCTCATGGCACACTCTGCATATTTTCCCATCGTTGTAAGGTTTGGCTGTTTTTATTATGCTTCAAGTTATAGCGAGGTCTTTCCCATGTTTTAATTTCAATTTTCACACGTGGTTAGTCAGTTTTTTTCATAATTTTTTAAGTTTTCCAGTTTAAATGTAGACGTATGGTTATTCCATCTTGCTTTAAAACTGTCTTTGGTAGAGATCCTAAGTATGTTTTGATTTGATCATTTATTTCATGTACTTTTGCTTTGTAAATAATCTCTTTTGTATTATAAAGTCCGTCAAGTGGGCATTTATTTTTGTCCCTACATTCCTTGTTAATAATGTTATTTGTACTTTGTTATTTAGGTTTCTGGCGTTTTGTTTCTGTACGTATTTTTTTAAATTACTAGTACAGCTATAACTCAGTTTGATTGAATTCCTGTTGAAAAATTTGTTTAATTCTGAGCTTTTTGGAAAGTGTTTGTCGATTTGTTTAAACATATTTGTCCTATTTTGGTTTTTACTCCTAAGTTAAATGGAGGTTTGAACCAGATAATGTTTCGATTTCTATTATTGTTTTTTATTTGTTTGCTTAGTTGGGGTTTGTATTCTAAAATGTTCTTATGACCAGACTTTTCAGGACATTTTCCTAATGTTTTTTCTTTACATCAGTTATTGCTTTGTTTGAGGAATATTTTTATAGCCTGTTCTCTATTCCTTTGTGTATATATTTGGTTATGCTTGTGGGATGAGTAGATCTAGTGTTTACGTTCTTTAAAGTTGCGTTTGCTTTCATATATGGAGAGACACTTCCAGTTTGTAAATTACATTCTACATCTTAATATTAGACTACTTTCTTATTTGTTTCGACTACTATTTCGAAATCTAGATCTGTAAAGAGTTTGTAAAGCATTTTCCTTATTCTATCATTCTCTCTTTTGTTGTTTGGTGCTATCTTTAATCCGTTATCATTGTATAATCTGTGTTTGTTTATATGGATTATTTCGTTGATTTTATTTAGGGTGTGTATTTCCATCAATTCTGAAATTTTGACCCCGTCAAACGAGCCTTGTGGTACATCAAATTTGCCATTATTTGATTTTTTAATCCATGTTTCACTATTGTGGAATAGTATAGATTTTCGACAATGTAGAATCATATCTATATGTTCAGATGGTATATCTAAGTACCCTTTAGCGAATTTTAACGCTTCTATTAAACCTTTTTCAGATATTGATGGGTAAAAGTTTTTAATGTCATATTGTATGAAAGTATATTTATCTCTGTTTTGAATTTTTTGGAAACCAGGAAATAAAATCACCTGTGTTTTTCCACTGGTTGGTTTGAGTAGCAATTCTCAGTAAGTCACTAATGTCTTTTTAGTATTTGATGGCTTATTTTACCTACTTCCGTTTTTTGGGGGGTTTATGATCCAGTACGAGCTGGCTATTGGGAAAATCTTCCTTGGGGTCCTTTATTGTTACGAAAGCTTGCTTACTGATCAAAATTTGTATCTTGTTTCTTAAATTCAGCTCTTTTGTAATAATTCCTTTTTTATATATTTAATATAGGAGTCCGGAGCTTTTTGCAAAACTTGGTGATTTCTTCATTAATCTTTTTTTTAATACTTTTACGTTTATTTCATATTATGTTGTTATATTTGTCTCCTTTAATAAGGATATATATATATATATATATATATATATATATATATATATATATATATATATATTACTTTACTGTTTAATAGTTTTTTGAATTTGTTGATTTTTTTTAAAATGTTTTGGTCTAATGTAGAAATTATATCTTTTTCAAATTTAAATAATTCTTTGATTGCAGGGGAATAATTCCTGGTTTTAAAATTGAAATTATCAAGTTTTTTTTCTCCCCCACCCCTATTTATTTTTTATTTTATTTTATTTTATTTTATTTTATTTTATTTTAGGAAGAATAATGTTTTCCATCTGAATCTGGTAAGAAACTGTTCAATTTCTTTGTAATAAACGTGGAATATATTCATGTTTGTTTGGAATTGGTATGTTTTTCAGTGAGTGTAATATTTTGAATTCTTGCATTGTTTTGTTTTTTTAGTTTTTTTTTTTTTTCTTCATGCGGTCCGGTAAATTCTGAATCGTTTATCGTTAAAATACATTGATAATAAAAGTGCTCAATAGTAGGACAAGAGTATATAAGTTAATTAGTTAGTTTTTGATTATAATTAAATTAGATCAGTACAGAGTTGTATCAAAAAGTGTTCAATACAATTATATTGTAAAACTTTTGAATATTTTTTGTTTGGAAATGAGTTATTTCGCAACTTTCGTTGTCTTCAGCGATTTACAGTAACTGATTTTACCGTTTTTTAAAATACTCACGTAACGGATTGTTTATGAACGCGCAATTTTCAAAATTAGAAGTTACTTAAAGGTCTTAAAACACTTTTACTATGATTGTAGGATCCTAGTAAGTATTTCTTGGTATGGTGACACTTAGACATAATTTCTGTTGTTTCATTTAGTAATTCATTTTTGTCTGGGAACAACATAATAGCCAACATGTTCTCATGGTACATTCTACATATTTTACCAACGTTGTAAGGTTTGGCTGTTTTTATTATGGTCCAAGTTATATATATATATATATATATATATATATATATATATATATATTGTACACACGTGTCAAGTGATGGAAGGAATTTTCTTTTTAAATAAAATGAGAGAATCATTTATGAATGTGTGTCTTGAGAGAAATCATGTGTGAATGTGTGCGTTTATGAGACAGTAAAGTTAATATGTGAAATGAAGTGATGGAATGATTTTCTTTTCTTGTATATATATATATATATATATATATATATATATATATATATATATATATATATTGTATCATTGGAGATTATTTTTAGCCTTTTTAACGCGTAGATAATGCTATTAAATTTGTTTTATCGACGAATATGTTGTTACGGGTAAGATTTCATAGGTCTCCATGTGTGTTTAAATGAGATCTAATAGAGCTATGGTCAGAAAGATGTAATGTGAGTCTTCTCATTAAACATGTAGTAGTATATCTAATGTAACTATTTACGAATTTGGATTGATCAAGAATATAGTTCTTTATATTGTTTAGTGTAACAGACTCACATGAGCCATCTTCAGAGTGGTTACAGGGACGTTAACATAAAGACATCCACGATCAAAGACGATATTATCTTGTGTCGATATAAAACATTGCTATGCGACGATAACAGTCACCGAATAGCAGACGCAGTTCGTAAATTTGTAAAGATGGGTTATGTGAGCCGAAAGTTTAGAACCAGCATAGTAAAAAATATCCAAATGTTGAACAGTTTTTGTGTTTATTTTCACCTGAAATTAAAGCTAAAATACGATGTACAGAACGGCTCATGATTAAATATAATAGACATTCATTGTCTGTTATGTTTAACAATTTATATTTAAAAAAAGATCTATTGCCTAGATACACTATATATATATATATATATATATATATATATGTATATATATATATGAAAAAATTGATAAATAAAGGAATAACAAGATTTTTTGTAGCAGATTTTCAAACAGAGTTGACCTGCATCCGTTCAAAATCAGCGCTGAAAGCCGTGGTTTTCTCAGAGGTTAAATACTGACCGTTCTCTCTTGCAAGAGTGAAGCTTAAGAACAATGTTGTTCAGCGAGGGAAAATGTATAGGAGTGAATAAAACTGTGTTAAAAGGTCAATATCATTTAAATGACGAATAGTCAAAAAAATAAAAATGCGTGGTGGAAGACTGTTACGGGGGGGGTGGCACGTGGAACACGTGATGGGTGTCGACGAACAGAGTAATTAAAGATGAGGCCAAGTAAGAATGATTTTTGACTGATGTACGACTAAAGTTTTTTTTTTTAATTTTAATGTATCGTATAAAAATGACTGCCTAACCGACTCCAGGCGTCGTTTGTGTAAGTAGGGAAAGGATAAGGTAGTGACTACCTCCATGAATCATGCATCTAATTTAAAAGAGGCTAGCCTAAACAGGGTAAGATGCTACCAAGAAACGGCGCTGGGTGTGTTATGTGTGCAACGGGGTAAGATGCGAGCGCGGGCGGCGGCCTCTTTTAGAGTGAACCCCCACCACTGGGCGGAAAAAGGGGTGTGGAAGGCTCTATCGTGTTCAAATCCAATTTGTAAATGAAAGACAATGGGCCTTGCCTGTTGTATGCTCTCTTGTTCTCTCTGACGTCGCTCTTTCACGTCCCCCTCACATCTTTTACTTCCGCCTCCGACATCTGGGGTAGTCTTAACTTGCGCGTCGGGTGTTACGGACACATTCGCAGCCCGTTCTCTCTCTTTCTCTCTAAATAACCCTCTTCAAATATTATTCCCCTTAAACACACCCTTGTTCTTGAGTGAAAGTGCCAAAATTAACTTGGTCGAATTTTGCCATCTGTTGGGAAATAAGAAACCTTGCAACAAGTCAAAGGAGAGCAACAAGATTAAAAAAAAAGGAGGTGAAAGTTGAAATAAAAGAACAATTGAAATAAAGAAGGAAACAAAGAAAGATTAAAAATTTAGGGAAAGGAAAAATTACCAAAAAATAATAAGAACTTACACACAAAAAAAAAATTAAAATTTAATAAAATACCCAATTTATATTTTAAATAATTTTAATAACAACAAATATTAAATCTTTGACGGACACATTATTTGAGAAGTGGTGTGAAGTGACATTTCACTTGGAAAAAATAAATAAGAACAAAATATTTCGGCGGACCTGTACGACATTACCACCACCTGTAAATTTGTTGATTATCATTTATTTTTACTTCTTTCTGTGTATTCTTATCGATTAGAACAGAAAGTTTTCGATTTTCAAAGAAATTTGGAAAAATTCAATATTTAGAATTTTTTAGAAGGTTCTCAGTTTCTCATACAGTAGTAAATTGATCCTCCATTTTGGAAACACTCGCTTCGAGTTGTTGACCCTTTTCTTTTCTTTTTCTTTTTTTTCAAAACTTGTCGAAAGTTAATGAAAAAAAATCGTTCCGGAAATGTTTTTATTCAAAATCTTTTAGGATAGGGAATATTATAAAGATTCTCTGTTAATTTTTTTTCTTTTTTTTTACATGTCATATTTTTCACACCATTTTTTTTTTTTTTTTTTTTTTTTTTTACTACAGGAATCATTTTAACGAAACTCTGTTAAAAAATAACTTATTTTTCATTGATATGAAGTAGGGATAATTAAAAATTTTACATGGGTTTTTCGATGTTTAAATATACATGGTCTCAGCGACATCAAAGCGACCCCAACGCGAGTGTTTCCAAAATGGAGGATCGATTTACTATAGGTTTGTATGAGAAACTGAGCACACCCTAAAAATCTTAAATAATGAATTTTTTTGCATTTTTTTTTTTTTTTTTTGATAATCGGAAAGTTTAGGGTCTAATCGATGATATTGCACCGAAAAAAGTAAATAAAAAAAAATGATAATAAACAAATTTACAGGTGGTGCTAATGTCGTACAGGTCCGCCAATATTTCTTTAATTTTTTTCAGACGGATATTTAAAAAATAATGAAACTGACATAACACGAAAACCAAAAACTGTTTAATACTGACTGATGAATATGGGTCCCTTCGACGTAGTGCAATGATTAACAAACTTGTCTCGCCAGCTCAATTACTACTGAATAGAAAGTTCCATCCTCATTGGATACTCCATACCTTGAGTCTAAGTTACGCTTTACAAAACCCTTTTGACTGATGAAAGCCGAAAGTACTCAGACATTAGATAATTTATATTTAATCTTTCATTAGAAACCAGGAAGACGGTCTGAAATGTATAAAAATAAAAAATTAGTACATAACCTAAATTACAAATAGATAGATAGATAGATAGATAGATAGATAGATAGATAGATAGATACTGATTATTTAATTACTTGGTTTTTGGTCATAATTAAATTAGACCAGTACACAGTTGTATTAAAAAGTTTTTAATACAATTATATTGTAGGACTGTTGAATATTTTTCATTTGTAAATGAGTTATTACGCGACCTAGGTTTCTACCATGTGGTGTCTTCAGGCGATTTGCAATATCTGATTTTACCGTTTTTCTTTTCTTTTTTTTTTAAGACGTTCACGTAACGGAGATTTTTTTTTAACTCTTACGTAACGGTTTTTTTTTTTTTTTTTTTTTTTTTTTGAACGCGCAATTTTCAAAATTAGAAGAAATTATAACGTTTTCATCCGTGGTTGTATGGCCCCAATAAGTATTTTATGGTATTGTTACATTTGGTCATAATTTCTGTTCTTTCATTCAATAATTCATTTTTGTTTGGAAATAACATACTAGCTAACTTTTCTTCTTAGCACAGTCTACATATTTTACCACCGTTGTAAAGCTTGGCTATTTTCACTATATTGAATTAACAATAAGAGAACAATGTCTTGTCAGATAGTTCTACCTGATGAGACATTGTTTTTTCAATGTCGAAAGAAAATGTACATTTTTGTAATAGTTTGTAGTTTGCACATGTTCTATATATAAGGAAGAGAACGTTTTTTTCAAGAAAATATGGATTTTTTTTTTACTTTTGAATGTTTTGCTGATGAAATGGCGTTATCAGAAAAATAATTTTATTTCACAAAACCAAAATCGTCATTAGCAAGTTAAAACATTCCCGTTAAGAACTCAGTGATTAGTTTTTACTTTGTTTTTATCGTTGTCAGTGGCATAGCTAGAGTGTGTACTGTCCGGGGCCGCCCATGAGTTTGACGCCCCCTCCTCTAGAAAAATACATAGTGCAAAGTGACTCCCTCTTAAAGATATAAAACTAGTTTTTGTGCCAATATAATATCACCTTCTCATACTTAAAAATAGTCTGCTTTAAATACACACCAAACATACTTAAACTTTTTCAGTAACAAATAAAAAACAAAAACGACATTTAAGAAAAAACTGTAAAAATTTACGCCCATCTTTATTTTTCAAAATTAAAGTTACAGTTTTCAACAAAGTGACTTTACTTTCTTTTTTGTTGGCAAATTCTTTAATGACAACATCAAAAACTATTTTAATCTGTTATTTAACACTCTACAGATAATAGATATATATTTGCCGTATTTTATATTACTCAAAATCGAAAATATCCTTCAACTGCGATTACTGTCACGACATTAAAACAACTTTTGTTTCAATACAGCCTATACAGGCCCACAGCAGCTACATAAAAGTGCCCCAGACGAGGACCGCTCTCTCCGCCTCCTTCTACCTGTGCCACTTTTATAAGTTAGTTATTTAACTAACTTGAACACAGTTTTTGTTTTTAGATATACGTATACCCTATTGTTTCTGTCTTAATTTAGTAAAAACAGAGATTTTTCAAAAAGCCCGGTCGTATATTAATAGCAAGGGAGTTATACATCATAATAATTTCAATCTGTCTTCGTCTGAATAAATTCTATATACCTTTCATTAAAACTGCATTTTCTATGTTCAAACTGTGATCATGAAAGTTCAGGTGGCACACAAAGGCATTGTGTAGGTTATTTCATTTTAAGTCCCATTGAAATAAGGATCGCGATATTTAATAAGGTTATACCTATCCCGCATTGTTTCTGTCCTAACTAATAAGGACAGGAGGTAAACTGAAATAGCCTGATCGCAAGTCACCCATACAATATGACAATTTCAGTGAATCGTCGTCTGAGTTAATTCTATACACTTTTCATTTAAACGGCATTTTATGGGTTAAATAATAGGACATATTGGGTTCTATAGCCTTAGCTGGCAACCAGTCTACCACAGAAAACAATGGCAATTATCTACTGCGGGATAATCTTCTGCCCAGTCAGTCATGTCTCTTTCGTGACATGATCGCCCAAAGCGTGTATCACGTATGACACTTAACTGACTGACTGAGGTTTATTTCATTTTAAGTTCCTTTCAAACTAGAAACGCCATATTTTGAATGTATACGTATACCTTTTGGTTTTGACCCAATTTAGTAAGAACAAGAGATAAACTGAAATAGGCCGATCATAGATTAATCGCAAGGCACTCACACATGATGACAATTTCAACGCTTTGCACCATGCCACACAAGCAAGAGAACCCAGTCATGGCTCAGACAATTTCTTCGACCACATCACGCCTTACATCTGGCCACCTAACTCCCCAAACTGCAACCCCCTTTATTATTATGGGACGCAGTTGAGTGAGAGATAAAAAAAAACTCCTT
Organism: Ascarosepion bandense; assembly: GCA_037127315.1. Classification (NCBI taxonomy): domain Eukaryota; kingdom Metazoa; phylum Mollusca; class Cephalopoda; order Sepiida; family Sepiidae; genus Ascarosepion; species Ascarosepion bandense. The sequence continues at coordinate 4,983,298 of JBBBDQ010001768.1, forward strand.
AAAACACCAAAGATGAAATGACGGCAGAGATTATGGCAGCATTTGCCAACTTAAACAAAGGGACCTTCCAGAAGAGCTGCAGAAAATTCCAAAGCCGTCTGTTGGCCTACATTGAAGCCAATGGCGATTTTATTGAATAAATTTAGTTTTTAGTATTTGGGGATATTTTGGTGTCATTTTGGTAAATATATCTGTTAAAATGAGATTTCAGTGTTATTTTCATTTTTGCGTAATTTAGACAAAAATTTGTCCATCGTACCCTATATATATTAATGCTATTACCCCTTCTGGATGCAACAGAATATCACCATCCACAAATCCCTTTCGTTTTATTATCTTAGTAGAGTGGAGTTTCCATTGTCTTTTTCCACAGTTTTGAAATCTTTCTCTTAGAATAGTTGCCACCCAATGCTAGAGAACCCAGTGTATTTTGTTATTCAATCCGTAGATGAGGGGACAAAAGATAGAATCATGACTTTTCCAAATGGAATTCATGCGAAATTGAACAGAGTAGAAAAGGCGGGAATTTTAACTCATCTTGCTGATTCTACTTTCCGTGATGATATCCATTATGTGACATTCCCATCTGTTATTGAAATGGTCTGATTATATATTAATGGTAGGCGACTTATTGATCATAGTACGCCTAATGTAGCTTTCAACAGAGTAAATTATATTTACTTTTTATTAAAACAGCATTTTCCATGTCAAAAAGTGTAATCCTAAATGTTTCAACTTGTTACAACACTCTCCTCCAAGGCAGAGTAAATATATATTCTGATCTACGGTGGAAGTAAACAATCCAGTCATTCATTCTTCTGGAAAAGTCAGGAATACATGTTTTCTCAAATCCCACCAGTTAGAGGTAAAATAACAGGACAGACTAGGATCTTTAGCCTAGATAGATAAACTGGTCTGTGAGAAGGGCAGCTCAGAATTCGAAACTGTGGAGTCGGCAACAGGAACCCACTCCAGTAGTTTCCTACAACAGGTATGGCAATATGGTTGATATTTAAAAAGAATGTTTCGGGGAACATTTAAAAAAAATAACTGTTGGTGAAGGGATTCTTTTGTGTCAAATACAAATGTCGGTAGGATTTTTTCAACTTATAAAGCAAACTTGACAATTTAAATAGACCTTTATATCTGGAATATTTCTGGTAATTTAATAAACAGGCCGAATCAGATAATTGTACTGGTTAATAGTATAAAAAAAATAATAAACCCTATGCTGGCGGAGGCTAAATATTTGACATAAATATTTTCATTTTGCCGCCACTTGTACTTAGTACATAATAATAGTACTAAAAAAATAAATGAAATGAATTAAAAGAAAGTTAAAAATAAAAATTTTATTAAAAATAATATTAACTGTTTTTATCCTAATGAAATATATATTTTTTAATTATTTGTTAATAAAACTAGTTATTAATTTCTGAAAAATAATTCTTGTTTGTTACATAAAAAATGGTATTTAGATATTTTTAACACCCCACCAAATAAAAGTGTCTAAAAAGATACTAGATCGTATTGAATTTCTTATAAGTTGATTAATATGATAAAGTGATTATGTAAAAGTCAGATTGAAAGAATTAAGAATGTACGAATGAATAAATTAAAAAGAACGAAAGAAAATTAGAAACAAGAATTGATGTACGAGAAATCGGAAAGCCGAGTTCGAATTCCAATTGAATTCATTGCATTCACTTACGCACAAATACCCTTGGAAAAGGTAATAATCCGCATCTTTTCTCCAGTTTATGAGTTAAATAACAGGACAGATTGGCTTCTGTTGCCTTGGTCAGCAACCAGTCTACGCTGGAAGTAATGGCAACCTACAGCGGTAAAATATTCTGCCTAGTCAGTCATGTCTTTTTCAAGACATAATTGCCCAAGCATGTATCATGTATGGCACTTAACTTTTATTTTGTTTTTGTTTTTTTTTAGTCATTTCACCCCAAGCAAGGCAGGGTTTACTGCCACTAGTGCGCATAGGGTTACATAGGAGGAAAGTGATGAGAAAAAGGGTTAGGGTATAGGGGTGTCAGGAAGTTGGTAAGAAAAAGATGAGAATACTGGTGTGATGAGAGTGAAGTGGACAGAGAAAAGAGCATGAGAGAAAGGATGCAAGTCAGTGAGATAGGAGATGACTATTCACCTTAATTTAAATTCTTGGAGATTGTAGCTGTCGGGGAAGCAAGTATACGGAAGGGAATTCCACATGCAGGAAGTGCGAGAAAAAAAGCTGTTTGAGCAGAAGATGAGGTTACATTTTATTGGTTTCACTGTAAAAGGGTAGGGCCTAGTTGCTAATCTAGTAGCTTCAATAGATTTATACATAGGGGGCACCAGTGAGCTAAGTTGATAATAATATTGAATAAAAAAGAAAGAGAAGTTAAAACTGAAAAGAAATACAAGGAAAATAAATGATAGAAAGAATGGAGAAGTAATTAAAAGAAAGAAAAAGAAAATCCTCAAGACTTAAGAAAATATCAAACTACTATCCTGGCATTTCTCGAGACTATTAGGTTATTTGGCGGCTTCCATCTCATCCCTTTATACATAAGCGATACTACAGATTGTTTCACATCAACAGGAATAATCCTTGATCTGACCAATAGAGAAAGATCGCTTCATCCATTTTCTGAGGATAATTAGCGCAAAGCAAATACAAGCTACTTCAGCTGGCGTTTGAACTCAGATTCGCCGATTTAATTAAGAGAAGAACGAATAGGCAGATATAAAAATAAGACGAATTTCTAAGAGAAAATAGTCCGGAAATCACACCGGAAAATAAAGAACTCAAAAAAGAGAAGTGTACATTACAGAAGAGAGCCAATGTAAAACCGTAGAAAAAGAAACTGTATCAAAACGAATCTTTTGAAGACAATTCTGTTTGGCTTTGAGACTACTGTTATATTTCAAATTAAAAATAAAATCTAAATCAAAAAACAAATTGTATTCATCTCGGTCGAATCGTGTAAAATTCTGTAGCAAAGCGCCCAAATATATTTAGTGTAATTAATGAAAAATGTTGTATATGATTTTATTTTTAAGTTAGTATTTGTCTAGTAAAAAGTAATAAAATAAACTCCTTATCTCTGATCTTAAAGTAATGGTCTGTATTTTTCTGTTTGAAGTCCATGGTTTTATTGAAATTTTATACAAGCACTGATTAATTTTTATAAATAAAGAAGAAATGAGGAATACAGAGATGTAATGTTTTTCCGACTCTAAGCCTCTTAAATTTAGATTTTATTATTATTGACAGCTACATTTAGCTACGTCTGTCACAAAGCCACATAAATGTAGCGCCCAATCAAATTCTAAACTTGAACAAGCCAGCATAAGTTATTAGGCTTAGCTTAATTTAGCAAAAGATTAAATAATGATACAAGTAAATTCCAAGTTGAGAGCGCTTACCTACCTAGAAAATCATTATTTTAGATCATGAATTTTATCTGGGCTCTCTATACAAACTCTCCGACAACAAATCGAATTTTAATTTATGTGCCATATTTCTAAGTATCAGATTAATTCTAAGCATCAGATGGAATAATTTCATTGATGAAAGAAAAATACGGAATATACATGTTTATTATATACTTAGCTACTAGCCTTCGAATGAAACTACGGAAACTACACGTTTACTATAAGTAATTTCTTAATAGTTAAATTTCCTGAAAGTTTTGGATTACATGATATTCGTATTTGCTGTGTTGATATAAATGCAAATCCTTATTGTTCATGAAGATTTTTACGTATTTGTTCCATAAATCCTACTCGTGATATCACATGTTACAACATGTCGCCAAGAATAGCATTCATATGAAGAAAGACATTTTTAGTGCCTTTCAGTTGAGGTGACCTTTGAGAAAGCCTCAAATATGGACAATTCTGGGAAGGTCATATCTAGACCGATAGAGCAAGGTCGGGGTCTACGGAGACGTTAAAAAGGCCACGTGCCACACTACTAATCTCCTGGGGATTTGGATAAACATCGTGTTTGTAGAACTGCCTTTCTCAAATGAATGTACCCCCTCGAGAAGTTTATTTATTTCACGAAAGCCTGTTTACATTAGCCGGGGCCTCTATTATAGCCAGTGTCGTAGTCGCCCAGGTTTTGGGCGGGAGACGGGACAAATGCCGGCCAAAAAGGAAATTAAAATGGCGGAGAAAGAAATAAAAGAATGATGAGTGGAAAACAAAACAAAACAAAAAATGGGGTAATGCAACAGAGCGTAAATAAGAACCGGATTCAGTTAGTTGTGGATTTGGCTCAGTGATGTGTGCATTTGACTAGTGGCTGAAAGTTCTGAAGTTCAATACCAAGCTACAGATTGATGGACGTGTTCAAACTTTCAAAGAATATGCAAGTAGATATCGGTTATCTGCGATGAAATTGGAATCAGCAAACTGAGTGGAAATTTTCAGTCGAGTTAGTTGAACTTACTTTTGCAGTACTCTCTCGGGAAAGGCATGAATCCACGTCTATTTCCCACAGCTATGGGTTAAACAGCAGGGTAGGTTGAGATCTCTAGAAGAAAGCCTACTGAATTCAAAATCGTTGAGAAGGCAACAGGATATAGCACTATTATCTTTTCCAAGAAGTCATGATAATTCACAGATAATTTTCTTTGTTAGAAAACGGAGTAGAGGACCATGATCGCCCTACGTCCTAAAGGTACATGGCATTAAAAAACAAGTCAATTACCAAATCAAATACGTTTAAAATCCATTACACTGAAGATAAAGTAAACGTGAAGAGAAATCTCAAGACAATGATTTGCCCATCATTAAAATTCTTTTTTTTTCTTTTCGTTGTGTTTGCCAACCATGACCTCTTTCTCCTATGACCCTTATCTATCTACTACCCGGTATTAACCTCTTCAAGGCTCTGGTGTATATCGTATATTTTTATGCTAAATTAATCATTTGGAAATAGGAATAATAATGTTCCAATTATTATTTTTACCTTAGGATATATAAAATAAAGCAAAACGTATTCTTTATGTATTTAGATAAGCTCCGTGTATTTCTGACTCTACGCCTCTTAAATCTGGATTTTATCAGTATTGAAAGCTATGCTTAGCTTCGTCTGTCACAAGGCTACATAAATTGAGCGCTTACTGAAAATCAAATTCTAAACTTGAACAAGCCAGTATAGATTATTTATCAAGCTTAGCTTACTCTAGCAAAAGATCAAATAATATTACCGTGATGAACTTCCAAGTCGAGAGAGCTTTCCTGCCTAAAAAGTCACCATTTTAAATCCTGAATTTTATCTATGCTCTGTATACAAACTCACCAACGAGGAACTCGAATCTTGATTTAAGTATCATATTCCTGACAGACTCCTAAGACAAGTAGAAATTCCACGGTAGGTTTGAGAATTTAAATTATCCCTTATCTCATACCTCTCCTTTTCTCTCACTTTTTACATGTACTCTCTCTCTCTCTCTCTCTCTCTCTCTTTCTCTCTCTCTCTCTCTCTCTCTCTCTCTCTCTCAATTCTTCCAATTTCCGTTGCTAAGCCATGGTTTTATCTAAATTTTACTCAAACTTAGACTAGTTTTATAAATAACAGAATACACATATATTTTCTACTGTTTCTTCGTGTTTATCTTTTGCTGTCTCTTCATGATAGTGTGTCACATTTTTTATGTTTTACAACCACAATTTGCACTTCAAACTTTCACTCGTTGTCTCTAGATAACCAGACAATAAATTTACCTCTTTTCACCTTCCGTTCTCAGCCCTATCCAGGGTGCGTTAGGTAACTGAGAACAGATTGTTATTTGTAAAGGTGTCAAATTTAGGAAAATAGATTGTTCCAAGAAGTTTTTTCCTGGTGCCCCAACCACGTGAATTTAAGCGTGCTCCTCGATTGACATTTAGGTCCCACCTTTTTACCGTTAAATGTAAGCGCCACTCAAACAGTTTCCTTTTTTTAAAAACTCTCTTCCGTTTACTTGCTTCACTGATAACTATAGTATCCAAAAATTTAAATGCAACATCAACTGCCATCTTCTATCTTCTTGAATCCCGTTCATCTTTTATCCTTTCTTTAATGCACCCCGTACCCAGTCTTTTCTCTCACTGTAAACCCTTGAGCATTAGTGGTAGCCCAGCCTTGCTTAGGGTGAAATGATTAAAGAAAAATGTTATTCAACAAAACCATTATGATAAAAACTTTCGAAGTTTAACTGTCAAAATCTTTGTTATTATTAAGAGGAAAGACCAAACAATTTTAAATGTTGAATTATATTTTCTTATCCTTTTCAGAACGTTCTAAATCTTGGTTTAAAATCTTGTTTAGATTTTTTTTCGTTATTTTTGTTTTGCTTTTTGTTTTGTTTTGTTTAGTTGTTGTTGTTGTTTTGTTAACGGGGTTGAGTTCAAAAGATTAGTATACGAAACTTTAGCGTCTTCTTTTATGAAATAAAAACACATTGATTTGGAATTTCTTGCAAAAATGAAGTAAATGTCGAATTTTAATGAAATTTTCAGCTAAAATTTCTTCATATTTAATATAATTATGTAGGCTTTTTTTTAAAAAGTGTAGCATATTCCAAGTGAAAAAAATCTGATTTTATATACAAAAGCGCAGTATTTGCAGACACAAGCAAAACATAATTAAATTATTTTATTTTCACACAGTTCATTGTAAAAAAAATATGCAGTACTAAAAGTTCAGATCCTTTTAAGGTAATTGATAAGCTTCTTTTAGTTGTTCATTGAGTTGCAGTTGTAGTTAACACAGATGATTAATGTCTTGTAAGACTTTCAAAGCACAAATGAGATAAGAATAATTCTGATCTGCCAATCTTACAAACGGTCAGGTTGTCAGAGTTGAAAATGATTATTCGAAATCCTGATTGCAATTAAACCCCGGCTGCTGATAGGGAACACGCAATGTTCTCAGATCTTATGCAAGCTGTTTATATATGAAGGTTGTCTACTCGATTTCGAATATGACCACTTTCTTTAAAATTAATGTGTTTCTTTAAATTCATAATTGTAAGAAAATGATTATTAGCACGCAGTTCATCCCTTTAATAGATTATTTTAATTTATTGCGTTATTCTTTAACTATGTCAATACTTATGATAATGCGGTAATGAAGATTTTACAGTAATGTTTGGAAGGTTTACTTTAATGGCCGATTAAAGTGTCTGCCTGGTAAAAGCATCTTTCTACAAGCAGATGAGTAAAAAGACCTTACTTTTCAACGGATAAGAAATGACACCAACCGTTCGAGAGTTGAGCAATTAATTGTCTTAATTAAGTTCTCTTAATTGAATTATTTCTGTTAATCGATTTAATTGTCCATATTGATTATCAGACGCAAAGATTGCTCGGGGAGGGAAGTGCGATTTACAATTGATTTAATTTAACAAAGATATGATTTTACAAATTAAGAATCAATGTATGTGTGCCAGCATTGAAAATGGAATTCGTATATTATAGCTATATTCTATACGACGTGTATCTTACGAGAAAACGCAGCTGCCTCTTTGGAAAAAGAATTAACTTTTGTGCTGAGGATAGCGTGAGGACGTAATTATGAAATCTCTAATTAGTAATTGGTTATCAAAGATTAACAAGATAAGTATAAACAAATTGACATAGATATATAGTTGATTTTCTAAGCGCCGCTTAGATGTGGCACAAGGCCAAAAGTGTGGGGTACTCAGTGAGGATCGAACTCACTACTCAATTGTAATAGGTTCTAACATGACAAGCTTGCTAACCATTACACCATGCCGAGGATAGATAGAGAGATCTCCCTTGATTTATCAAAGAAAAGAAAACTCTACAGTTTGGAGTGTTTATTTATAAAAAGTTTTATTATTCAAAATATTCGTAAATTAGGAGACAAAATGAATTTGTGTCTGGTGAGTTCCAAATTCTATCAAAGCAAGTCATCAAGTAAAATAGTCTCGAACTTTGAAGAGTTTCAGTCAAGCAGTCCCTTTTCTCGTTAAAGATTAGTGCAGGAAAATCCCCGTACCTTGTTTCATACGACTAGGCTTTCTTCTATACTAAGCCCAAGGTTTTAGTAAATATCAATAACTAATTGTTTATTAAATTCTTGATATCATGTGTAGGATTATATATACAAGAGTAAACACTTTTAGTTAATCTTGTCATTTTAAACCATATAAATAACCCTAATCTACTTTTTTTTTAAAGTGATTTAATGACCATATGCTGTCTAAGAAAAAGATACTTAAATTTTTAAACGCCGATAAATATAGATTCCTCTTTATACGTTTGTCCCTTTCTTTCTCTCTTTCTCCCTCACTCCCTTACTTTCCCCTTTTCTTTCTTTCTTTCTTTCTTTCTTTCTTTCTTTCTTTCTTTTCCCCCCCACAAATATTATTATTAATAATTATGAATTACGCCCTTTGATTTCTTCTCCTTGCATTCTAATACTTTTATTTTTTAATTTTAAATCCACATTCAAAATTTTATATTTTAACTTTTAATTTAAAATTTTAATTTTAATTTTTTATGTATATATAATTTTAGAATATTAAAATTTTTACGTTTTATGAATTACGCCGTTTTGATTTCTTCTCCCTGCATTTTAATATTCTTTAATATTTTTAGTTTTTAATTTAAATTTTAATTCTAATTTTAAATTTTAAATTTAGATTTTAAAGTTAAATTTACATTTTTTATCTACATGTAATCTTAGAATATTTTAATTTTAACTCTTGTTATTAAAAAGCAGTCAGTTAACTTTATAAGATTTCATTTCCATGAACAGCGAGTGAACTTAAATTTAAATCTATTAAACATCAGTTGAAAAAATGCATCTGATCTTTGTATAACACATGAAACTCAGAGTCGTGCCATTAACGTAGGACAATATATATATATATATGTGTGTGTGTGTGTGTGTGTGTGTGTGTGTGTGTGTGTGTGTGTGTGTGTGTGTGTGTGTGTTATTGATTCCGGGTGAGGAACCGCATAAAATAATGAACAACAAAATATATTTGAGATAGAAAAATTTGTTATATTAAACGTTACAATACAACTTGAACGCAGGTTAGTAATCCAAAGAATACGATTAGTAGGAATATATATATATAAATATAAAAGTCTTTGAAGTGAAGCCGTTCTGGAATTGGTATATCTGTGCAATATTATTCTGGCTAAGTGAAGCTCAGAGCTACAATGACTACTGACGCGGTGTTCTCTGTGTAACTTCGGTATCTCTGGGTAACTTACGGACCTATTACTGTACTCGTACTGTAACTCTAAGGCAACTGACATATCTCACTATGGCAGGAGTATACTCAAGTCGAGTCCATTATCATAGAAAAAGGGGAGATTCCACAACAATATATATATATATATATATATATATATATATATTATAAGTCAGTGAAAGAACAGCTAGAGAAAAATCCACTGTTCAAGCATTTACTTTTATAAAGACTATTCAATGCAAAGTAGTGCTTAATCTTGTAACTTTGTTAGTAGAATGGTTTATCAAAGTATTATATCACTACACAAAAATGTCCATGTTTCAGAACAATGTTGTTCTTCTTCAGGTGATATTTTAAAAATAACTGATGAAAATTGTTTATTTTAGAAAATATTAGTTGAATTTTTGGCTATTCAGAAAATTTGGGTCGCGTGGAGGACAATGTAGCTTAATATCAAAACGTGACACTTTATATTTTGTCATACTAGGAAATTTTAACTCCTTAGTTCAATCTAATTCTCACTTTTGACTGAATAATACTGACACAACCATAGTCATATTGTCTAGCTTCCTCCAATCACCCCTTGTTAATTTTCTGAATAACCATGTATTCAACTTTTATTTTTGCAAAACAAATTTTAATCGTGAAGTCACCAATGATAGCGAATGAAATCTTTTACTGCCGTGATGTATTTATTTTTATAATTAGGTAAATATTACAAAATAATTGCAATATTGACATGATTGTTATTTCTTTCTTTCTTCGTTTGTTAGCTCTTTTTTCCAACAATTCTACGCGAATATGAAATATTCTTTTTATTGTCCATAACCATTATATAAAGGATTTCACAGTATATGTACAGTATCTGAGTTGCGAATGCGGTAAAGGCCTATAATATACATTTTTAAACACACACACACATACATACATCTATTTACGCTCTCGCCCACCGATTGAGCACTATGGAGAAACGGTAGACTTTAAAAGCAATAGATACTCACCGCTATTTACGCATCGTTCATTCAGTAATGAATTTGTACACTCTCGGTTACTGGCATGTGTTTACATTGTGTATATAACACGCTAAAATCTGCCTTCCTCCACCGAGTTAGATGTCGATTCGGTCGGGTTTCAGTCCTGGCTATAAGCAATCGGATGTCTAATAGTACTGATGAGCTGTGATACAGCGAAACAGGATTGTTTGTGGATATATATATATAATTTCATTTTACCATTATCTGCATTTGAATTCAGTATAACGGTTATCCACTGACTTTTCTTCAACTCCATCATCCTCTTGCCTAACATAAGTAATTTTTTTCATTAATAAGCCAAACAGTTGGCGTGCTAGGAAACAAAAGACCGAATTTGTGAATTTTTCTTAAAGTTCTTTTCAACAACATTTTTAACCGTTTTTTAAGGATATTCACTTCAGCTCTACACTTCTAACGTCTCTGAAATTTTATTCATTAACTTTTTCTTCTCTCTTAACAGAAGTAGGTAGGTTCGACTATCGTTCGGTTCATACTCTTCCCCAGTCTTTTGAACAGGAGTAGAGGCTTACATCCTGTTTCCTGTTCAGGATATAGTTTCCGATTCCTTCCAAATCTACTTCAACGTTTCGACTGAACTCTTAATTTTTCTTCTTATCCCAATAAGAGTAAATAGGTACGCCTATCGTCCGGTTCACACATTTTCACGGTTTTCTGAACAGGAGTAGAAGTTTATACATAGTTTCCTGTTTAGGATGAGGTTTTCGATTGTTTCTAAAGTTTACTTGAACACTATGTTCCAAGTGTCTCCTCATGAACTCTGAAATTTTATGCACTAATTATATCTTTCTTCTCCCAATAAGAGTAAATAGATACGCCTATCGCCCGGCTCACACTCTTTCCAAGTCTTTTGAATAGGAGTGTATGTTTATGGCTTGTTTTCTACTATTGACAGAATAGGGATATTCTATGGTGATTTTCTTAGATATGGCACAAGGCCAAAAGTATAGGGTACCCAATGAAAATCAGACTCACTACTCAGTTCTAATGATTCTAGCAAGACAAGTTTGCTAACCATTACATCACGTCGAAATTCCCCAGGCATATTGTATATGCACCAATAACATCCTTCACTGCAACGTCAGTTATTATCACGTGATATCAAAATAAGACAAATGCTTCTCGGTTATTATTTACATTCTGACAAATATTCTAATCTTTGTTGTTGTTATTATGAAACATTAGCCTAGTGGATTAAAGAGTTGGTTCGTAATTTTATTGGCATAGAAGTTCAATCCCTGGACTGAGTAGTACAGACTTAAACTCAATGGAAACAGGCTGTGCAGTGATAAATAAGGACAAGACGAAATATCCCAAGACATGCACAGTGAATTGAGAATAATCTACCGTGTAAACTAATTAGAGTCCAGTTCGAAATTCTCTGAAAATTACCCAGATCTACAAACACCTGAAGAAGGCCGTAACATTGTGATAGCAATAACAACGAAGAGGATGACTTTAGTCGGAGTATAAATAATTGTAAATCCTCATGTCAGAAATTCTGGTAAGTTCACGTTCAAATTCAGTCTAATATTGCAAATTTTTGAATTAAACGCTTTCTATCGATTAACATAAAATTCTTACAAAAGCGTTGCATAAAGTTTGAAACACACACACACACACACACACACACACACACACACACACACACACACACACACACACACACGGAAAGAAGCACCCAGCAACCATCCACGAAATTAAATGCATTTTATTGGCTTTAGTCCAAAGATCAAAACATGAATCATTATATTTTTTCTTTCTTCACTCAATGTTCTTAATTACATCAACGCCACATGGTGTCCAGAAATGCTTGTTTCGGTCGGTCCTAGGCCAGGAAACGACTCTATATTAAATAGAGATTAAAAGTGCTTTCATTTTTGTGGGTGCAAAATGGCTTTAAAAATGCAAGAGTTTTCTCTCTTCTCAACCGATCGCCCCTTTCCTGGCCTTAGAGTACATCTCACTACGTTGTATTAATTTATTAAATTTTATTTCAAAGTTCCCCTTAATAAAATACTGAATTCGGTTTCATTTATTGTGCCTTTTTTTGTTTGTTTATTTTAATGTTTGTTACTGGTATTTTAATTCCTTTGTGTCTCCAATTTTTGAGTTCTCATTGTCTAACACTAAAAAGATTTCTGGAACACCAATGGAATAATCAACTAAAAGTCAAAAAACGTTCCTCTGTAATATGCTCGCGTGGCTTCAATTATTTACTAGAGTCTTCGAAATTTGTTGTTATCAAATTTAAAAGTAGTATGCAAATGATCAAGTTATGCATTTTCAAATACATACATACATATATATTTATATATAAGTTTCATTAAAAATGCCTGACAAGCTAATGAAATTTTTTTTTAATTTTTTCTTGAGTTCGTGCAAGTAATTTGTTTTCTGGATATAAAGTGTGTAAAAACTGCTCAAATGTTCTATATATCCAAGCGTTTTTGGCTATTCTGTTAGCAATTATCAAAGATATTTTAACTAAAAATGTATATTTTTATTTATGTGTATCTATAGTGATGGGAGTATTTTTCCAAACATGATCAGCCCATTGTAGCCTTGTTCATAGCTTGTATTACTGGGTGTTGAATTTTGCTATTTTATTATTAATGCTTCCATTATTTATAGTCGTTTTCACATCGTATTCTCTACAAGTATGTTGTGGACGGTTTTTGGTCGATTTTGGTGTGTGTTTCAATTGATACTAACTGAGCTATGGTCTGAAAGATGTGATGTAAGTTTTCTTGATAATCATATTGTTATATATCTAATATAATTATTCAAGAATTTGTTTTGATCCTGATCAGTTAGAACCCATTTAAACACGCACAAAACCTACCAAACTCCGTCTGCAACTTGAGATGTACAACATGCTAGGGCCACTTGACGTGTGCTGATACCTGGATCGACTCCGATTGTGTTCTTCGTGGTCAGATGTACGAGCGGATCTCAGTCTTCTTTGATCCATAGTTTGTAATATCACAGATTATGTCTTAGCAACGCAACGATAAAGAGCAGCAAATGTTGGACATATCGGCTGCCTTTGGTTAAGAAACACAATCTCATAAAATCGCGCATCCTCTCGTCTATTACCATTCGCGCGGCCCTATGTAAAAATCATATCTGCCTGCTTCCGATAGGAATATCTTTCCATTGTTAAACGGAACACTTCTCAGTTAACTCACTACTTCACACATTCAATGATGAAGACAAAATAGCCACAAATGTACACGAATAACAAATGTAACCTAGTCTAGATGACAGCACAGCGCCATCTACCGTAAAAGTTATTCAAAGTTAATAACTCAAAAACGAAGTATTTGCAGACATATGTTTATGTGGATTTTTGTTCTTGCTTTGGGGTGTTAAGTATTTTTAATATACCATATATATATGAAACAGTCTTGTATGTGAATGACTAATATATTATGCTTTCATTACGATTGAGGTCTCTAGAGAGGAAAATTTAAAAAAAACAGTTACCACTTCTGTATTACTCTTCAGCAATAAATTGAATTCTTTCAGTGAATGGCGTGTGTATACACCGCTTATGTATAATAAGCTAAAATTTCCGTTCTCCGATTCCATGTGCCTATGGCTTAGGGAGTAGCGACCCCGACTGACACCATATCGGTCGACTTTCGATCCCGGTCAGAAGCAAGTGTATGTGTCTAGCCACACTGATGAGTTGTGATACAGCGAAACAGGCTTGCATGTGGATGACTAATACACACACACACATATATATATATATATATATATATATATATATATATATAAGAAAAAAACACTATATTTTCGCCGACGCGTTTTATCCACTGACGGACTCTATCAAAGCAAAAAAATTAAATGATAAAGTCCGTCAGTGGATGAAACGCGTCGGCGAAAATATAGTTTTCCTCTTATCTACTTTCTTTTTTATGAAACTTTACCTTATCTCAGATTACAAGTCAGAATTTTGCACACACACACACACACACACATACACACACGCACACATGCATACACACACATGCATACACACGCACACGCACACGCACACACACACACATATATATATACTCATATAAAAAACGTCTTCAAATGAACATGCAAAAAAGATAACACACACACACACACACACACATATATATATATATATATATATATATGTTGTGGATTTCGGGTAAGGAACCGCACAAAATAATGAACAACAAAACAGATATGGAGATAGAAAGTAGGTTATATTGAACGTAATGTACAAACTTGAACGCAGGTTAGTAAATCCAGGAATACTATTAGTAAGAGGTAATAGATACAAGTCTTGAAGTGAAGTCGTTGGAAATAGTATATCCGCGTAGATTATTCTAGCTGAGTGGAGCTCAGACTTCTGATGCGGTAGTCTCTGGGTGAGTTAGGTACCTCTCGGTAACTTACGTATCAGTTCCGTTACTTTCCAACAACTGTAACGGGTCTCTCCGAATACTCTCTACTGCCAACTGCAACAGTATTTACCAACCTTCCCACGCAAGGTTAGATGTGACACAAGGTTACTTTATAGTGGGTCTTCCCGGCCATAGAGCCGGGCCAAAAAATATCTGTCTATTATTACCGAGTCGTGATTCTACCCTTCGGCGGAACCACGACTGGGTTAGTGCTCTCTTCTCGGAAGCAGAGAGCGCCCTCTACCCGAAGGCAGAGTGCTGACAGTGTCATAGTAACAGCGGCAAATGCCAACTGCAACTATATTTAGTTGTCCCTCCCAGTAAGGGCAACATGTGTGGTTTAAATGTTTTTTTCGTAACTATGGATGTAATAAATACTGGTTGTACATTTTTTCTGCATTTTTTTCTCGATTTTTGTTGTGAATATGTTACTTCGTCCTAAACCGCTTGAGAATACCTCTTTCAATTTCGTAGCTTTTGTCGGCACGTTCTTTATTTTTATTTACTTTTTTTTTTCACAATAAGAGCTAATGGGTAAATCCCACACATTAAACTTCTGCACCCAGTCCGTTCCTTCCTGCTTGTCTGTGTTTTTCTTAACATATCTTTTTTTAGTTTTTGGTTTTTCCCTGAAATTTCACATTCATGATTATTTCACCTTCGAAATTGATCCGTTTTCCTGTTACAGATTTAACAATTTTTTGTGTGGATAACATGGTCGGCCTATTCAGTCTGTAGGTTGATTATTGTCAAGTCCGAACCTGAATCTAATTGTAGTTTGATCTTCTTATTCAATATTTCAAGTTCTACATATTTCCTGGTGTTTTGTTTGTTTTCATATTCCACTCTAGTAGGTCTTACCCTACTAGACTGTTTTTCGTTTCTACATACAGATGCCTTGTGTCCCATCTTTCCACACGCTAGGCAATTTTTATATTTGAACCGACAATCTTTACCCAATGCAATCCACCACATCTGTAACATGCAGATGGAGGAGAACTTGTTTGTTATTTGATTCTTGTCACTAGTTACTTTATATCTTGTAATTTTGTCATTAAATAATTTAGTTGTTTTATATCTTGTAATTTTGTCATTCAGATCTTGTTTTACTTTTGGAGAGAGTGAAAAACATAAACTTTTGTTTAACTTGCAAATAAGAGCGACTCCTGATACTTCAATATCTTTACTGTCTTTTTTAATACTTAGGCATTTTGGGTAATCCTCTGATAGTTTTTGCAGCGTTAAACCTGGTTCATTTTAGAGTTTGGTAAGCATTTTTTTCCGCATTTCTCTGTCTTTAGCAGCGACTAATCTTTGGACAAATATAAGGCATTTAAAGTTGCCTTGTGCTAGCTCAGCTAATTTAAAGTCGTCACAATGTTTGTTGACAATGGCTGCGAATGTTGAATAATCCTCGTTTTCGTCTTTCACGAAATTAAAGCAATTCCACCTTTTGTGAAACAAAGAAATTTTTGGGATAAATAGCGCGAACGTTAAGTCGTTTGTCTTCTTTGGCAAAATATAATCTACAAATTTAGTGTCTTCCTCCGTACCTAATTTTCTGAGCAAATGCCTTAACTTTTTCTTTTCTGTCTAGTTCTAACAATCGATATTAAAAATGTCTTCATATCGCCTGTAGTAGTCTTCAAAGTTTTGTCTTCATCAATACAGTACTTAAAGGTTTCGATCGCATTCCACATGGCATCTTGCGAAAATGTCGCCTCTTTTTCCGTGTTCCTTTCTTGTGTGTTGATTGTTAAGTTTAGCAATAGTTCTTGCAGTTGTAATTGTCTTTCTTCGTTCAACCTTTGGATTTCCATCTGTCTTTCTTAATTTGCCTTTTGAATTTCCATTTGTCTTTCTTCTAATTTAATTTGTGCTTCTATTTGTCTTTCTTCACTTCTTTTTATGATTTCTAGTATTCCTTTCTGAAAGTCATCCATGGTTTGCTGCTTTGATTCCGTGAGGGGTTGCACTTTTT
Source organism: Ascarosepion bandense (assembly GCA_037127315.1). Lineage (NCBI taxonomy): Eukaryota > Metazoa > Mollusca > Cephalopoda > Sepiida > Sepiidae > Ascarosepion > Ascarosepion bandense. Next base: position 4,999,982 of record JBBBDQ010001768.1, read on the forward strand.
AACTATTGCTTTTTATGCAATTAATCTCGTAAAAAATTTTGTGGAAAAATTTTCCTGTTGAAGGGGAAAATTATTAACTTTCAATTTCCTTTTTACAGTTTGTTCATTCTATCTCTTTACGTTCCAAAGTTGTAATGCCAGCAGATTATCTGCGATAGTGTCGCCAAATTGTTTGTGGTCGACCTGTGTGGCACTATGGTTCTTATGTTGTTCTTTATGAGTTCTGTTGTTGTGTGGTATACGTGAGTTTGAATCTTTCGTCGTCCAGTTATTGTAGCGACTCGTGTTCGAAATCTTCGTCGCAAACATGTTGTGGCAATGTTCGAGTATTCGTCACCAATTTGTTGTGGCGACTTGTGTACGAATCTTCGTCGCCAATTTGTTGTGGATTCCGGGTGAGAAAACGCACAAAATAATGTACAACAAAACAGATATGGAGATAGAAAAGTAGGTTATATTGAACATAATATACAAACTTGAACATAGGTTAGTAAATCCAGGAATACTATTAGTAAGAGGTAATAGATACAAGTCTTGAAGTGAAGTCGTTGGAAATAGTATATCCGCGTAGATTATTCTAGCTGAGTGGAGCTCAGAGCTAGTCTGACTTCTGATGCGGTAGTCTCTGGGTAAGTTCGATATCTCTCGGTAACTTACGTATCAGTTGCGGTACTCTCCGATAACTGTAACGGATCTCTACGAATACTCTCTACTGCCAACTGCAACTACTGTTCTCTCTATAGCAGAAGTATATGTACACTCAGTCGAGTCTATTATCATATACAAAGGGGAGATCCCACTACAATATAGATAACTAAATTTGTTTTTATTTAAAATTAATATAGTTTACATTGCGACACGGAAATTTCTATGTTTCGAAATTGTTGCCTTTTCATCAGTCAATGTTAGTTCATTGTTGTGAAAATGATTTTCATTTGAATATAAGAAACAATATGTTTGTTATTTATGGATGTTGAAAGATAGAAAAATTTATGTGTGTGATCAATTTAACTTATCACAATAGAGATCCACTTTTAATTTGAAAAAAAATATTTTGGGGGAATACATGATTTCTTCTTTCAATCTTAACGGCAAAAGTGTTAGTCGATCAAAACGCCTGTCTAAACTACCTTTCCGTTGATGTATACATTATTGCTACAAAATAATTATCTTAGAAAATTAGAAAGATAATATATAGAGAATTTAAAAATCTTAATTTAAAAGTAACTATTAATACGAATATAAAAAAGTAGATTTCCTCGGTGTGACTTTAGATTTAGCAAAAAATATATACCAAACATATAAAAACAAATACAAATTCTTTATATATCCACCCAGTATATATATCCATCCACCATCCATTATTAATCATGTACCCTCATCCATAGAATATAAAAATATTAGAAATTTCACAAATGAAAAAGAATTTAATAAGCATAGTAGTTTTTAATAATTCTGCCTTGAAAATTATGGCTATAAGGGCCTAAATATTAAATATGTAAAAAATCGACCGCCGAAGAAAAAATAGGAATAGAAATATTATTTGGTATACACCCACTTTCAACCAAATGGTTAGTAGTAAATTAGGAAAAATTCCTCGCTTTCATTAAGAAACACTTTCCAAAATAATAATATATTAAGTAAGATTTTCAATAAAAATACTTTAAAATTAAGTTATAGTTGTACGAATAATCTAAAAAAATTATCAAAAATCATAATAATAATATTTTAAATAAAAATTTTAACCCAATTGAAAATAAGAATTATCCAATAACTGAAATCAATAATTTGGACAATAATAAATGTAATTGTAGAAACCCTAGAGTGTCCTTCGGAAAACAGGTTCTTTACAGAATCCAATGTTTATCAATGTACTTTTTCTTCTATGGAAAACCCTATTAATGTAACGATTTATGGGCGTAATACTCTCTGAAAAAACGATTTTATCAACACACATCTTCATTTAATACTAATAAGTACAGAAATAGAACATCCCTATCAAAATATTATTAGTATTTGAACTAAACAAATAAAACTTCCACATTAAAACAAATTTAAAACAAATAAAACTCCCAAATAAAACAAATTTAAAACAAATAAAACTTCCACATTAAATTTTTAAAAAAGCTAGAATATGTAAGTCTTTAAAAGACCCATACCCCTTGTGTCTATATGAAAAACTATATATTATTAAATTTATTCAGAATAAAAATCTGTTAAATAAACGTTAGGAATTAAATGTCATATAAAAACATTGCGAAATATTCACCTTAAAATAAGGTTGAAAAGATTCTTTATAGTAATAAAAAAAATATATATTAACTTACATATATATAATAATTTGTTTTATATTATAAAATAATAATTACATAGATATTAAATTAATTAAACAGTTATTTAAATTTTTAATAATTAAATAGATATTAAAATTTTGTATGATGATATTAAAAATTGCATTAGAATGTAATAATAATATAATAGGTTTTTTTTAAATAATAAAATGGATATTAACATTTTTAATAAATAAACAAATAGATATTAATTTTTTTACAAATTAAGAGTTTTACGAAAAATCAGAATACAACACAACCTCGCCTCAATATTCACTTGGTGTGACCAAAAAGTTAAAAACAATTTTTATCTTCCTGGTAGTACCCTCGTGTTGGGATGGGAATCTCTTTTGTTTGAAATATTCTTAAAAGTAAGTCATTTTTTTGCTTAATTTTAAACTTTTCATGTTTAATTGGTTTTCTTTATTTTTTTTTGGGGGGGGGGGGGTAATTTTAGCAGAAATCTCTTTGACTGGTGTATTGCTAGTTTGTTTCTTTCTTTTTCGCTGGCCCTATGTTAGTTTGTCTCTCTCCTTTTCTCTTCTTGGCGGGCTGTAATTTGGTAGTCTTGCTACCCTCGTGTGGTCACTCACTGGCTATTTCAGTTGAATAACCCAACCTCGCCTCAATATTCACTTGGTGTGACCAAAAAGTTAAAAATTTCCGGCTTTCTCTTTTCCAATCTTTTCACTCTTTTCTTTTTTTTTTTTTTTTTTTTTTCAATTGGAGTAGATAGACTAAACTATCGCCCGGTTCACACTCCACCCACGTCTATTGAACAGGTGAAGAGGCTCATCCCTTGTTCCCTGTTTAGGGCGTGGTTTCCGGCTTTCTCTTTTCCAATCCTTTCACTCTTACGTAGCCCCCTGCACATCAGTGACGTTACCGCCTTGCTCGGGGTGATATGATTAAAATAAAAAACGCATTCTGAATCGAAATAAAAATAGTGTAATTATACTCATGAGTTACAGAAAAAACGAAGATAATAATCTTGTAGCAATAATAGATACATCAACGGAAATGCAGTCTAGACAGGGGTTTTGGTCGACTGACACTGTTGCCGTTAAGATTGAAAGAAGAAATCATGTATTTCCTCAAAATATAAACTTTTTTCAAATTTAAAGTGGATCTCTATTTTGATTAGTTAAATTGAACACACATAATTTTTATGTCCTCCCGTATTGTTTTTTATTTTCAAATAAAAAACATTTTCACAAAAATGAGCTAACAGTGCCTGATGAAGAGGTAACAATCTCGAAACAGTAATTTCCGTGTCGCAATGTAAACCATATTAATTTTAGATTAAAAAAATGAATTATATTATGTTCTACAATATTTGTTGTATTGAGCACTTTTTTCACAAAATAAATGCCAGAGAACTCAGAATCCTAATACTGTTAGTTCACTTCACCTGAATATATATATATAACCACATCACTTGACAAGATACAAGAAGTGTCAAAACAAAATAGCTACTTTTGTAGTGATATTATAACATATCCATGTTATAATTCTGAATAAATATTATTAGCTCTACTTTGTATTGAACACTTTTTTAAGAATTGTGTTTCTTTGGACAAGGAATATTTTTCCATCCATACGTACCCTATATATATATATATATATATATATATATTGATTGATTGATTGATTGATTGATTACTTAGTTTCTGGTCATAAGATTAGACCAGTTCACATTGTCTTAAAAAGTGTTCAACGCAATTATATTGTAGAACTTTTGAATATTTTCCATTTTAAACGAGTTATTTCGCGACCTAGGTTTCTACCATGAGTCGTGTCTTTAGGCAATTTGCAATAACTGAAGACACCACTCGTGGAAGAAACCTAGCTCGTTTACAAATGGAATATATATATATATATATATATATATATATATATATATATATATATATATATATATATGCAGCAATTTTTGTTCATGCAGTTATGCCAAGGACGTGTTAAAAATATTTTGTTTATTTTTTCTATATTCCACCATTTTATCATATGTTTCTATTTTGTTCTTTTTGTTAAAACTTGTTGGATTTCTTATTGTATTTGTTGGCTATTTGTATAATTTAACACAAAAATCCAATATCACATAAATTGTTAAAAAAATAACTTTATTAAATAACTTTATTTTTGGTTTACGAACGAACATACTGAACATAACAAAAAAATAAAATGATACATCACGAACTGAAGGTGAAAATTTGATACTAAAAAAAGCCTTACTTAACGTGTGAAGACGGGGTTTTTGGGTGGGGAGACGAAACTGACATAGCATAAAGCAAAGACTCGTTGATAATGACTAACAAAAGCCAAAAAACTGACATTTGACAATTTATATTTAAATCGTCCCCGGTTCAACACCTCTGATATATAGTTTTTCTTTACACACAGTTTTGTGTTTCATTCTGACTTGACGAGGACATGTCCAACAGACATTAGCAAAACGCGTCGTTTATAAATTTTTACATTTTGTCACATTACCTTTATTTTTGTTCCGAATACTACTATGCATCCTACACATACATCCTACACACCTGTTCGCACACGCACACGCACACGCACACACACACACACACACACAACACACACATACACATACACATACACACATATATACATGAATCAGTTATATTTAGTCACCAATTATGCAAGTTTTGATAAAAAGAACCGATAAAGTTTGTTTAATCCTTACTGTATTTTTCCAATTTTCTGATAAGGTGTTGAGTATTGTGCTCGAAGTTGTGGATAAACTTGCCGTAGTTCATATTTTGTTATTTTTACTTTCAAATAATAAAATTATATATATATATATATATATATATATATATATATATATATATATATACCATTCTGCATTATTTCTGTTGGTTGAATTTCAGTCATTAATTACAGCTTTTTAGAAAACTGTCCTCCCTTAGCTTTCAATGTCTGCGTGATGTGATTATTTGCTAGAATATTTCTGCAACCGCGCCAGTCTCTTCCGCCATCATTTTCAGTAGTTGATAATTCATTCGATTTCGTTTACTTCTTGTTTATTTATTTATTCAAGTTTTCATTCAATTTTTTCTTTTGTCTGTTACCAAGGTAACAAATGAGCGTTTATCGTATTGTTTTCTGCGCATGCACCAAAACCAATGACACTGTTATTACCGTATTTTTATAATGTAGTCTTTGGGTCGTTCAGACAATAACTTTCTTTTTTTTTTCTTTTTTAATTCAATATTTTATTTGAATTCTTTATGGATAAATATATGAAAACATTACAAATACACGAATATAAAATTTAAAAATTCAAAATATTTCCGTTCAAATAAAACATAACGAATGGATTGAAAATAACCTAATATTATTCATAATGCCATCATGTATACACTCTAAGAGAACGATTACAAGATAAATCATTGTCAATTCTATCCACACAACTGTACTGGTCGTGATGTTTTGACTATCTCTAAGTATCTTCCTTCAATCGAGTGTCTTTTTTAATTTATTATTACAATCGGAAGCTTTACAAACTGATGATCATAACGAAATATTGTGAACAAAGTTTTGACACATTATAGTATTCAAATTATTTTATAAAATGTCAATAAAGTCATATGCAAAATTCATTTTGAATTAAAAGTTACTGCAGATAAACAGAATTCTTTTTACTTTTGAACTAGCTACATTTAACCGTACGTTCTATTTCAATAGTTTCTTCTCTCGCAATTCTCACCTGTGGAACTTTCTTCCAGTTTCTGGTTTGCCTGTCACATACAATCTTCAGAAACATAAATACATTACCAGCCACCATTTTATGTCTTCCTGATTGATGTCATTTTATTGTCCTATGTCCTCACTAAAGTCTTCTCACTACCTTTCCCTCCCAGTAACCCAATGCGTCTTAGTGGCATTAGCGCCTTGTTAAGAGTGAAATTATTTAAAAAATGAAACATGAATAAATTTTAAAATATTCACAAAATCAGTCATTTGTTTTCTATTATTTAACATTTTATTCGAAATAGCATTCATGTCTTGGTTGTTATACTTACAACGTTTCGGGTGCTGCATACTCCGAGTAGCGTAATAAGAATGAATTGATTGAATAAAGGATTTGGTTCAACATTTCCACAAGGTTACCGAGTATGATTGACACCTAAAGAATGTCGGAGAATACCACCGCTGAAATGTTTGTCAATCAAAATATCAGCATAGGAGGAAATATAAGTATGATAATTCCTTATTTACATTATTTACATTCAAACTATTCTCCTCATCTTTGTTGTTATTATTACAACGCTACGAGTTTTATCAGGTTCTTGTCGCTCCGGATATACTTCAGATAATTTCAAACTGAACCATTTATTTAATCGACTGGGGCTAGATTGTTCTCGTTCCACTGACTATTTACCGGGATATATCATCTAATTCTTAATTTTAGAATTTCCCAGTTTATTAATCGCCCTGTTTTCACTGAGTCTATGACTCCACTAACACGTCCCAGCGATTGAGCTCCCATTTACTACGTTTTGATTCTCTAGGCTATTGTCTCATTGGACAATCCTGAGTGTATAACTTGTAACGTTAACTCTAAACTGACTGTTGCAGACATTGCTGGGGCTTGTTACGACAGATTATAAAGGTGTGAATTTGCACTTCTCGCTTGTAGAAATCCCTTCCGGTTCCATGCTTTCCAGCCGACTTTAAAAAATTTAAATGCAATGTCAATCGCTGTCTTCTCTCCTCCTGATTACACTTTCATTATTATTGTTTGTGTTCCTAATTCTTCCACACCCCATAACCCCTTGTTTTCTAGTGGCTTTCCTGCCGATTAAAAATACCGATTAAAAAAAAATAAATAAATAAAATACTTTATGAAAATATTGACATTCTGTGTACAAAAAACATTCTTCCAACTATGTTCTAACTCATACCAGCAGAAAGAAGGATTGACTACGGGTTCGCCGTTCACACCAAAGATGACGCAAATATGCATGGAACACTTCGAGGAAATGGCTTTCAAAACGGTGGTGGTGAGAACTTTTGCAATTACCCAACAGCCACATTAGCAAGTTAGTTTCAAAAACCATTTCTAATGTAGTCATTTCGATCTCCAATATTGTTGCACTCTTCCAGAATTAACTAAGCTAAGTAGAAAGGAAGATAATTAATGAGTTAATAATAGGATGAAAAAAATAACAATGATTTCAACGTTGTCTTCTCTACACAAAAGTTACCTGTATTATCTTGTCACCGTTTTCTATGTTTAGCAGCAACAAGCCCGATTTCTGTGAAATAAATACTGTTCTAAACAGAGTAAGCAATGAATTTAAAAAATCTACGTCTTATTATTCACATACACAAGAAAATCATTGGCGCAATATAATCTTCTATCAAATCACCAATAGCTACCGACTGAGTAGATCCCAACAATATAAATAGATCAACATTTAGCGCTGTTTCTTTGTTTCCTCGGTGCTGTCAAATCAAGAGCACAAGTTTTGTTGATCGAAACAGATGAACAAAATCAAAGAAGCATTTTATTGTTTTGTAGACGAGTGGCCCCGTTACGTTGCCGTGTATGAAGATTGCGTGTCGAACAAGACAGTGATCTTAACGACGAAAGTCAATAAAGCGAAATCTATTTACAACAAAGCCGATAAACAGCGCAACGAGTGGAGGCCATCAGTTGTCCCAGTTGGTTGGGGTTGGCGGTCGAGGCAAATGGACTGGCGGCGTGAGTGTGGATGGGTATGGTCAAAAATAACTGACAAATGAAATTTGCATCTTTTGCCATATATTCGGTAGAAAATTGAAGTGTTAGGTTTATAAAAATAGTTTTAACTAAATGGAGCGTCAAATAAAAGACACGTATTTATCTTAAAATATATATGCTCGAATATATATATATATATATATATATATATATATATATAGTGTTGAATTGTCATAATGCTTAGTGCCAAGATTTCTGGGATTTTTGTTTCAGTGATTTACTGATTAAAAAAAAGATATTTTGTAAGCAGCTTTTCTTGTAAGGTGCTCGATATCGAAATAGAGTGTTGATAGGATTAAGGTCATTTTTTAAGGGTATTAATCTGTTGATGGGGAAAAAAGCTATGAGAAGTGACGGCACTATAGGGATACCTTCACGAAACTTCGAAGTCGACATGACTCTGCTCAGTTAAGTGACAAATTTCTTCGCATTAATCCTCTGTGTGTGTGTGTGTGTGTGTATGTGTGTGTGTGTGTGTGTGTGTGTGTGTGTGTGTTGAATATATAGATCTGAATCTGACAAGATGATACAATAAAAAAAAAGAATAAATAGGATACGTATTTCAATTTAACATGTTACAATTTTATTAACGTTTCTTCAGAGACCAAATGTAAACATGAAAAAACAAAGAGACAGAATACTGGTAAGTTTTGATTTGGGGCTTACTTCTTATAGGTGAGTTACATGTCACGTGTATTAAAGCAATGGATAATCTTAAAATGTATGTGCGTGGAATATTTTGGATAGTAAAGTGTATAATAGTATATCTGTATGTTTGTATAGAAACGCTTGTCAGCTTAAATGTATTAAAGCAATGAATAAGTTTGAAATATATAAGTGGGGAATATTTTTGATGGTAATGTGTATAATAATGTATGTGTGTGTTTATGTAGAAATGCTTGTCTATGTGTATACTGGACAGTAATTTTAGTTAATATAAGTGTATATGTGTATGTGTGTGAGGAAAAGTCTGTAGATGTCATTTCCGTAGAGATTGTTAAAATATGTAACGATGAAATGTCAAATGTAAATTTTATATTTACGTGTGTGTGTGTGTGTGTGTGTGTGTGTGTGTGTGTGTGTGTGTGTGTGTGTGTGTGTGTGTGTGTGTGTGTGAGGAATATTGTTATTTGTGTGTGAGTCACTGAAAGATGTGATAAATTTGTTTTGGTCGGAATTTTTCATTGAAGATGGAATTAATATTATTTCATTTTTTTATATAGTAGGTGGGCATGAAAAATGGATCTATAGAAAGATGGGGAAGTGATGTAAGCGGGTGTTTATAGTGGGCAGTAATGCTATGAATATGTTTTCAAAATACTTTCTCCTTAAGGGGTTATGTTCTTTTTTATTAGGCTGGCTTTAGTGAAATCAATTTTTCTTTTTTATGTAAAAATATAGTGTTAGAACACCTGTCTAAACGCAAGAAACTCTTGTGTTCGTAAATGCGAGTTTTTAGATAACGTGATGTATTCCCCCCACGTACACGATTTTCACTGTAGCCATTTTATCCGATAAATTCCGGCATTTGAAATGGTGTTTGGTAAAATTTTCTTTCTGATTATATCGCCAATAGTCTTGCAGGTAATAGTAACGATGCTGGTGTTTGGGGTAGCTAAATTAATTGCGAGTTTAGTTGAAAAGTTTTTGGAAGGCAGGAATATGAAATTTGTGTAATTTTTGTTAGAAATATCCTTTTAGGGAGTTTTGTGGATTTTATAAGCTCGTTTTTTAGCGTTGAGGATGGAATGGTGTGGGAAGTGGAGAAATTTGACTGTTTTCTCAATATATTTCTCTTCATTATTTAGATATTCAGATCTACATATTCGAAGGGTTCTAAGGTAAAATCCTATGATTAATCTAGATTCTATTCACTGGTTGTAGTTGAAATAGAAAGATTAGGTCGTTTTTGTTGGTAGGTGTTCGGTAAACTTTAAAATCTTACTTATCATTGTAGTGTATTAATAAAATATTGAGAAAAGCCATATAGTGTAGGTGTAGTGGAACAATATTCTATTAATCTAGACCAAGACTTATTTTCATTTGTTTAAATAGTTTATTTATTGTTTTGTTGAAAGTTTGTGTTTCAGTCTTTATTGTTTGTTCATTGTTTTGTATGTAAGTGTTGTCGTTATTTAGGAGTGATTGTAATTTTTCAGTGTAGATGTTTGTGTTCATTGTAAGCATTCCGCCACCTTTGCTGGGTGGGGTTTTGATGATGTCTTTGTTCGTGGATAAGTTTTTTAGTGGCTGTATATATCTTCTGGGTAGTAAAGGTTTACTTTACATTTCTATCTCGGTCTCAAAAGTTTTAATAAAAGTGAAACATGTTAGATTGAGATACGTTTCCTATTTGTTCCATTTCCTTTATTCTATCATATATATATATATATATATATATATAATTGAAATTGTTTTTTTATGTGAAACTAATTTAATTTACATTGCTACACAGAAGTTATACAGGTTATATGTTGGGAGATGCGGAGGTTTCGTTCCATGCTTCCATGCTTACGAAAAAAATGTCATTTTATTCGGCTAGAGTCTAGATTGCTTATATTCGGTAAGATGTATACATTTTAGTTATAAAGGTAATTCTTTTAGATTTCTATACATCTCTGCTATTTTAAAAACAAAAAAAGAAATAAAACACGTTTTATTTTTTATCTAACTTAAAGGGACTTTTGGTATGATTAAACTATTTTTATTCGATTCAGTATTTTTTTCGTCAATTATTCATAAATTCATAACTTGCATAAATTTTAATATCCATTAAATTAATATTATATCATAATAGAAAACAAAGTACCGGATATATGTAAATTTAACGTAACATTCAAATGTAAATCATTCTCACCTTAATTATTGAACATTGTCTGATGATGATATAGATCTCGAAACATAGAAATTTCCGTGTCACAATGTAAATTAAATTAATTTTAAATAAAAAACAAATTCAATTATATTATGCTATACGATCTATGTTTTCATTGACCATTTTTAAAAAAAGTAACTTCCAGAGAGCTCAGGATCCTAAACCCGTTTGTTCTCTTCATCTGGATATATATATATATATATATATATATATATATATATATAAAATTGATGGATTTATTTTTAATCCGACATTTTTATTACTTTAAAAGATTGTAGTGGATACTCCGTATTTGCAATAAACGCCCCATTGTTATTTATTAACCAGTTTGTGTTTTGTCTGTCAACCTGTGCATACGATAAAATGAGACACAGGTTCAATCGCTGCCGGAGAGTACATTTTCTTTACAAAGATTTCTCGAATACGCAGACCAATAGATGTAACACACACTGTTTGTCAAATAAAAACTGGACGTCTATGTTAAATACGAACCATCCACTATAATAACGTTTCAAATAATAAGTGTGTGTGTGTGTGTGTGTGTGTGTGTGTGTGTGTGTGTGTGAGGTACATTTTCAAAATACAACAATATATACCAGTTTAGAATTCTCTGAAATTCTATTATAAAAAAATCAGTTCTTTCTTCGAAATAGTCTCCTTGGATATACAGCAGTTATTCTTTTCCATAAAATTTAAGCAAAATGTTTATTACTCTAAGTTGAATGTTGTGGAAAATTAATATTTTACTTATTTGGGGTACCGACTAATTGATTTACCTACATCCATACCATGAAGGGGAAATGACCTAGTTATCTCTCTTGCACTGGTAGTTATAGACAAAAACAAATTATTTTTGTTTTTGTTTTTGTTATTTTTTGTTTTGTTTTTTTGTTGTTGTTTTTTTACTGCATAACAGAGATTGCCATTCTACGATCTTTTAGTAAACAGTAAGTATTTGGAAAACGAATAAGCCTCCGATGAGATTTGAATTCGATCTCTTATCCTCGAGTGCGCTTCTTAGATATGGCAAAATGCTGTTCTCAGTGTTAGGATAAAAAGCAACAGAAATATGATGAAAGAAATACGATTCCAAAATTAATATCAACTGACATGATTCGAACATTACAAGTAATTTATTTTTACAGCAAGATATTGCAAGAGCTTCAGAACTTTTCAATCATCATTTTAGTGCTTTTTTTTTTCTTAATTTAAGTAGATTTGTTTTAGGTCTCGTTACAGTTCAGCTCAGCTCCCCTTGTTATGTCACTACTTTGACGTAGTCTGTGCAGGTCCATTTTGCCCACTGCCGTGGTGACGAGAAGTAAGGACAATGCAAAATTAGAAATCTAAATTGTTAGTCTCTACTGATGCTATCACAATACCTCCCAGCTTATATCGCCTTCCCCACCCCCAATAATTCTTTGCACAACAAAGGCGCATTAATCAGAAGTACAGATCACAAAACCGCGCGGTATTGGCCCTGTGGGTCTACTTTAGTGCCAAATGTTGGCATCTTAGTGCTATGCAACATGGCTGAAGATAAGAATTAGAAGCAAGGTTAATTCTTTAAGCCGTCAGCGCCGGCTATAGTTCTTTTTTTCTTCTATTTATATAAAAGCAACAAAAAAGAAGAATGACGCACTACGCTTAAATGATATTAATTAAGGTTTTCCAAAATTCAAGAAATAAAAAAAACGGATGTTGTGTGTGTGTGTGTGTGTGTGTGTGTGTGTGTGTGTGTGTGTGTGTGTGTGTGTGTGTGTGTGTGTGTGTGTGTTTAATATTATTCGAGAAGTGAGGACGTCGTTTTCAAGTTTCTGCTTTGATGTGATCGGTCAGAAGTACAATGTTACAGATTAGAATGATCGCTAGAATATTATTATAGACTAAGTAAATAATTTAGGGAAAATAAACAAAACTGGCGATAATTATAATTTTCATCAGATGGGTTTTCCACTCAATACCACTTAATCTATACTTTTTTTATTTCGTCATAACTGACTTTTTCGTCAGAAAACCTTTTCATTTTTCTAATTTTCTTCAATTTTATTTCTATCTGTTTTCTTTTGTATTTTTATCATGTTTTCTATTTATTTAGTGAACTAAGCTTTGTCTAGATAAAGTCAAATGCGGATAATTTTGAGTTAGGAAGGTGTCGTTGGATAAAAAGTTTTAGTTAATAAGACTGGATGAGTTCAAACGCTGAGAATTTTGAGTTAAGAACACATTGGATGGTGGTGACAGAAGTTCAGAATTTTGAATTAGGAAGGTGGCGGCTGGATGAGTTCAAATGCTGAGAATTTTGAGTTAGGAAAACTGTATACGGTTAGATGTTGGGAATTCTGAGATCGGATGATTGTGATTGGATGGTTTCAAATGCCTTGAATTATTCACGATGAATATTGTGACTGTACGCAAGCAACCGGTGAGAATTTGGAGTTAGGTGTATTATAAATCATTTTTTCCAATACTATCACCGGTAGCAGCGCTAGAAATTCCATGAATGTTTTGAGTTTCTTTTTTTTTTTTTTTTCTGAATATTCTTTTGTCGTATCTCTCATACTTTTTATAAATTTGTTTCATTTTATTTTTATCTACCAAGAAATTTGCATTATTTACATTGTTCAGACTATTATCCTCATCTTTAATGTCATATTAACAACTTTTCGGTCGTTGTACGCTCTGGTTTTCTTCATATGGTTCACGTTGGAATTTCGAAGCCTTATTTCGTCCACCGGGGTAGATTATTCCAGTTTCATGCCTTTTTTGGATCTCTCAGTAGTAGTAGTTCAAATCTCCAAAATGTTGTTCACCTCTGCTGTGGCCAAGTATTGAACTCACAACTGTTTGTGCCAAATCACTTGATCATTTCAACCAACGCAAGGGTTCAGTTCGAAATTCCAATGTATCTCACCTGAAGAAGAACATAGCGTACAACGGCCGAAACATCGTGAATATCACAATAAAGATGAAGACAACAGCCCGAACAATGTAATTAGTTCGGTAAATATTTACAATATCTCATCTCAGAAATACAGACAGACTGTGACATTCATCTCACTTTCTTTTTTCTTTTTTGATAGATTCATCATCATTTATCCATCACACCCAGATGGTGCATAGGACAGCAACTTTTTGTTGCTGTTTCTGTAACAAACTGTTTTTTACGGGGCAGGGTTGTTAGCCCTGCCCCCAACCCCCAAACCCCAAACCTGGAGGACCAGTGGACCATTCTTGGTCCTTACGTTTACAACACCTGGTATTCCCAAATGGTCACCCATTTGAGTACTGACCAGGCTCGATGTTGCTTAACTTCGGCGATCGGACGGGAACCGCTGTATTCAACACGATATAGCCGTAGACTGATTTCTACTCTATGTCTATTCGTCTTGGATATGGCCATTACTTTCTGCAGTAAACTAGTTGCCTTGGCGAGCAACTAGTTTACCGGAGAAAGTAATGGCAATCTTCCGTCCAGTCAGTCATTTATCTTTTGGGACATGATCGCCGAAGCGTGTATCACATATAGCACTTTACTAACTGATGGCGATAGACTACATCTGACAGCAAGGCCTCTGATCAGGAGGTTTTGAGGAGGGTGGAGCCACCTCTTAATTTCTGTTGTCCCCAGGTCACCTTGATCCGGAGAGGTAACACCTGTTAGGGTCCCAGATATGGGCAAATAAACTCCCAAACTAGATCAAAATACTATGAAAGTGTAGAAATACATTTTTATAGTGAAGTTGCAATACATTTTCATAGTAAGATAAATTTACCAGCAATACATTTTTAAGGGAAAAATATTACCCACAATACATTTTTGTGAAAGAAATTAAATTACTAATGCTCCCAAGAAAATTAAATATTGATATTAAATGACATATAGAGAGTTCATATGCCGTTAAACAAACAAAAGAAAACATCTATGTTCATTAATATTTCCTGTTCTTTACAACATTTAAAATATATAAATATGTATTCGTAAAACGGCGTACAATGCTCTGTATAGTGTTTATCATGCATACATTACAAAATAGCACGTCATTACCTACAAGATTTGAGATTTATTGATTATCATCTTTAACAATATAACTTTTATTATCGAAAACAAGTGAGAAACTATTCTGTTCAAAAAGACTTCGTATCAAATAGATACAAAATGTCCATAAAGTATGCGAAAGTCATGACATAATTACTTTTTAATGGATTGATTTATACCCTTCAGAGTTGTAACAATGAATATAACCGAGCCATAGTTTAATAGTGCATGTGGTCAAGTTGTACCGACTCAAGTATAGGCGAACAGGATTCGACTGATGACGAAAAAGAATTTTCAGGTAATTCCCAGGTAATTCCCATTACTAATACTGTGTCCAATATATCTAAGCGAAATTGACAAGTAATCAATCCCATTAATAACATCGAATTCACATTGGTGTTTCCCCAAAAAGTTTCTTATCGTGGGGCAAATCTCATTAATAATATAGAGTTTGACTTTGCTTTTCCAAGAGGAGAGTTATCAGGGATTCAATCACCATAATAATCCCAACTTGATTTTTTCAAGCGGGCAAATTCACAGTATGCCAATCTCATTAATAATGTCGTAGTCATCCTACCTTTTCCAACGAGTGTTGTCAGGTGCTCAATATAATTAATAATATCTAGTCTGAAATGTCATTTCAATAGGAATTCACGCGTTGTCAATCCCATTAATAATATCGAGTCTTCCAAGAAGACTAGTCAGGTAGTCAATCCTATTATTACTATTGAGTTCGATCTGGATTTTTCAAGAAATAGTAGACTTGATCTGAGCTTTTTTGTTACATTCAAGCCTAGGTAAAACATAGATTAAAGAATAAGCAAAATCAACGAACAGAATTTTGAAACGATGATTTTCAACTTCAGCAATCCCTCTTGATTCTGGCAAACATAATATTCTTACGGCTGTTTTTATTTTTAAATTGTCCTTATGCAGTACTAAACAAATCTTTCTTAACATAATGTTTGTCAATATTTCCTTCTGTTAATCTGTGATATGGCTTGTTACCTGTCTGTCTTGACAGATGTACATGCATAAAATAAGACAGATAAATTTTATCAGTTTTTATTATGCAAGTGAATGCTTTTCAATCTACAATTTTCATGTGTTTGTGAAATCTTCGACATATATTTGCATAAACAATGAATCGTGTGAATTTAATTTTTATAATATACAGGGGTGGACAAAATAATGAAAACACCTTGAAATTTCAAATAAATTTATTTCGATAAGGTGTAGGATCGCTTTTAGCAGTAACTGCAGCTTAAATTCTGCGTGGGATCAAATTGTACAAAGTTTGAATTGCTTCCAGAGGAATTTTTATTAATTCTTTAGCTAAAACAGTCTCCAACTTTTTCAATGATAATGGCGGAGGAGATCGACTCCTCATTGGTTTTTCTAAAATAAAGCATAAATGTCCAATGATGTGGAGATCTGGGAACTGTGGTGAACAGATAAGGTGTTCTATTTCACTAAAATATGCCATTCAGCTACAACTTTAGCAGTGTGAATGGGTGCCTTATCATCCTGAAAGATGATGTTTCCCTCCTGAAATAGTTTCTGAACCATCACTTAAAAATCTAAAATAGTCCTGACTACCACTTTAGCAAAAAAAAATGAAGTACTGCTAATATTAAATCAACAAACCTAAAAGCAAATATAAAAATAGACAAGATTTTTCCAAATTATGCTAATATGTTACGAGGTGTTTCTATTATTTTGTTCACCCCTTGTATATCCTTATTAAAGTTATTGAAATATCTTGTTTTGGAAATTTTGGCTTTTATTATGTAAAAAATGGAACATAAAATTTTATTTATAAATTATTCCCAAATATAGAGCCCATAAAACATATGTATAATTGGCACAATATCTTATATACCTAAATTAATTATTATTTATTTGTCAATAAGTGATCTTCGATCTTCAATAATCTTCCTTAGCATATTTAACTCTTTGTCTACTCTTTTGACTTTAACTATTTACATATGTTTTGTTGCTTTCCAGAGATATTTTCCTTAAATATATAGTTTTTCATTGTCATATACATCTTTTTAATGAAGGACCATAATTTTTCTATTGGATCGATATCAAGAGAAGTTGGCAGCCAATATATTAATCTATTGTTTTATAAACCATTTTTGCTAAGGTAAGAATTCTCACCTTTGTAGAACATGTAAAATCATTTTCTCGTGTGAATATGCTCTTCAGTATCAATCTTGTGTTGTGACCTATACAACTCTAAAATGTCTTGTCCATAAACATATGCTTTAATCTTGACATCAAGACATTGTTGTTACTTCAGTAATCCGACTGACTTATTCATCGGTCTTCCTCGGATGTACAATCCATATAAAAACGAGCCTCTTTTTGCAGCTAGTACCTCTCAATTTTCTTTTTACATTGAAACCACTAAAGCCGAATATACTGCAAAAGTAAAAACGGTAGCAAATAAAATGATCGGACCAACCCATTCTGACAAATGTCACGTTTGCTACAAGCAACTGCATAATGCGAAGGGTTGCTCTCAAATCTCCTGCTTGCTAAGCAAACCAATCCATATTTGCATTGAGTTTGGGCTAGACCCGAAGAGACTTCTAGTTGACTGATTTTAGTGATAAAACTGCAAATTGACGGACAAAATCCCTGACAATAAAAAAAAGACAAACTCCCTTTCTCAATACAGATTTAAACGTGAAGAAGTTTGAAATCTAAATTGTCTGAAGTGTTGGCAACAAAAATAAAAAAACTAAATCCAATAGTCTGAACAACTGAAATGATCATGGTTCATTTCGACATTATTCGAATCATTCGAGCTTGAAACAATTTGATGTTTTTCTGTGGTCTGTTTAAAGAATCTCTTCAATGCGGAAACTCAGTCTTAATTGTATCTGACTCAGATCTTAACAATTAATTCGAGACATTGCAAACTAATAAGTATGTAAAATGTATTTATTTTAATATCTAATTCATGAAGATCGGCTTCATTTGAAACTGGTTCAAATAATATTAAAATAGGAAGACATGAATATTGTGCAAAACAAACAAAATTTATATTTTCCTCCAGTATTTGTCTATACTTCTGAGATGAGGTAGTATTTGCATTGTTTGGGCTATTGTTCTCATCTTTATTGCCATGTTTACAATGTTTCGGTCGTTGTACAATTTGGCTTTCTTCAGGTGCTAGAAATTTCGAACCGAACCCTTTATCTCTCATTCCATGTGCGATGTCACTTCTGATAGCCATGTAGTAATCTCCCTTTAACTTAATTCACAAATTATTTGTATACCACTGCTGTAGCCTAGATCAACTTACAACTCTTTGGATCAAGTCACAACGACTATATACACTGCGACCTGTGTCCTTGAGGACATCAGTGTATGAATTTTTGGGACTTGTAAACCTAATGCCTCAGTTATAAATTTTTGTCAGAGCTCATATTGCAATCTTTGATGCTAATGATTTTTTCTGGCATCTTTTTTTATATTACTAGAGCTCATATTTAATTTTCGAGGCAAATGATTTTTCTAGCCCTCCGTATTACTGGTTCCCATATTGTATTCATTTCTATGCTTGGCCAGCTTAGGAGATTTTGGTAGCCTAACATATGCGCTGCGCTGATTCCTTAAGTTTACGTAGTTTCCAGTGGTGTTCTCTGTCACTTATTTCAATTTCATCCCATAAAGGGCGGTGGTCTTCTTCCTCCCTCCACACTTACTCAGTTACGCCTGATTTCTCTGTCTCACCCCAGCCTTGCGATGTTCTTGCAGCTTTACCTTAAGAGGGTGGCCCATTTCTTCTTTATATTTCTTTCTACAGCTACATGAAATATCGTCCACACAGTCCTTAGTCATGTCCTCCTGAATAACTCGGAAGAGGTATCTGCGAAATGTAAAACCACTTTTGAATGTCGTCCTGATGATTGTTTTTCTTTTCTCCAATAACCTCTTCACATAGGGCAGACAGAACGAATCTGTTTTCTAAATGTTGTTATCTTCATGCACTCTCCTTTCCGTGCTCATTAGAGTTGTTATCATGTACTCTGGGTAGTTGTTACGTTGTAGGGTACTGCTTACATTGACCATTTTCTGTTCATGTCTCTGGGTCACCGCTTATGACTTTTTCTTGTTGTTGCAGGCAGCGGACGATCACTTTCTTTACATTGTATTGGTGGTGGGAGTTGTCTGGTGAATGTTAGCTTGCGATGTACGGATGTTTTGAAACCCCTCTATGTTCGAGTAAATTCAGGCATATTTTTCTCTCTTTTTCCATTGTGAACTGTACCGATGATCTTATTGAGTTCACATGGTCCAGTAGAGTCTGAACCTCTTCCTGGTGTGGCCAGAGCATGAAGGTGTCATCAATGTATCTCAGCCATAGAGATGACTTTAGAGCTGTGGATTCTATTGCCATCTCTTCAAAGTATTTCATGTATATGTTGGCAAATGATGGGGATAGTGGCGAGTCCATTGCTAATCCCATAGTGGTATACTGGTACATTATGTTAGCGATTAGTCCAAGGCCAGTCTGTCCCTGAATATCGATAGTGCCTCCACCGTGGGCACTTTGGTGAACAAACTCACCACATCCAAGCTCACTATCTGGTTGCATTGGATGGGAGCATCTTTAATAAGTTCCACGAAATTAACGGAGTTTAGGACATGTGATGGTGACTATCAGTGAGCCAATTATATTTACAAGGAAGCTACTCAGAGGGAGCCACACCGAGCCTTGCTGAGCGAAATACCATTTTTGTGAATCTTAGGTTGACCATACATGCGAGGTAGCTAGCTGAAGAGTTGGAGGCTGGAAGTGATCCTTGTTCTTGATTAAGATCTGTGACAGTTGTCGTTCTATTTTCAGTGGCATCGCACATAGAATAAGAATGATATACCCCAATGGTCGAAATAAAGGGTTCTGTTTGAAATTCCTAGCACCTGAGGAAGGTCGGAGCGTACAACGACCGAAACGTCGTAAACATAGCAATAAAGATGAGGACAATACTCCAAACAATGTAAATAATGTTATATTTTCCTATTTTAATATTATCTGAACCAACTGAACAAATTTACCATTCAAGTCGAGAAGTGCTTAGAAATCAGCATTTGAATATTTGGTTTTTAATTTCTAGCTTCTATCATCGGTGAAAACATGTCACTACCCCCAAATATCGGTAAGCGCTCACTCTCTCTGTTAATACAAGTTTGTTCATAGATTTAATTTCTTAATCTCACCTTAGAAGGTCACAAATATGCGGCACTCAGTGGGAACTGAACTCCCTACGATAGAAATGGTTCATGAGATTAACTTCTAACTCGATGGCATTGCATTTTAATAGATTATTTTTGCAATTTCAAATTCAAAATATTTTGTCTAAAATAAATGATATTTAGAACAAGAAGGAAAACCTCATCCATGTGCTAATTATCTGAGCTATTTAAAAATCTATAATTTCATGCGTTTTCTTTCAACGAAAAGTATGGTTCTAATTAGCATATTCATTTTATTATTGAGCATAATCTCATAAAAGAAACGTTTTTCTTTTTTTCTATTTTATTTTTACCCTGTTTTAAATGGATTTACTTATTGACCGACTTTTATATGTCGATAATAATAAGGAATAAAACTTTTCTGCTCTGTTGGTTACCATAATTTTTGCACCGCATATGATCAACCATGCCTGATTTCATAATTTCCGTACGGACTACGATTATGCAGTGTGCCTTGTAGTGTAATGGATGTCGCCTCGGTATGAGAAATCAAAGTTCAAATTTTAATCGAATTCGTTTAATTCACTTAAATACAAATGCCTTTGAGAAATGTATTGATCCATCTCTTCTCCCTCAAGCTATAGACATGATTATACAAGTGTATACGAGGTAAGGCAAGTATCTGACTGAATAGTTTTTAAACTTTACCTTGAAAAGACAGCTTCTTCTAACATTTTCTCCTCTGACAATTTCAGGAAATAGTAGTCACATATTTCTTGGCTTTGTTTTCTTCTGATCGGCGCTTGATTCTGTTGTGGTGTTTCTGATGGGCGTTTGATTATGCTGTGACGTTTTGATTTTGATGTGGCGTTTCTGAAAAATGGAATCTATTTTGAATAAAACAGTTTCACAGAGTGCAGATCCTCTGAATCTATTTACTTTTTTTATTTACTTTTTCTTTTCTTTTTTCTTCTTTGTCTTCTCTTTTTTCTTCTTTTTCACGTTCCAGATTTCTTTTTAGACGTTCGTTTTCGTCTTCTTAATTTCCGAATGTTCTCGTTGACTATTATGCGAGTAATATGATATTCAACACAACCTCAGATGATATGGAACGATAAGCACGGTGAATAAAATAAATTACAATTGGAAATAAAAAGGAAGACGAGAGAAAGAGAAATGATCGAGTATTGGGATAAAATGAATTCTGAATATAAAATGAATTTAGGGAATAAAATGTATTTTCGCTACACAATGGAATGAACAAGGCAAATGTTGAAATGGAGTTAAAAAGCAGACAATTGAAGTTACAAGAAGAAAATAAATAAATGAAAAGAAAGAAAAAACGAATAGAAAACGGACAGAAAAAGCAACGTTTTCAAAAAGAAAAAGAAAAGAAAAAGAAAGAAAAAAATAAAAAGTGAAATCCCAAAACAAAAAAACGAAAGAGTGACTGAATGAGAGAATAATAAAAGAAGGAAATAATGGTAAATGGATGCATAATCAATCTTTAAGAAAGAAAGAAAGAAAGAAAGAAAGAAAGAAAGAAAAAGGTACTGAACACCGAAAGGATAACAAATATTAATGAGAAAAGACCACTAAAATAAAAGGAAAGAAAACAAAAGGAAGAACAAAAGGAATTGAAAACCAGAAAAAAATGAAAGAAAAAGGAAAGAAAAGAGAGAAAGAAAAATGAATTGAACGAAAGGATAATAAATATTAATAACAAAAGAAACCTTTAAAGACCACTAAAATAAAAAGAAATAAAACGAAAGAAAGAAAGAAAGAAAGAAAAAGAATCGAAAGCCAAAAAAAAAGAAAGAAAATTGAAAATCGAAAAAAAAAGAAAAGCATTGAAAATCGAAAAAAGAAAAGGAATTCAAAGCCAAAAAAAAGGAAAGAAAAATTGTATGTAGAATTTGATGACGTGAGATGCTAATTTAACATAAATCCGGGTAATGTGATGCCTTAAAAAGAAGAACGAAGTTAACAGTAGAAAAAAAACGTGGGTGAGCTTTATAGTAGCAGTAGTAATAATAGGGCAACAAAAAAAAATTACCAGCTTTTTTTACGATATTCAAAAGAAGAAAAAAAAAACAGAAAAACTAAGAAACTCAAACTCGCAAAGATGACACGGCGAGTGGCCGGTTTCACCCCAAACCGTATGCAACAAGCCCCCATTTTACCCTCCCAACTCTTTTGATTTCATGTTGGTTCTTCTTTTGAGGTGCGGGAACGAGAGGGGAGACAATATTAACAAAAGATCCAAAGTGTTGGAAGCAGAAGCTGTCGATTTATAAGAAACTGTAAGCCAGCAGGCACGGGCCGCTTGCTCGGCGCCACTTTTGCAGCTTGCTTACCTGGGTCTGCCTCCAATTAGTCCTGTCAGGCACCGGTTAAACAAGTTACACCAATGCATACAAGAGGGCCAGACCCGCGCTTCGCTGACTGCTGCGGCCGTTTGAATATTAAATACAAGCGGGACGCAGTCTACATTTTTGCTCTCGATTTGAAACCTCACGCCATATAAAACCTGCGTACAAAAAATATATGATTAAGCATTATTTACGATGCAACAGGCTTTGACAAAGCTATCGTAGCGTGTGGATAAAAGCGGGCAATATTTTTTTGTTTCCTTACATTGTCAGTATTCTTTTTTTACATGCCGCGTCCTTTCAAGACATAGGCGATCACAGCTCTCCACCACTTCCTATACTTTGTAGTTCTAAGTAATATTAGTCTCCGTGCTGTCTCTCAAAATACTTGTTTTGCCATATATGCTTATTAAGTAGATTCATTGTGAAGCCCTCTTTCCTGAATTATATCCTGTGTGTGTGACAAAAACTTATCGAACCTTCTTTCCTCGCTATATCTTGTAAGTGTTAAAAGTTTATCAAGCCCTGTTTCCATATTGTATTCTATAAGTATCAAAAATTCATCAAGCCCACTTTTCAGATTATATTCTGTGTCAAAGAACCACCATGCCCACTTCAAAGATTATATCCTGTAAGTGCCCAATATGCATCAAGACAACTTTCTTCACTATATCTTGCGAGTGTCAAAAATTAATCAAGCCCTCTTTCTCCATTATATCCAGTAAGTGTCAAAAATTAATCAATCATCAATCCTCATTAAATCATCTAAATGTCAAAAATTCAAGCCGAGTTTCCAGATTATATCCTGTAAGTCTGTAAGTATCAAAAATTCATCAAGCCAACTTTCTTCATTATATCTTGAATCATAAATCCATCAAGCCCTTTTTCCATATTAAATCTTCTAAGTGTCAAAAATTCTTCAAGCCACTTTCCAGATTATATTCGGCAAATGACAAAAATTCATCAAGCCCTCTTTCTTCATTATTATCTTGTAAGAGTCAAAAATTTACGTCTTCCAGATTATATCCTGTGTCAAAAATTCATCAACGCCACTTTCCAGATTATTTCCTGTAAGTGTCAACAATTCGTCGAGACGTCTTTCTCTATTATATTCTGCAATTGTAAAAAAATCATCAATCATCATTCTCCATTATATCCTATATGTGTCAAAAATATCAACTTCTATTTCCTAAATGTCAAGAATTTTCATGAACTCTTTCAACATTATATCCTGTAAGTTTTAAAGGTTCAAGCCCACTTTCCAAATTATATCCTGTAAATGTCAAAAATTCAAGGCCACTTTCCACATTATATCCTGCAATTGACAATAAATCATCAAGCCAGTTTCTTCACTATATTCTGTGTGAAAAATTCATAAACCTCTCATTCAAAATTATATTCAATATATGTCAAAAGTTCCTTAAATACGCTATCTTCATTATATTCTGTGTGAAAAATTCATAAATCTCTCATTCAAAATTATATTCAATATATGTCAAAAGTTCCTTAAATACGCTATCTTCATTATATTCTGTGTAAAAAATTCATAAACCTCTCATTCAAAATTATATTCAATATATGTCAAAAGTTCCTTAAATACGCTATCTTCGTTATATTCTGTATGAAAAATTCATAAACATCTCATTCAAAATTATATTCAATATATGTCAAAAGTTCCTTAAATACGCTATCTTCATTATGTTCTGTGTGAAAAATTCATAAACCTCTCATTCAAAATTATATTCAATATATGTCAAAAGTTCCTTAAATACGCTATCTTCATTATATTCTGTGGGAAAAATTCATAAACCTCTCATTCAAAATTATATTCAATATATGTCAAAAGTTCCTTAAATACGCTATCTTCATTATATTCTGTGTCAAAAATTCATGAAGACCTGTTTCAAAATTATATCCCGTAAGTGACAAAAATTCATCAACCCCGCTTTCACGATGATATCCTGTAAGTTTTAAAAACGCATCATGCCCTGTTTACACATTTTATCCTGTAAGTGTCAAAAATTCCTCAAGTCCACTTACCCACATTAAGTCAAGTAAGTGTCAAAAGCACACTTTCTTCATTATAACCTGCGAGTGACAAGAATTCGTCAAGTCCTGTTTACAGGACTTTCCAGATTATATACATCAAGCCCTGTTTCCACATTCTGTCCTGTAAGTTTTCAAATTTCATCAAGTAACCTATCCTCATCATAGTTTTAAATATACATTAGGCTCACCTTCCACATTATATCCTCTATGCGTTAAAAATCCAAGCCGTCTTTCATCATTATATCATTTTTGTCATAAATCCATCACGACCTGATTCCACATTATATCCTGTGAGTGCCAACATTTCATCAAACCCTCCTTTCAGATTATATCATATGTCAGAAATTCATCCTGCCATCTTTTTTATATCATGTGTTTTCAAAATTCATCAATCTCTGCTACCACATTAAATCTTGTAAATGTCAAGAATTCATGGAGCCTTTTTTCCTCAATGTGTCAACAATTCATCAGGCCCGGATTCTTCATTAAATCCTTTAAGTGTCAACATTCATCAAGCCCTTTTAACTTCAAAGTATCCTGTAACATGTATTAATCAAGCCATCTTTCCTCTTTATATCCTTTGATTGACAAAAATTTGATAAAAATCATCAGGCTCTCTTTCCACATATCCTGTAAGTATTAAAATTTACCAAGCCCTATTTTCTCATTATATCCCGTAAGTGTCAAATATTCATTGAACAATCTTTTCCATTATATCTTGTATGTGTTTAAACTTTATCAAGCAATCTTTCCTCATTAAATCCTCTTAAAGTCAAAATTTCATGAAGCCCTCTTTTCTCATTACATCCTGTAAATGTTAAAAATTCATCAAATTCTTTTTCCACTTTATATCCTGTAAGTGTAAACATTCATCTACCCACCTTTCCACAATATATTCTGTAAGTGTTAAAAGTTCATCAAACCATTCTTCCACTTTATATCCTGTAAATGTAAATATTTCTCAAGCCCATTTCCACATTATATCCTGTAAGTGTTAAAAGTTCATTAAACACTTTTCTACTTTATATCTTTAAGTGTAAAAATTCATCAAGCCACCTTTCCACATTATATTCTCTAATTGTTAAAAGTTCATCAAACCGGTTTTCCTGTTTATAATCTGTAAGTGTAAAAATTCACCAAGCCCCATTTCTACATTATATCTTTTAAAAGTTCATGAAATCTTTTTTCCACATTATATCTTGTGTCAAATACACATTAGGTCCTCTTCCTCATTATATCCTGTAAGTGTCAAAAATTCATCAAGCCCTCTTTCTTCATTAAATTCTGGATATGTGAGAAATTCACTAAACCCTGTTTCTTCATTATGACTTGTAAATGTCAAAACTTTATCAACCCTTTTTTCCCAATTATTATACGTTATTAAACTTTAATTATTTAAACTTCAATTATTAAACTTTATCAACCCTTTTTTCCCAATTATTATACGTTCATTATATCATTTGAGTGTCGAAAATTTATCAAGTCTTCTTTCTTTTTAATTCCTTGAAAATTTGAACTCTTTTTTAGTTCACCCAGTGTTTCGGTCTAAATGTCAATACATTCTTTCTGAGAAATACGTTTGAAAATCTGACGAAGATGGCAGGCATCACTGCAGTTTTGGGATATGGTAAAAATATGAAATGCACCCAAACGTTTCGTTCATACTAATGTGAAAGTGAGAAACTCCGATACAGAGTGACACAGCAACAACTATATGAAATGTTGAAAAGTTCTTAGCATAAACAAAAAGACTTTCTAAATATTTTTTTATCATTTCCACAAATATTGGGAAGTATATATAAAACGTAAGCAAATGGCAAATTTTCCATGATGTATGTAGTATGTAAGCTTACATAGAAAAAATCATTGAGTACGTAAATATCTAGGTTCTGCTATAAATCTTATCTAAAGTATTGACATCATAGATGTGTTTAAAGAGTTGACAATTTTGCATTTGGTCCCTCCCTCTTAGAAGAGTTTGTAATAATCTCTCATAATGAGTCAGTGTTAATGCAAAAATAATTTTAGGATTCCAAAAATACTGTTATTACTTAATTGCTAGATTATTCATTCAATGCAATTTTTAAAGGTCGCCTACGGGTCTATGAATTAATGAAAATCAGAATAATGATGTCAGATGATAAAAAAAGAGTTTAATTTATTAAGCATCGAAATTTTTTTAGTAAATTTCGATAATTGATCTGTATATTGCAATTAAATGAGGAGGAAAGACAGTAATCAGAAATTATTGCAAGTATTGCTGATAGATAGATAGATAGATAGATAGATAGATAGATAGATAGATAGATAGATAGATAGATAGATAGATAGATAGATAGATATGCTTTCCCCATAGCCAAATGCTATGGGATGATAATGAGGCTTGCGAATCATTACCCGTGTGTTTTATCTACACTTGGTGCCTGCTATACTGATCATATGATCGCCTTTCAGTGGAGTGATGGTAGGTATTTTCTTAGAATTTTTCAAAATATTTTACCCAATCAACATACTTCGGTTATATCGATGATGCTCTTCTTATAAATCTACGTGATGCTGATTTACATAACCTAGTAGAATAACTAAACAAAGTTGAACACACAATTTCATTCACATATGAAATGGAAGAACACAATTCCTTACTCTTATCAAGCTACACCGCATTAAAGTTTAAAATTCGTTTTCCACTTGAAATCGCCCAACAATCGACCTTATAAATTTCTATTTCTCTCATAACGACAAAATAAAACCCGACATAATCATCGGATTCTACTTAAGAGCACTAAGAATATGCAGCTCGGATTATTTACACGAAGAACAAAAATACATTAAAAACCGCTTCAAACTCCATTACCCAAATTATTTTATATTCTGTACCCAACTAAAGCCACCCATTCCCAAACAAAAAACTGCCCCTCCAAATAAACCCATTCAATCAAAAAAATATACTATACAGCTTATAACTCTATCCCATTTACAGTCAAAAAGAATCTATCTAAACTCAATATGAAAATCCAAAGCAATATAACTTAGTCACTACTAAACAATACGCTAAAACCTGTAATATTGCATGTAATAATAGTCACAAAGAACACATAGGAGCAACCTCAAAGAATCTAAATGAAAGATTATATAAACACACAAGAGACATATTACAAAACAATAACTCAAATGCCCACCGTAATGAGACTAACCACAATTTTAACATAAAAAATGCTATCCTGATTAAAGAAAATTCTTCTTTTTGTGATTAAAAAAATTCTTCTTCTTCTTATGTCCTAAAAACTTCATCTGTCTTTTCTTGATGTTAAGTATGTTTCCTTTTTGTTTCCATTCCCTCAAAAACCTTGTCGTAGCTCGCATATTTTGTCCAAGGTATCTTCGGCATCCTTCTGTAAAAAGTACATTTTGGTTGCTTCAAGTCTTTCCTTCATCTTTGATGAGATTGTCCAGCATTCGCTGCCATATTGAAGGACATCACATAACAATCCAGTACTCTCTTTTTTGTTTCCAGTTAAATTCTCCTGTCTCTAAATACTCAACTCAGCTTCTGGAATACATCCTTGACCATGGCAGTGTCGCACTTTCCGTCTTCTCTTATAACACTTCCCAGATATTTCCGCTACAGCGTAAATGTCTGGAGAGTCCTATAATCACAAGGTCATCCACAGTAAGTTGGCGCCCTGGCTCTTACAGCATTTCACCATTACTGACAGATTTTCTAATATCGCAGTGTGAAATACCGACTTACAGAAGTAGAAGTAATGAAAAGAAAAAGAAAAATACTCTAAACGAATTCGGCAAGATAAAAAAAAATCTAAAATTCCCCAACTCCCCTCATTCGTGCGCATGTGTAGCCGTGCCAACATAATAAATTTAGTCCGATGAAGTCCTGAAGAACGAAACACATCACAAGGTTTACACTTTCTCATACAATTTCCCATATATATATATATATATATATATATATATATATATATATATCCAAATACATTTTTAGTACCACACCATGTTAAATCAAGTTTTAAGATAGGGTTCATAATTTAATTTTTAAAATAAAATAAATATAACCTAAAGCGTCTTTCGACCGACGATTCATCAGAAGTCAGTCGTCGGTATTACTACCAAAGTTTTAAAATAGGATTTGCCCCATGAGATAATCCTCAATTTAAACGGGCTTTCATCATATATAGGTAAGGAAAGTAAATCTTATATTTTGTCAACTTATCACTTGATAGTTGACAAATAAAGTAAATGAAGGTCCTCATGTATTTTAGGTCGTATCAAGAGTTAAAATAAGCAGTAAAGAGGGGTTTTTTAATACTTAAAAAAATTATTTAAATGTACCAAGTCAATCGAAAACGTTAGAATAAATAAAACTAGACTAGGTTTGTCTGTAATAAATTCAATGAATCAAAAAATATATAATCCTGCCTACCAATTTTTAGTAGCGCATCATGATAAAAGAAGTTTTAAGATAGGGTTCATCATTTTATGTTTAACGATTCATATTTTAAAATGACTTTCTGATTTTAATGTATCGCTGTTTTAACAATTAGGCTTATACTGGGTTTAAAGTTAAACTGAACTCATCACTCAATGAATAACGGGTCTAACTAATAAAACAACAACTTTTAGGCAAAATTCAAATTTATTCATCAACATAGTCTCCTTATAGGGTAATACACTGATTCCAACGCTTCATTACAATTTGTTACCTTTTTTGTAGTACGATTTGCCTTTGGCCTCAAAATACTCCTCAATTTCCGATATCACTTCTTCATTGGAGTCAAATCTCTTTCCCTGGAGAATTCCTTTGAGGTCTGCAAACAGCCAGTAGTCACTGGAGGCCAAATCTGGAGAATAGGGTGGATGTAGAAGCAATTCGAATTGAAATTCATGTAGTTTTGCCATTGTTGCGATCAACTTATGAAACGGTGATTTGTCTTGGCGAAAGATCACTTTTTCATCTACATTTGTAACTGTTTTTGGCGATTTCTTCCTTCAAACGCATCAATAATGCTATATACTATTCGCTATTGATGGTTCTTTTTTTCTCAAGGTAATCGATGAACAAAATACTTTGCGCATCCCAAAATACGGAGGCCAAAAACTTGCTGACTGATGTTTGCGTCTTTGGTCGCTTTGGATGGCTTTCACCTGCTGCCGTCCATCTAGCTGACTGTTGATTTGACTCCGGAGTGAAGTGGTCAATCCATATTTTAGCCATTGTCAGATATTTACGGAAAAACTTTTTGCTGCGATGAAACAGTTACAAACAACGCACTAAATCGTCGACGCATTGTTGTTTTTGATCATTTGTGAGCAAACGCGGTACCCACTGTGTACACAGTTGTTTCTTTGACAAATGTTCACGCAAAATGGTGAATACACTGCCTTCTGATATGTTCAACTCCTCTGCTATCTCATGCAATTTCAATATACGATCTGTTAAAACGAGTTTGTGGATTATTTGGTGTTTTCCAAGACAACTGCCGAATTTTTTGCGACCTGAGCGTTCAGCACCATTTATGTCTGTACGACCACGTTTAAAGTCAGCATACCATCTCTTAACCGTTGTTTCTGACGGAACAGAGTCTGAATAACTCTTATCAAGCCATTACTTTGCTTAAGCAGTATTTTCCCATCAGAAAGCAATGCTTTATCAACACATGAAATTCTGATTTTTCCATTGTTTTGAAAATTCGCAAGAGTAGCTTCACTTAAATAACTGTAATTGGTAAACTAATAATCTGATTGAGCCAATTTTTTATCACGCGCCACTTGAGGGTTAGTACTTTATAAAAATCATATGGTTATTTTATTAGTGGCGCCATCTATATGTCAGGCCTGGGATTTATTGAGTGATGTGATATGTTATATTTTTAATAAAAATATCGATGTTTGTTATGGTTTGTTAACTTAAAAAAAGGTGAAAAATCCTCTATGTGATATATTAGAACACAATATATCACTTCATTCAATTCGATATAAGATATTGAATCAGATATTGTCCTGCGAGTATCATATTCTTCAAGCTCTCTTTCCTCATTTTATGTCCCAAAAATGTCAGCTGTCTTTTCCTGATGTTAAGTATCTGTTTCTTTTTTGTTTCCTTTTCGTGCCTTTTTGTGGTTGACATGACAAAACTTCTATGTCTCTATCACACAGGACGTTATAAATGTTGATTCACAAGCAACTAATTGGGTCTAACTCGACTTCTCAGTGTTTGTCTCTGTCGTTCAAACATTCGCACCCTTCTAAACTCTGGATCTTTTATTTGAGATCTTTATGCGCTGAGGTAGGTAAAATCACCTGTCCGTCATTCGGCAGGTTCAACGCCTTTAACATCACAAAACCACCACCACCACCACCACGAGCACTGCACTAATTTTCTCTTTCACCAACCCCAAAGCAACGGTCTAAAATCGACAAGCCAGAACATTTATGGGACCAAGATTTTGACGTTATATCGCCTTGGCGTTTTTTTTTTTGTTTTTTTTTCTTGGTTTTTTTTAATGTATATAATCTTTCCTTTTTTCCATTTCGATATATATATATATATATATATCCATATATATGTGTGTGTGTGTGTGTGTATGTGTGTGTGTGTGTGTGTGTGTGTGTGTGTGTGACTAATTTTGTTGTCGTGAGGAGAGGTAAGTATTATATATCACTTTGTATTTTTATTCTTGGCGATTTCGTTTTCCTTCGCACCTCAGCTCTATTTGCTGAATCTTTTTACGACTTCCTTTGTTATTGACGTGTATTTGAACCTCACTTAAGCCTGTCATTCCGACTAAATACTCGATCTTTTCCGTCATTTCTCTTACCCTTCCCTCTCACTATCTACTCCCTTTCTATCTCTCCTGTATCCTTTTCTTTTCATACTTTCTTCGCTGTTACTCTCTTTCTCTACCTATACAACATCTCTTCGTTCTTTTTCTTTACCCCTCCCACTCATTTCGTTCCATTCTCCTTATTCAAATTATTCTCGTAAGTATATTCATCAATGAACAGAGCACCTGTTCCTCGTCCAGGAAAATACCGATTTTATTGAAGTGAGAACAGATACATTTTGATCTGTGCTAAAATGTCAAGAAAAAGTTCTGGATATTTAAAACAAGCAAAAATTTATTTTTTCATTTCGTATCATCGATTTAATGTCCATATTTTATTATTTGATCGATACTTATGTTAAAAGTAGATCTAATGAAAAACAATGAGCACGAAAATAATTTTATGTTTTTAACTATTAACTTTTCACTGTATTTTCTGTTACAAGACTCCTGTTCTTGTGGCTGCCATCATAATTTTCTACACCAGAATTCCAATGCCGTGTACTTTTCAAGGTTAACTGTCAAAGATTATCCCAACAATTTTGCTTAGTATTCAGGCCATTTCTTTACGAACATGAATCAAATAATTTTCTTTACCCCTGGAAACCATTTAACCAAGATTTGTTTTTTATTCAAACTTATTCTTAGTGTGGAAACAAGTAAAGTTCCGCCATCACCGAGCAAACCTGGAACTTTTAATTATCAATATAGGTGGAAGTTCTTTCAAGGAGGCTGCTTGTCTTAAACGTCTATTGGGAGTCAAGCCTTCCCCTGATCTTAAGTGAAACTCATATATACAATCTATGGCTAAAGATACCTGGAAATAGGGTCGGCTCATTGTACAGCTCCAGTATTTGACCTCGCCTCCTGCTATGCTTTATCGATACAAGAGTCAGTTCAAACCAAAAATGAAGTAGTACTGCCATATCTAGGCTGGAACTGCCCAGTCCTTACCTGCCCGTCTTGATAGAGTTCAAAAGAGACTACGTGGCCTTGTTGGTGATTAACTCTTTTCCCACGCGACACTATCGCTATTTCCATGTACGAGTTTCATTCCTTAATCTCACCACCCCTTGACCTTTGCAATTAGCACTCACCATGCCACGTACACAAGTACACAATAGTCGTCATTCCTTTCGTAGTCCAATTAGTAAGAAGTAAGTTCAAAAAAGTTCACTCGGCCTTGTTTGTGATGGACCCCTCTCCCACATACAAGTCTCTTACTACGCTATTGCTATTTCCATGGCATGTGTACTGACGAGCTACATTCTTTGGTTTTACTAGCCTTGACCTCTGAAACTGGAATCTACCATGTCACGTAGACACACACACAAATATATGTATACATGTGTATATATATATATATATATATATATATATATATATATATATATATATATATATATATATGTTTATTTAAATCTATTTATATGAACAATATTTTAATGGATACTCGTATTTGAGTGGATAGTCTGTTTTTCTATAATTAAACAATGCATTTCTACATATCCACTGGCCTAAATAATCGAGGAAAAATATGTATCTACCGGCAGGGTTCGAACCTACGACTCCCATACACTGGGTAGAAGCCGTCATTAGATCTGACGTATCTTAACACAGATACCTTCATGGCTAAACAAAGCCGAATTAAGCTGTAAATACACAAGTTTCTGGTTTCTTAGAATATCCATAACTGCTCTGGTTCGTATCCAAATAGAAACAAACTTAAACAAAGACAATATTACGAAATTGTACGGAAAGTTACGAAATAAAGGTAGATATTTTCCTAACAAAATTTCTTGAGGATATATAAATGTACTGTTTAATTGTAGAAAAACAGAGCATTCTCTCAAATATGAGTATCCATTAAAAATAATGTTCAAACAAATAAATTGAAATATATATGTCAATAACATTTCGTAACTTTCCGTAAGTTGTTAGATTTCGTTATATCTATATATATGTTGTAGATCTTCGTCGCTAATTTGTTGTGGCAAATCTTAACGCAAATCTTCGTCGACAATTTGTTGTGGAGTGGTTGTGGCAAAACTTCGCCGCAAATTATAGTGACCAGTTTGGTCGGAAGTAAGACACGGAACACAGAAGGTAGGTTCAAAACAGTGCATTAGTGGAACAAAAACATATATACAAAGTTAGTGTTATTAAACAGTAAATAGAAATAAGTAAGTCCGAGCGGTACAGTTACGCTGCTTCTTGCCTGACTCGTAACTGGCTTTACTGCGTACTAACTGTCGTATTTGACTTGCGACTTAACTGCCGTTATCTCCTGGAAGTCACGCAGGTAATTAGGTAATTATATATATTAAGAGGAAAAGTTCATTACTCGTAGAAGGACACCATAGCAATATATATATATATATATATATATATATATATATATATATATATATTTTAATTCAGATACTTCAATCCAAGGGAAAAAAGCAGGAAGGTAAATTCCAAAAAACCCGATCCTAATTAATATTAAAAATTTATTTTAATATTAAAAAATGATACAGGAAGAGAGCTCCATGTAATAAAATATTACAGAGCAAATATATATATTAAAAAAGGATTAATTCAAAGATGTTGAATGGCCATTTCGATATGACGATCCCCACGGGGAGCGACACATCACCTCAGCAACAGAAAAAAACCTTTCAGAAACTGGAGAAAAATTAGTCTACTTTTCCTTTTTAAATAGATTGCAAAGAAATTAAAAAATAAATAATAATAAAATAAAATAAAATAAAATAAAAATAAAAATAAAGGGAAAGAAAAAGAAAAGGAAAAAGAAAAAGAAAAGGATAGAATAAAATCAAATAAATAAGAAAAGAAAAAAATTGACATCGTCTGGGTTTGCAAAAAAAAGGGGAGAATGTAACTAAAAATTAACAGACAGCCGTGTTGAATCATTTAAAGCAACACGGAAAAAAGTTGGTAAGAGAGATAAAAGAAGGAAGGGAGGGAAAAAGAAAGAAACTAAAGAAAAAATTTTTTTTAAATATTACAGACGCTGGACAAATTCAAAAATCTAATTTCCCCAAAACGTTGAAGTATTAAAAAAAGCCTTTACTTAAAAAGGCATAATTATTGATAAAAGGGAATAAAAAGATATAGGATTTGAAATAAAATTATTTTTTTTTTAAAATTAGGTCATTTGAAATTAAACTAATATATATATATATATATATATATATATATATATATATATATATATATTATTAAGAAGCTAACTTTTATTAGAGAAAATGTTTTATTACTTTCATCCCAACAATTTTAGACCACCTATCAAATCCATAAACTGAACTGTCTTCTACATTTCGCAAAAAATAATTAAAACCGGAAATTCCTTGTAACATGTCGTAAATTACTAACCGGATTCAAAGCTGAAAGTATAAACAATGGACATAACCACAGAAAATTTCAAAAAGAAATAAATCATTAAAGTAAATTTCTGAATAATGTAGAAATAGTAAGAATACTATGTTGTGGTGTAGCGGATATCGACTCATAATGACAAATCAGAGAACTCCAGTCGGGTTAGTTACATTCAATTACGCGCAAATACCCCTGGGAAAGAAATGAACTAGTCTCTTTCCTCACCAGTGATTGGTTGGATAGATCAGACTGGGTCCTGTAGCCTTGGTTGGTAACCAGTCTAGTTCTGAAAAAACAGTAACCTACTGAAGGGAAATCTCAGCCAAGTCATTCATGAATCACTCAATTTTGTATTACATATGGCACTCAACTCAAGGATATCACAATTTGAAAAATTGAATAAAGTAATATTTTTGTTATTTCACACAGGAAATTCTCAACTTAACTCATATACATTTATTATTCTAAATCTGTAAACCACCTTATCTAAATAGTATTTACCAGCTATAGTGTTTTTGACAACATAAAAGACAGACACACTTCCCCAAATACATTGTTTTAAAATTCTTCCTGTATCTTATGTGCAAATTCAAGTCCACCCATTCACTAATTTCATCTCCTAAGCTCTAGGCTATTATTTTATCTTAGAGGGTCACTTCAACTTAGCCCGTTGCAATATGATTGACGAAAACGATATTATTATAATTTCAGTTTCTTTGCATTACTGTTTCATACATTTTTTTTACCAAATCTTTTAGCCTTGAAGCCTGCTGCCATATCCGGTCGGGTGGTCCTGCTATTCATCTCGGGGTTCTCGATAACATCTTTCCCTGGTGCCTCTACCACATGAATTTACTCGTGCTACTAATCCATCTCACACATTTATAAATCTATCATTCGTCCGTGCATTGAATATTGTTGTCATATTTGGTCGAGTGTTCCTGCTATTAATCTCGGGGTTCTCGACAAAACCCAAAGAAAGATCTGCAATGTAACCCATCTTGACTTGGCATCTCGACTTCAGTCACCTTCTCACCGCCGTGACGTGGTTTCCCTCTATCTTTTCTACAAATACTTTCATGGTAACTGTTTTTATGAGAATTTTCCCTGTTGCCCCGACCACATGAATTTAAGCTATTAGATTGGTATCGTAGAAATAGTTAAATGTAACCGCCTCTTCTACTCTAACAGTTTCTTTTCTGGTACTTCACGTATCTGAACTCCCTTTCGTTACTTGATTCCCCGAAAGCTACAATCTTCAAAGGTTTAAATGCAACGTCAATTGCCATTTTCTATCTCCTTGAATCCCATCCATCTCTTATCCTTTCTTAAAAACCTCTTATACTTTTTTTCTCTCTCCTTGTAATTCCCTGCTCACCAATGGCGGTCCTGCCTTGCTTAAGGTGAAATTATTAAATAAAAAAAAATGAAAGACCTGAAATAAAGGAAGGTTTCTTCCTGAGAATCTCATTGAATATATTACATCAAGAGATAGCATTTACACTATTTACATTGTTCGGACTATTGTCCTCATCTTTACTGCCATGTTTACGACATTTCGGTCGTTGTACGCTCCGTCCATCTTCAGATGCTAGGAATTTTGAACCGAGCCCTTTATTACGATCACTGGGGTATATCATTCTCATTCAATGTTCAATGCCACTTCTGGTCGCCATGTAGTTATCTCCCTTTAACTTAACTCTCTGCTATTTGGTATTTAACTCACAACTCTTTGGGTTAAATCACTGGAACTAACTAACGTCTATATCCATTGGGTTTTGTGTCCTTGAGGACAACAGCGTGTGAATTTCTGGGACTTATAAACTTAATGTCTCAGTAAGCATTTTTACCAGAGTTCATATTGCAATCTTTGACGCTAATGATTTTCTCTAGCACTCTGTATTACTGGTTTCCATATTGTATTCATTTCTATGCTTGGTCGGCTTTGGAGAGTTTTGTAGCCTTGCAGATGGACTGATTTTTTAAGTTTACGTAGTTTTCAGTAGTGTTCTGTATCTATAATTTCAACTTCATCCAATAGGGAGGCGGTGATCCCCTTTTACCCTCCATATGTGGTCAACTACGCTTGATTTTTCTATCTTCCCTCGTGTTACTGCCTTGTGACGTTTTTGTAGCCTTAAGGAGCGGCCCGTTTCTTCTTTATATTTCTCTCCGCAGCTACATGGAATGGAGTGCACACGATCCTTAGTCGTGTTCTTCTATATTGTGGTTTTTAATCGGGAGATGTACCTACGAAGTGTAGGACCACTCTTGAAGGTTGCCCTGATGTTATTTAGACGACAGGTTCTTTGTATTTTCTCCGATAACCCCTTCACATCGGGTAGACAGACCGAGGTTGCTTTCTGAAAGTAGTTATCCTCATGCACCCTCCTTTCCACGTTCGTTGGGGCTGTTGTCATGTACCATCGATTATTGTTACGTTGTAGGGTACAGTTTATTCTGGCCATTTCCTGTTCGTATGTCTCGCTTATGACTTTTGCTCGATGTTGCATGCAGCGGACAATCCTTTTTTTTTACATTGTATGGATGGTGGGAGTTGTAATTTAGGTATTTTCTGGTGAATATTGTCTTGCGGTATACGGATATCTTGAACCCCACTCTCAGTATATCTAGGAATGCTAGTTTGTTGTCGCTATGTCGTTCTTTTTCCACAGTGAACTGTATCGATGTTCTTATTGAGTTTACATGGCCCAGTAGCGTCTGGACCTCTTTCTAGTGTGCCAGAGTATGAAGGTGCCATCAACGTATCTCAGTCATAGAATTGGCTTTAGAGTTGTGGATTCTAGCGCCATCTCTTCAAAGTTTCCATGTATATGTTAGCCAGTGATAGTGATAATGGCGAGCCCAGTGCTAGGCCTTCATCCTGTCGATATATGTCTTAACCCATTCCGAAGTGTGTTGTTTGTGTTCAGAAAGTCACAATCTACATCAGGTTATCTAGTGGAATACTAGTATGTTCTCCTGAAGATGAGTCCGAAGCCAGTCTGTCCCTGACTAACGATAGTGTTTCTACTGTATCTTCGTTAAAAAAACTCACCACATCCAAGCGCACCATCTGGTTTTATTGGATGGGAGCATCCTTGATAATTTCCACGAAATGGATGGAGTTTCTAACATATGATGGTGACTTTCCTACCAGTGGGTTAATTATATCTACAAGGAAGCGACTCAGAGAGTAGCCACCAAGCCTTGACTGCTGACAATCGGCCTGAGCGGAATACCGTTTTTGTAAATCTTAGGTAGACCATACATGTGAGGTAGCGTTGACACAACTACATGTATGCCTTAAGCTGGAAGTTATCCTTGTTCTTGATTAGGATCTGCGACAGCTATCGTTCTGTTTTCAACGTGAGGGTTTTCTTTACCTTGCTATATATACCACTTCTAATGAGGTCTTCCAGTTTCTCGGTGTATTCTGTTTTGTCCATCACTACAGTTTCATTACCTTTTCCAGCCGGTAGTATGATGATATTCACATTCTTCTGTAGGTTCTTGAATGTCAGCCCCTCCTCTTTTGTGATGTTTGATTTGGGTGGTTTGGCTTTCACTAATGTCTGTCTCACTTTCCATCTTAGCTCATCCGTCTAAGCCTGAAGGATGTTCAAGGCGATTTCCTCGATACGGGCAATACTGTTTAAGTATGGTATCCGCCTAATAGTCGTTGCGAAGCAGTAACCATTTTTTTACCATATTGAAATCTTTGATGCTAATGATTTTCTCTAACATTATTTTACCAGAGCTCATATTGCTACAGAAAATCATTAGCGTCAAAGATTTCAGTCCGAACTCTGGTAAAAATTGATACTGAGACATTAGATTTATAAGTCCCAGAAATTCTATATCTACTGGGCCATGTTGTCTTCAAGGAGACATGGCCCAGTGGATATAAACGTTGGTTACTTCCAGTGACTTAAACCAATGAGTTGTGAGTTCAATATCAGGCTACAGCAGTGATGAACAAATAACTTCAAGTGTTAAGTTAAAGGGGAAATAACTACATGGCTACTAGAAGTAGCATCGCACATGAAATGAGAATGATTTCTAGCACTGGAAGAAGGCTGGAGGTAACAACAACCGAAACGTCGTAAATATGACAGTAAAAATGAGGACAACAGTCCGAACAATGTAAATAGTACATTAAGATGTTATGTCTATGTTGGCGGTGTTTGTGGGCACGATTTATGATATCTCAGATAGTGAAAGGTTTCCAGGTATTTTTATACTGTGTTTATCAGTATTGTTTTAAAACATTTCTAGTACTCCTGTTATTATTGGAACTGTTATTTCTGTTCATTATTATTGTTCCATTTCCTATGTCTTCTCCCGTTTGTAAAATATAAATTAGATCTATTTTGAAAAAAATATACGATTCGAATAACTTCCTGATCAATCTTTCAAGACAAAAACATTTTTTTCATTAAAATCGAATTAAATTAATGAATTTCTTGTTTGACTAGAATTAAATCAATTAATAAATTAATGTCAGTCCTAATTAAAATAATTAAATAAATTCTTAAATATTTAAACAATTGTCTTTTAAGAAACTTCATTTTTTATTGAATATAACATTTATTATTATTATTATTATTATTATTATTATTATTATTATTATTATTATTATTATTATTTAAACGTTAAGCTTTCCCACGGGCAGTATCTGGAGGTGGGGCGAGTTACATAACGGTTATCAGTGCGGAAAGGGAATCAGCGAATAGGGTTCAAATCCCAGTTTAGTATATTACGTTAATTTCGCAAAATGTATGAATCCAGCTGTTCTCTCCAAGCCACTCAGTTTTGACTTAAATAGCAGGGTATACTGAACTCTCTAGTCTTGGGTGGCAGCCAGTGTAATAGCAGGAAAATTGAATTGTAAATCATGAAAAAGGCATCGGGAAACCACTCCACACTTTTTTTTCCAAGAATGCATAGTAATTCACGCATATTAAATTAATGGATAGTGTGTATAGCTATGATCATAAAAAAGGATGGCTTACTCCAAAATTTAAATCGTAAAAAATAATGAATTCATGAAAAGTTTATAAAGCATTTTACGGAAACAAATCCTCACATAAAGTCCAACAGAAGATGAAAGGCGGTTGTAAAAAAAAATGTTTTTTTCTTTTGTATATATATATGGGGTGGGGGCTCTCTCGTTGTTTTTGATGAATGAAGCTTGTTAGAAACGAATAGCCAGACTATCCACGCATTGATTTGTGATAAAGATTCGTGCAGAACCAGCCACCCTTTTTTTAAATCCCAAAAACAGATACACTAAAACGATCCTCCTCAGGTTTTAATTCAGAGTTGTCCATCTCCTACACCGGTCACCACTCAAGGCTATAGGTCCCACACTGTCCTGCTACTCATCCTATAGCTGGGGAAGAAAAGATGGATTCATATCTTTCCCAAGGATAGTAACTTAATATAATGACTGGAATTCGAACTGTCTCGATCCATTACAATATCCATGTATGTGTGTGTGTGTGTGTGTGTGTGTGTGTGTGTGTGTGTGTGTGTGTGTGTGTGTGTGTGTGTAAAAAGATAAACAACAAATAGGAAAAGCTTATCGATTTAACATGTTGATGTTTCACTTTATTAAAGCATCATCAGAGAATGAGATATGTGTTGCTTTATTTCATTGATTAAGCAGTTCCTACGTACGTTTGACATGTTGTGCAGGGTTAGTATGTATAATTTATAGCGTTTTGGACTCAAGGAGAGATGACCCGATCTTACGAAGTCCCTCCTTGCTGAAAAAAATTAACGGAATCTAAGCTTAACTGAAGAAACGTAAATATTGCTTTATGTATGTGTAAGTGTATCATAATTCTAGTTTGTCTCTATGGGAATCGAATGATAATCTGTGCTTGTGTGCGTTTCTAGTGAGCACCATTATTTATGATTGGCATTTGTCTGCATCTTGACTACGGAGACATTTCTACATAAATACCGGATGTGGTGAATAAACATACGTTAGATTCTTTAAGAATGTATTTGATAAACATTGGTGATGTAACAGTGTTTTTTCACCTAGCTGATAAAATATTTATCAGAATTTCTTCGAAGTATTTTCGACGTAAACAATTAAGTTCTTCTTTAATTCGGGTAGTATTTATAAAATCAAAGTTATAGACGGTCTTGTTCCTGTTTTACAAGCGAGTTTAAAAGTGGGAATTGGCGTGAATCAGATCTGAAATAAGATAGGAACAGTGTGGGTTTGTTAAAGGTACTAAAACAAGACATACGATATCGGAGAGGTCAA
Organism: Ascarosepion bandense; assembly: GCA_037127315.1. Taxonomy (NCBI): domain Eukaryota; kingdom Metazoa; phylum Mollusca; class Cephalopoda; order Sepiida; family Sepiidae; genus Ascarosepion; species Ascarosepion bandense. The sequence continues at coordinate 5,041,131 of JBBBDQ010001768.1, forward strand.
TACAACTTCAGAAGGACACGTGATTCTGTTTTATAAATTATGCAAAAGCATTTGATAAAGTACCTCACAAAGAACTGTTAGAGCTGATAATTAATCTTGACATACTTGAAGACATTAGAATAATCCAGAAACTATCTTCTTCTTCTTCTTCTTCTTCTTCTTCTTCTTCTTCTTCTTCTTCTTCTTCTTCTGCCGTGGCCGTGTCCCTTCAGGACGTTGACGACCATGGACTCCCACTTGGCTCTGTTTCTTGTCACTCACAAAAGTCTTCCTCTTGGTATCTCTCCCAAATACCGCTCTTCAAACGGCATGCATACTGATAGAAAATGAGTTCAGTAAATACACTAAAATAAGAAGAGGTGTAAAACAAGGATGTGCCTTCTTACCGGACTTATTCAGTGAGACGATTCTGATAAAATTAGAAGTCTTACCAGGATACATTATTGGCGGCCACAAATTAACAACGTAAGATCTGAAGACGATGCAGTGTTGATAGCAGACACATAACGAAAACTAGAAGAACTACAGACGGTAGTGAAGGAAAGTGAGAAGAAAGGACTAAACATCAAGGTAGAATGCATAGTTGTTGGCAAACAGAACAGCTCAACATGCAAATTGCAAAATGGGGATAATAAAATCGAACAAGTATAGCAATTTAAATGTGTGAGAAGTGTCTTAACAGAGGGCGGAAAGTGCAACATTGAAATCCAAAGACTCATTGGTATCGCGAAAGATGCTTTTAAAAGCTTAGCAAAGTATTAAGAAACAGAAAAATGTCGTTAGAAACAAAGAAATACTGAACTGTTATGTAATATCAGTCCTCCTATATGACAGTGAATGCTGGACAGTCTTCTCAAAGATGAAGAAGAGACTTGAAACAACAGAAATGCGTCTCTACAGAAGAACAATGCTGAGAATACCATGGACCAAACATGTGATCAACGATGACGTTTTAAAAATGGCAACAAAAAGGACATTTATACATAACATCAGAAATAGACAATTGAAAGGCGCGTAATGAGGAAAGGGGTTTTTGAAAATTTGATATTCGCAGGATAGATTTGAAGGCAAAAGGAAAACAACGCATAACCTACCTAGAGGATTTGAGAAAATGAATGGCAGATCAAGGGGAGATAACAAAAAGACATAATTTATCAAGAGCTACAAAGGAGAGCAAATTGTAGAAAGTCATAGTCACCAACATCCTGAAGGGAAATGGCACATAAAGAAAGACGAATACTGGTTGACACGCAAGTCAAGAGAACACAGATGACGCTTCTATTTAACCCATAGCTAATGGAGAAAAGAAATGAATAGATCCACACACGTCATGAAAGGATTTATACGAAAGTGGATATAACTAATGTGCTCGGTTCGCAGGTTCAATTTTCTCTGCCGATATCTGTTACATTATCCACACAAGTCATACGGCCATTAATCCAGATCTTTAGCTAAAGAGTTACTCAAATCAGTGGTAACTTTATTAATATTATTACTATTATTAGTAGTAAAGAGGGGAAATTCCGGAAATTATATTACAGTTGAAGAGGTGAGTGTAACAGTTACCTGCGCATTAAATGAGATTACTGTGTTGATTAAATAAGATTAGTGTCTTGATTAAATGAGATTATATTGTTGAATTTGAATTCCAGCAAAGGCAGTTGCATTCATTTTCGCACAAATATACTTGGGAAAATATTTCTGCAAATGAATAAAATGCTGAATGATTTTAAAACAAAGAAATAGGATGGGTTGAAATAAATGTAATCGAAATAAATAAAATAACAAACATTCTGAATTTATATTTTAAAAAAGGAGGTGGTTCGGGTTAGAAAATAGCAAAACTATACAATTGGTGCTTGAGAATTTCAGTCCAGCTGAGGCTATATTTTGACGAAACAATGCACTGAACAGAGTAAAGTATTTTATATAATAAACTGCGTTATTTTTATGATAGTATTCCAATAACTTTCTTTCTTTTCGAGATGAACCTTTTAACCATCGGAAATTAAAGCAATTTAAATTCATCTTTAACCGAACCACAGTTATGGAGCACCCAGTGTGTATTAGACTCACTAAAAAGGTATTTTGCAAAACCAGTGTGAAAACATTCGCGTTACGGTTGGTGTCAGCCTGTCATAAATGCACGCAGGTGTTTTTAAAAGACAAATATTTTACTAAAACTGAACACAGTATTTGCAAAGCTTAAAATTCACCAGGAGTTGAGCAAAACATTCTCTTTTTCTTCTTCGTTAAAACAAGGTGTGCTTTTGCTTTTTATCTTATCGTAAACAATATCACGAATATACAAAACGAAATTTAAACGGCTAGCCTAAGAGTCATAACGTAAAACAACTTGTGTGTGGAAGGGTCGCGCATTGGGCTTCAGATGCTAACAATTGAGAATGACGGCGCATGACTGTGTCGCTCTGTTCAAGAGAGCTCTGAAAGACAGCCAGGTAAGGATTTGTGATCAAAAGCCTCTTAAGTAGATGCAGATTAGAATAGTATGTATAAACTTGCAACTTAACATTGTGGTCTGGGCGTCAGCCTTCTAAGGAACGAACGTTTTGGGATTTGGATATATTGGATGACAAACACGCGGAAACCATCTGTGCCTTAACCACAAGACTGCGGTAACCACAATCAATCAATACTACGCGTCTTACTAATAATACTGCTACAATGTCATTTCTGTTTGCTTTTTTTTTTTTTTTTTCAATAAGCTTTGTAAACGAAACGCAATATCTATTTCTCTATATATCAGGACGCGCGGATGTGCGCGTGTAGAAAAGTTCATTAAATAAAGACCAACGAATATCTATATATATAGCCCCATTCTATCTTCCAACCATTAATAATTTTATTAATATATATTATTATTATTATTATTATTGTTATCAAATATTTATATATATAAATGACTGATAAGATGCTGTGGTTAAGGTAGCAATCCGTCTTTTATACAAGATTAATTAAAGGCAACAGACAACGTACTGTGATTAAGCTTTTTATTTAATTTTTGTGTCCGTATAAGTTTTTCTTTAAAGTGTGCAAAAATCGTCCAAATGTTTATTGTGTCCAAGCGGTTTTGGCTATTCCTTTAACCATTTTCAAAGATTTTTTTTTTTTTTTTTTTTGATGAATGTGTAGATTTTAATACATGTATTTAGAGTTGTGGGAAAGTTGTTTGTTTTTTTTTTTGTTTTGTTTTTTTGTTTTTGTTTTTTTTATTCCAAACACCGAAAGCTATCAAACTTTATCCGCAACATATTGTAATAGCCTCACGACATGTAAAACAACGACTAAAAATAATGGAAGCATTGATAATAAAAAAGAAAAATCTAACATTCAATAACATCAACTATGAACACGATCACAATGTGCTGACGGTGTTTGCCCAAAGTCTCCGCACTAACATGGAGCTTGACACATTGCAGGTTTTAAGGGAGGCACTCGAGCGCAGACACACGGACCAAGGGTCAAAATTTTGTCCAGCATCCGCATACGCAGGATCGGGCACTAAGCCTTTCTATTTTTCTCAGCCGAGTCTGTCCTTAGACGAAACCTCAACTAAGTCGAACTCTGCTCGAAAATAGAGAGCTCGACTGACAGTTTCGTGCTCGTTCGGAACATTGAGTATTTATCCAATGCCTTTCTACTGAGACGGGATGTGACACAAGGTCAAATTTATATTGGGAACCACAGTGTGGAGACTAGGATCAAGGGTCAAAATTTACGAGGAATCGGACACACAGTTTGTTTATTCTTCTGAGTCGAGTCCCCATCCATAGAACGAGTCAAACTCCGTCCAAAGATAGGGAGCTTGTCTGACAGTTCACACTTCGCGCGGAACCTTGAGTTCCCACACTGAAACGTGATGTGACATAAGTTCTGGTTTTACGTGTGAAACCCGAACGTGGACATTCAGGGATCAAAATCTGCCCAACCACCGCATACGCGGAATCGGCCACTAAGCTTGTCTATTCTTCTCAGCCGAGTCCCCGTCTGTAGACTGAGCTCTGGCTGAGAAACTCTGCCCGAAGACAGAGAGCTTGTCTGACAGCTTCCCACGGAACTATGATGATTTTCTAAGCGTAGTTTATATGTGGTACAAGGCCGAAGGTAGTGGTACTCAGTGAGAATTCAACTCACTACTCAGTCGTAAATTGAGTCAGCAAGACAAGCTTTACTAACCCTTACACTACGTCGGAATACCCTTCCTGCGAAACTATGTCCCTAAACGCTGAGTTCTTTATTTAAGTCATTTTGCCTAGTTCATTTGTGTTACCGAGGTTTTTCTTATTCAATCATTCTATCCGTTTCTGATCCACATTTAATCCTAATTCATATATATATATATATATATATATATATATATATATATATATATATATCAAGTCGGTGCAAAAGTTTTTGCCGGTTTGTAAAATGGTCATTTTAAATCATTGTAATTTATTTTATGCATATTGTTATTACTTAAACATATCACCATGATTAATTTATAACTTTTTCTTTCAGCTTAATAAAGCATCATTCATATTTTTCTACAATATTCTCACCCATGTTCTTTCCTTCTAAAGAACACATTAGGCATGCTCTATTCTATGAGTTTCACAACACCTTCAGACGCCATTTTTGGGTAGGCTTGTCACAGGTGATGAGAAGTTGATTCTCTACCATAACATTAAACGTCGGTGATCGTGGATAAATCGAGGGGAAAGACCAGTTCAGCAACCGAGAGCAGGACTCCATCCCAAAAAGATCATGTTGTGCGTATGGTAGGTATTGAAGGGATCATCCATTACGAACTTTTAAACAACAGTCAAACCATTACAGCTAGTCTCTGTTGTGATCAACTTCGTCGTTTAAAAACTGCTTTGACCCGAAAACGACCTTCTTTTGTCAACAGAAAGGGAGTCATCTTCCATCATGATAATGCTCGTCCTCACACAGCACTACTGACTAAAGATCTTTTAGGAGAATTTGGTTGGGAAATCTTGCCCCATCCTGCATATTCTCCTAAACCTAGCTCCTTCGGATTATGACTTATTTCGAGGATTACAAAACCATTTAGATGGCCTTAGGTTAACATCACAAGAGGATATTGAACATGAGTTAGATTCATGTTTCACATCAAAACCTAAAGAATTTTACAAGCGAGGCATTTATAAGCTCGTTGACATATGGAATCAAGTTATAGAGAGCAAAGGTCGTTATTGCTACGAATAAAGATTTTCAAAAACATAGTTTTTCATTTTCAAGATAAAATTTTAAATCGGCAAAAACTTTTGCACAGACCTAATATATATATATATATCATTCCCTCATTTTAGTTTTTGTAAAAAAAAAAAGGGAACTTTGTCTGACGAAATAAATCATTTTCGCTTTGCTGGTAATCACTAATGTTGGACTACGATTGTTTTTTTCTTTTCTAAAATAAGATCGCACCACTTTGTTCGTGTATTGTCTGAATTGGCGTTAGAATTCATTTTTGTTTAATTTGTTTAAATGTAACTGATTTTTATGTATTTTTATCTCCTTTCTTTTCTTGTTTTTTTTCATATTTCTGTATTTTTATTGATATTCTTAAACGAATATTTTCCCTGACGTGGATGTTTAACTTGTTAGAAAAGTCTCTTGTTTAAGGGACTACTTTCGTCGTTCTCTCTTGTTAGGTATCTATCATTCCTCCTCCGTTTTAAATGACCGCCCCCCACCCAACTTTAGTCAGCGTGTCATACATAAGGTAGTTTTGGACTAAATTTAATCATTTCGATCCTTTTGGTTTTTGCCAGAAAAAAAAAAAAGAATGAGCTTTGACGGAATGGATCGTTTTTCGCTTTACTGCTAATCAATGCTGAGCTATGTCTTTATTATTATTATTATTATTATTATTATTATTATTATTTATTTATTTATTTATTTATTTACTTTTATTTTCGTTGGTAACTCCTCTACTGTTCTAAATCCTCTACTGAGCCAGTAAGTGATCTCCTAACTTTAAAACTTTATGAATTTGTTTTCTGTAATTTCTTAAACATATTTATTTATTTATTTCATTTATTAATTTATTTTTTAACATTATTTATCTAATTTATTTTCATTTTTTTATTTTAATTGGAGAAGTTAGACCATACTGACCCTAATATCACCTTGTTCATACTCCTCCTTCTTTTGAACAGGAGTAGGGGCTCATCTCTTGTTCGCTGTTTAGGAAGGGGATCTCGGTTCTTTTTCATTTCTTCAGGCCCTGATAGTGTTGCTCTCGGAAGTTTTCTGTGATGTGTTTGGATAGTGGCAACGTCTCTTCATACTGAGGGTACTGGGTTGGCAGTTTTCTGGTTGCTGCTTCCGACTGGTAATTAGAAGCCCTAACTCTTGCATAGCGTCTTGAGCGGCTGCTCTGATCAAAAGTTGAATAATATCGGGGTTCTTGTAGTGCCATGACGCGCATGGATGGTTGTCTCCACAAGTGCCTTCGGTGGGAAACCTTGAGGCCACATTATGCTGTAGTCTGCACCAGTTTCCTTCCTACACGTGTCGAAGCTGACGATCTTACCAAAAGTATCCCAAATCAAGAAAATTCACAACCAAAAATAAAAAGTTAAACCAGCAAAAAAAATCACCTAACCCACTGAAAATTACTTACTCAAACCTCCGTTGTATACGCGATAACTTTTGAAGCATGAAATACTTCCTCCGCATAAAGTCTCCAGACATCGTAGCTGTCTGTGAAACTAACCTTAACACTTCAATCTCTTCCTCTGACTTTTCTATCCCTGTTTACCTTCTCCTCTTTCGGAAATCCTCCAATGTCCATATACACGGCTTTGGCGTTTATTTTAGCGAACATCTCCCTCTAGCTAGTGTGATTTCTCTTGACCATTCTTACATTTGTCTGCGTCTCTCTGTATATACTAAACTCGGCTAACTATCTTTTCTTTCTTTACCGCTAACCTTCCTCTCCTGACTGTTCCATGCTAGAAAGCATTTCTAACAATATAGACAAGGGTATTTCTTCCCATCCGTTCGCTAATATATTTGTGTTTGGTGATTTTAATGATTACCATGCCAAATGGTTAGAAAACTCTGTCACAGATCTTGCTTGTGTCCATACCATGAACTTTTCAATCACTCAATCTCTCACGCAAGTTGTGAATTTCCCCACGCGTTTCCCCAGTAACCCTGATGGAGTCACCTCACTACTTGATCTTTGTTTCAATTCTATCCCTGAGTCTTGCCATGCCATGCAACTATCTCCTATTTGCAACTCTGTCCATACCGCTACCCTCCTTCCGCTCCACTCCTTCCAGGAACCTTCTATCAGCAGAATACCTTACTGCTATCAAAGAGCGGACTGGGAGGCGTTCCGCGACTTACTTTGTGGTGTCCCTTGGAACAATGTTTCTAGTCTCCCTATTAAAGACTGCTCCTCCGAGGTCTCCTCCTAGATGAAAGCCGATATCGATGCTTTCATTCCTGCCCGGAAGTTCCGACTTAAGACCCATTTTTCCCTTTGGTTCTCTACTCGGTCGCCATTGCCTACAGAAATCACTTCTGGCTTTACCGGTGTGACATATCTGACTATATAATAGACGTCTTTTTATCTCTGCTCGCAATGAATGGAAGCTTGCTCTAAATGCTGCCAAGCTGTTGTTTGCTAATAGAATAACATCCCGCAATTTTGTCTCTAAGGACTACTGATGACTCTGAAAAAGTGTGCTAAACAGCAGCAAACCTTCGATTCCTCCACTACTCAATAATTTTGAGGTTCTCACATCCACAACGAACAAGGCTGAATGCTTTGCTCGCAAATTCTCTTTCAACTCCACACTTATCACATCTGGAGGACTCACACAACTTCTCTCCTAGAACCGAGGCCAAACTTCGTCAGCTCTACCGCTGATGTGCTAACGACTATCACCAAATACATATGTCAGGCCCTTGATAAGAACGGCGAAGAGAGCTGTTGCTCTAGATATCTCGAAAGCGTTTAACAGGGTTTGGCATGCCGACCTTCTACGCAAACGATAGAGCTACGGTATAACTGGAAAATTGTTCAATTTAATTTAATCTTTTCTGACAAATCGTAAAATGATGGTCGTTCTGAATGGACATGCTTCCAAATCCTTTCATGTGAACGCGGGTGCCCTCGAGGCTCTAGCCTAAGTCCTACGCTTTTTCTGATATTCATCAATGATCTTCCTGATGTAGTCAACTCTAATGTAGGCATCTATGCATTTGATACCACCATTTGCTGACAAAGTAAACCTAGCTTCTGCTCTTAGAAAGGACCTCCAATCTGTAGTGGATAGGAGTAAGAAATGACTCATAAATGTTGATGTTTCCAAAATGAAGCTACTCTCCTTTAACCACCATAGAGATGGCGTCCTACCTTCCATCAGCATGGATCACGCTAGTCTCTATAAAACAATACAGTGCGCCTCTTCAGCCTCATTCTTTCATCTGATCTCAAGTGGATGAATACATTGAATCAATAGCTACATCTACTGCTAAGAAGGTTGGGTCACTGTACCGAGACAGGAGGTTTTTTCATCAGAATCCATGTTGCACGTTTATAAATCTACCATTCGTCCGTGCATGGAATACTGTTGCCATACCTGGTGGGGAGCTCCTCGGGACTCTTGACAAAATCCAGAGGAGAATCGGCAATGCAGTCGTTCCCGATTTGGCAGCTGGCATTCAGTCTCTTTCCCACCGACTGGATGTGACTTCACTCTGTCTTTTCTACAAATAATTTCACGGTTTCTGTTCTGACAGGACACCAAGGAATGAATTCCTTGGTGTCCCGCCCACACGAATTTGCTCATGCAACTAGAGTAGCAATTTTTACTGTCAAAATAGACCAATGTAACTACCACTTCTTCTCTAGTAGCACCTTTTCTCGCACTTCCCACATGTGGAACGCCCTTCTCCATGCTTGTTTCCCTGATAGCTACAAATATCTGCTGGATCCTATATATAAATTTGAATTATAATATAGTCCAAACTACTTTTTATTGTGCCAGCTTAAATTATAATGGAGCAATAATAAATTAGGTAAAAAGTTTATCAAAATTAAATCAAGCTATCGTCCACGAATGATACTCTAGGAAGGATGTTCACAAAAACCAGTTAAGTCTGGCACAAGGCTGAAAAAAATGATGCAGTAAATTAGGATTTAAATTACGAGCAATGATCTGGTCATCAAAACGTGAATTCATTGCTCTAGAACAAGCGCATTAATTCAACGCAAATTAATCGGATTAATAACTGCTTTTAACGATTTTCTAAGGTTAAATTTAAACATGGATAGATATCTCTAGACTTTACGCTAGGATATGCTTGTTTATGGACAAACCTCTTAAATATAAAAATACTTTGAGAGTTATTTATTTAGTAACTTTGAATGGATCTTATTTGCATACTATATAGAAATAGACAAGATGGCAGGGAGGGGAATTAAGTAAAGAAAAGAATAACTTTAATCAAACTGAACAAAACTTTAAACTAGGGGTGCAATATCAGTTCCTAGGGGTGCAAGGATGCAGATGCAAAGTTAGGGTTGGTTTATTAAGGAAATTCTAGTGTCGTGTTGATGATGACAGCGACCCCAAGAAAGATCTCATCGATCTGAGAAACAATCGTGGAATTCAAATGGAGTTCGCCGATGGTTGCCTAGATCAATTCTGGGCTTCTTAGTTGGAAAGGTATCCTGTACTTACAAAAAAGCTCTCGCTATGCTGGTGCCTTTTGCAATTAGATATTTGTGTGAAACTGGATTTCCTATTTGCTAGGAAACCAAGAAAGCAGAAATTGACTAGGTCCTCAACACGACATGCGAGTAGCACTCAACACCAAGACGCCAAGATTTTATATCATCCTAAAACAACAGTAACAAATTCACTGAGCTTGTTGCTCAACCAGAATAATTCACATCACACCACGCAGAGTTCAAACACGTGTTACCGCCATTTTATTTATTTATTTTTGTCAATATGGAAGCAAGCTGGGTTTTTGTAATGCCTTATTTAACTGTCGTTTATGTGAATAAAGATTAAAGGAACACAATGGTTTTGTAATTTACATATGAAAACAATTTTGTTTTTCATCAATTTTGGAAGAGGGTACAAAAACTGGTAGACCAAAAGAATGTTACTCATCTGAACATTTGTCATGAAAATAGCGACAGAGTAGCGAGAGGCTAGCAATATTTCATCTGCGAGGAAAGAAGCTGTAGAGTGGAAAATATGTCACAACATCGTGTATACCCTCTCCCAAGCCTGGCAAGTGAGGATTAGAAAGTTCCAGTCCATCAAGATTCCGTATTTGGCTTGATCTGGCTTTTATAAAGATAAAAAGTGGCATGCGTCAGATACTTTCTGGTCTGGCCAATCGATCCACCGGACACTGAATAATCTTCGTTTTTCTTCTTTTCCACTTAATCCTCTTCCCTCTCTAAAAAGCATTTCTTCTTCTTCTTCTTTTTCTTCTTCTTCTTCTTCTTCTTCTTCTTCTTCTTCTTCTTCTTTTTCTTCTTCTTTTTCTTCTTCTTGGATAGTAACACATATTAGGGTCCCAGCTATGGATAAATAGTGAACCCCAAACAATAACAAGACATTATGAAAGTATGAAAATATATTGTTATATTTAAAAATTTCCAAAATATCTATTTATAGCAAAAATGACCATCAATGCATTTTATCTCTAGTCGAAGTCATTAAATAACCCATAGAGGCGTTCATATGCCGCCAAACAAAATCAACTAAGTCAACCAACCACCTTCTTTTCTTCTGTATCTTTTTGTCGTCATCTTCTAATTGTACTTTTTTTTATTTCTTCATTTTCGTTTATTTTCTTCTTTTTTTTTCTCTCGTTATTCGTTCATTCTTTATTTTAATTTGTTTTATTTCAGCCATATTAGTCTTTTTTTTTTCGCATTGTTAATCTACTTTACAGTGTTAGCTGCTTGTGGTAAGTCAACCGGGATTCAGTCCATTTTTCAGTCTGTTTTTGTGAAATTTCTTGGAAATTATTTTATTTATTTATTTTTTTTTTTTTCGTCTTTTGGCCGTCTTTGTTTTGTTTTTTTTGTCACTTAATTTGTGTAAATAATTATTATTCAATAGTATTTTCGACTAATGATAAATAGCATCACGGTTCAATTATTTCCATTAGTTTTGTCTTGTAGAAGATTTAAATTTCTGTCTTCGAGAGATTGAATTTTAACGGTTTGGTAAGCGAACGCAAGCAACATAACTCGACTATATTCTGTAAAAAACGGGTTTAATTTCTATTTTTTAATGAAATTGAATTAAATCAACTTTACAGTGTTAGCTGCTTGTGGTAAGTCAACCGGGATTCAGTCCATTTTTCAGTCTGTTTTTGTGAAATTTCTTGAAATTATTTTATTTATTTATTTTTTTTTTTCGTCTTTTGGCCGTCTTTGTTTTTTTTTTGTCACTTAATTTGTGTAAATAATTTGTTATTCAAGGGTATTTTCGACTAATGATAAATAGCATCACGGTTCAATTATTTCCATTAGTTTTGTCTTGTAGAAGATTTAAATTTCTGTCTTCGAGAGATTGAATTCTTAACGGTTTGGTAAGCGAACGTAAAGCAACATAACTCGACTATATTCTGTAAAAAACGGTTTAATTTCTATTTTTGTCTTCAGAAATTGAATTAAATCAACTTTACAGTGCGCCGTTTGTGGTAAGTCAACCGGGATTCGTCCATTTTTCAGTCTGTTTTTGTGAAATTTCTTGAAATTATTTTATTTATTTTTTTTTTTCGTCTTTGGCCGTCTTTGTTTTTTTTTTGTCACTTAATTTGTGTAAATAATTTTGCTATTCAAGGGTATTTTCGACTAATGATAAATAGCATCACGGTTCAATTATTTCCATTAGTTTTGTCTTGTAGAAGATTTAAATTTTCTATTCTCGAGAGATTGAATTCTTAACGGTTTGGTAAGCGAATTAGCAACATAACTCGACTATATTCTGTAAAAAACGGTTTAATTTCATTTTTGTCTTCTAGAAATTGAATTAAATCAACTTTACAGTGTTAGCTGCTTGTGGTAAGTCAACCGGGATTCAGTCCATTTTTCAGTCTGTTTTTGTGAAATTCTGAAATTATTTTATTTATTTATTTTTTTTTTTTTTTTCGTCTTTTGGCCGTCTTTTATTTTTTTTTTTGTCACTTAATTTGTGTAAATAATTTTGCTATTCAAGGGGTATTTTCAGACTAATGATAAATAGCATCACGGTTCAATTATTTCCATTAGTTTTGTCTGTAGAAGATTTAAATTTCTGTCTTCGAGAGATTTGAATTCTTAACGGTTTGGTAAGCGAACGCAAGCAAATATACCTCGACTATATTCTGTAAAAAACGGTTTAATTTCTATTTTTGTCTTCAGAAATTGAATTAAATCAACTTTACAGTGTTAGCTGCTTGTGGTAAGTCAACCGGGATTCAGCCCATTTTTCAGTCTGTTTTTGTGAAATTTCTGGAAATTATTTTATTTATTTTTTTTTTTTTTCGTCTTTTTGGCCGTCTTTGTTTTTTTTTTTTTTGTCACTTAATTTGTAAAAATAATTTTGCTATTCAAGGGTATTTTCGACTAATGATGTTACATCAATGGTTCAATTATTTCCATTAGTTTTGTCTTGTAGAAGATTTAAATTTCTGTCTTCGAGAGATTGAATTCTTAACGGTTTGGTAAGCGAACGCAAGCAACATAACTCGACTATATTCTGTAAAAAACGGTTTAATTTCTATTTTTGTCTTCAGAAATTGAATTAAATCAACTTTACAGTGTTAGCTGCTTGTAAGTCAACCTGGATTCAGTCCATTTTTCAGTCTGTTTTTGTGAAATTCTCTTGGAAATTATTTTATTTATTTATTTTTTTTTTCGTCTTTTGGCCGTCTTTGTTTTTTTTTTCGTCACTTAATTTGTGTAAATAATTTTGCTATTCAAGGGTATTTTCGACTTTTACTAAGTTAAAACTTTGTAAGCCTCAGTCACTTTTTCCTTGTTTTTTTTTTTTTTTTTTTTTTTTTTTTTTTTAATTGGAGTAGATAGTTTCTACTATCGCCCGGTCTCACACTCCACCCCCTTCTTTTGAATGAGTTTAGAGGTGATCACCTTGTTTCTTGTTTAGGAAGGGGTTCCCGGTTCATCCCCTTTCTCTGGTCTTGGTGTTAGTTCAGCTGGAAGCTCTTTGCAGTTACGGAGTATGGTGGCAAAGTCTTTACATTCTGAGGGTACCGGGTTGGCAGTTTCCTGGTTGCTGCTTCCGACTGGTAGTTAGGAGCCCGAACTCTTGCGTAGCGTCTTGAGAGGCCGCTCTGATCAACAGTTGAATAATACCGGGGTTCTTGTAGTGCCATATCGCGCATGGACGGGCGTCCCTGCATGAACGTTCGGTGGGCAACCCCGAGGCCACATTATGTTGTAGGCCGCGCCAGTCTCCATCCTTCACAAGTTGCAAATGATTGACCGACTGATTCTATTCTAAGACCACTCCTTTAACTGAATTACTATGGAAAAAAGCAAACATAATAACAAAACTAAACCAGCTCATTTGAAAACGCCCAAACCTGTCTGCATCTCTTTCACTAACATACGCGGCATCCGCACCAACTTCCCCAGCGTAGATTCTTTCCTCCATAATAACTCACCTGATATATTAGCCCTATGTGAAACTAATCTTAACCCTTCTATCCCCTCATCTGAGTTCTGCGTTCCTGGCTACCTTCCCCTCTTCAGGAAGGACTCCAATGTTCATATGCATGGGCTTGGTGTCTATGTCAGCGAACACCTTCCCTTAGCTAGGGTGTCATCTTTTGAATCCCCAGATCATTCTTTCATGTGCTTCCGCCTCTCACTTCTCAGCTCGATTAGCTATCTCTTCTTTCTGTACTGCTCTCCTTCCTCCCCTGATTGTTCGTTACTTGACATCATTTCTGACAATATTGACAAAGCCATTTCTACCCATCCCTCTGCCCATGTATTCGTGTTTGGTGACTTTAACGCCCACCACACCAAGTGGCTGAAGAACGCTGTCACTGACCCTGCTGGTGTCCACACCATGAACTTTTCAATCACCCAATCCCTTACGCAAGTAGTGGACTTCCCCACGCGTTTCTCCGACAACCCTAACGGAAGGAACTCACTTCTAGACCTCTGCTTCACTTCCATCCCAGACTCTTGCACTACCAGACAACTCTGCCCACTTGGAAACTCTGACCACACTGTAGTGTCCGTCAATATTTCACTCCACTCCCGCCCGACCCATGAAACACAGACAAGTAGAATATCATACTGCTATCAAAGAGCAGACTGGGATTCGTTCCGAGACTTCCTCTGTGACATCCCTTGGAACAACGTCTTTAGTCTTCCCATCGAAGAATGTGCATCCGAGGTCTCCTCCTGGGTTAAGGCTGGCATTGATGCCTTCATCCCTGCTAGGAAATTCCAGCTTAAATCTCATTCGTCTCCATGGTTCTCACCCGCTTGTTCGGCTGCCATTGCCCACCGGAATCATTTCTTCCGACTTTATCGTAACTATGCGTCGGAACAAAACAGGCGCCTTTTCACTTCAGCTCGTAATAAGTGTAAAAGGGTACTTAACGAAGCTAAGATGTTGTTTGCTGCCAGAATGAAGCAACGCATAGCATGCTCTAAATTCGGCTCTAAAGACTACTGGCGACTCTGTAAAAGAGTACTTAACAAGAGCAAGTCCACAATACCCCCGCTAATCAACAAATTTGAGGTCCTCACCTCCCCAGCAGATAAGGCTGAATGTTTTGCCCGCAGATTCTCGAACAATTCGAGTCTGGACTCGTCTGGAGTTTTTACACCCGACTTCTCACCTAGAACCGAGGCACAACTGAATGATGTCCACATTACACCTTCGCTTGTCTCTAAGATAATCTTAAAACTTGACCCTCACAAAGCGAGCGGTGGTGACGGAATCCCAACCATAGTCTTAAAGAAATGTGCCCCTGAACTCTCCTCTATCCTTTCTAAGCTCTACAACCTCTGCCTATCTGCTTCCTGCTTTCCTGCCTGTTGGAAATCTTCCTCTATAGTTCCTATATTTAAAAACACTGGAGAACCCTCTGACCCTGCAAATTACCGCCCTATCAGCCTTCTTCCGATCTTTGGCAAAGTGTTCGAAGCCATTATCAACGCCGAGGTGGTTCAGCATCTCACAGCACACAGGCTCCTCTCGGACAAGCAATATGGTTTCCGCTTCACCAGGTCTACTGCTGATATGCTAACGACCATCACCGAGTACATATACCAGGCACTCGACAGGAATGGCGAAGCTCGAACCGTTGCATTGGATATATCTAAGGCGTTCGACAGAGTTTGGCATGCTGGCCTTCTATGTAAACTGCGGAGCTATGGTATAACTGGACATTTGTTTGAACTAATCCAGTCATTCCTCTCTAACCGCACAATGAAAGTGGTATTAAACGGACATGCCTCTCAGAACTACCATACAAACGCAGGTGTCCCCCAAGGCTCCATCTTAGGTCCTACACTCTTCCTGATATATATTAATGATCTGCCTGATTCCATAAGAACCCAAATAGGTTTGTACGCCGATGACACCACAGTTTACTCTCGCCTCCAACAAAAATCTGGTGTAGGCGTCAAAGCTAAACTCGCAGCCGAGATTGAAAAAGACCTCCAATCCATATTGGACTGGGGTAAGAAGTGGCTAGTAAATTTTAATGCTTCTAAAACGAAGCTACTGTCAATTAACCATCATCGACAATCTCACCTACCTCCCATTAGCATGGACCAGGCTTGCCTCCCAGAGAGTAAAACACTACGCCTCCTTGGTCTCACACTTTCAGCGGACCTCAAATGGAATGACTATATCGAATCCATTGCTAAATCCGCTGCTATGAAAGTCGGTTCTCTGTGTAGGGCCCGGAAGTTTTTTCCGTCTAAATCTATCCTGCACATTTACAAATCTACCATCCGCCCGTGCATTGAATACTGCTGCCATATCTGGTCGGGTGCCCCTGCTGTTCTCCTCGGGCTTCTCGATAAGGTTCAGAGGAGGGTCTGTAATGTGATAGATACCGACTTGGCAGACCGCCTGCAGTCTCTCTCCCACCGGCGAGACGTGGCTTCGCTGTGTCTCTTCTATAAATACTTTCACGGCTTCTGCTCCGATGAACTTAGATCACTGGTGCCCCCTAAATACGAATTTGCACGAGATACTAGATTAGCAACTAGATCCCACCCTTTTACAGTGAAATCGATAAAATGCAGCCGTAACTTCTACTCCAACAGTTTCTTTCCTCGCACTTCCCGACTGTGGAATTCTCTTCCAAACGATTGCTTCCCCGACGGCTACAATCTTCAGGAGTTTAAATGTAAGGTCAATAGACACCTCCTAACACACTAACCTGCTCCCATTCTATCAAACACTCTTCCCATCTGCCCGACACTCATCCTCGCTATCCTTACTCATCTATTACCTTTCTCCTGACATTCCCTATGTCTATCCACTCCTTCTCTTTACCTTCCCCTATGTAGCCCCATGCGCAATAGTGGCAGTGGAATGCCTTGCTTGGGGTGAGATGATTAAAAAAAAAAAAAAAAAAAAAAAACTTTAAAGAATGTCGCTATTTCTTTTGTGCATTTTTTTCTTTCCCTACATTATTCATCTCCCACAGGAAAAATTCAATTGTTTATTTTACTTGATTCTCCGAAGTTCAATTTGTGCAATTGGAATTTTTTATAAAATGCCGAGATCTTCGATTCTTCTATTGATCAACTGATCAGTTTATCGATTGTTTTATGAAGACGTCAAATTAAATTTCTACGTTGCGCCATCAGCCTCTGCTTCCCCGTCCTTTTCTTTTTCTTTTCCTTTTTTTCGTCTTCCTTTTTTTCTCTGCTTTGCTTATCATAACCTCTAATGACCGGCTGCTATAGAACGAGGAAACTGCTTACAAATCTGTCTTTTAACTTCAGTTAGATTGACAGAAAGATTTCATCATAATCTTGGTGTTAAATATAGAAAAAATAAAATATAAACGTCTTTCAAAGGTACAAAGAAAAAAATTATTTTTATGCTAATGTTCAAAGTAAGCACGATTTCATTTGCATGATTGGCACTATACATTCTTCCATTCCTATTAAGCTTCAATATGCAGAGCTGAAAAAAATAAATTGCTAATAAATAATTGCAGTAAACCACAATGAAAGTTTTGCAAACATTTCGTTCATATATATATATATATATATATATATATATATATATATATATATATAGTGCAAACGAGGCAGGTAGACGAAATAAACATTTAAAAACAGAACATCTACTCAAATAAATATGGCTATCGACTAAAAATAACGTTTCCAGTGTTTATATATATACATATATATATATATAAAGTGGAGACGGAAGTCAACACCGAGTGGTGATAGTCTGTTTCATGCGTGAATACAATCTTCATGCCATGTGCGCACTCCTTATATATATATATATATATATATGGTATGAGTGCTAAAAAGGTTCTCGGTTCGAACAAAAGAGGATTTTAAAGAAAAAGTGTGTGTGTGTGTGTGTGTGTGTGTGTGTGTGTGTGTGTGTGTGTGTGTGTGTGTGTGTGTGTGCTATTACTTTAATCATTATACGTAGTAGATGCACCTTTTCAGTAGACATCTCTGCTTTTAAAAAGTGTAAATTTTCTTCTACCGACGTCTGTATTCGAATCTTAATAACGAAATGATTCCATATGTTTTAGCCGAAAATGTCCGAATATTTATTCATAATTGTTATTGTATTTTTGCATATTTGAACAAGTTGTTTTACATCCAAATTAAAACTTGAAATGAATTTTCTAGTTTGTTTTTTTTTATGTTCTGGCCGACGACTTTTTAATCTTCTCATTCATTATCAAGAACTAGATGCTGTCTATATGGTAAGCAAGATTTTTTCGAATGCAGCAATTCAAATTAATTCACCTATATTTCAATTTCAATCAGTTGTATGGTTGTACAAACATTAAAGTGTCGAATAAAATTTAAAGACATTATGCAAAAGGTGTCACTCATGAGTTGTTCCTCGACCTAATTTTATACTGCATCAGGAAACATTCGTCTTACGCTTCAATAAAGAAAAATTTCAGAACATTTTTTCTCTCCAAAACGTCTGAATTAAAAGTTTATCGGGCGATGAATTAGACGTGATTCAGAAATAAAGCTCCTTGAAATGTAGATTTGGTCATCGACAGTAAATTCGCAACAGAATATAAGGAAAACTTTTAGGTTCTTTTCGGACTGTTTAAGAAACCGAGAACAACCGTAAAAGATCTCCTACTTTATAAGCACCAGAGGAAAATTCTATAATGTCTTAAGTATAAATATTTGATACTCCAGCAGCAAAGTGATTTTTTTTGTCATCTATCCTCCTCATTCTCATAATTTTCAATTTCTACCTTTCCCTTTTCTATTCATATGACACGCATCATTTATCATAATTATTTTAGCAATAACCCCTACCTAAAATGGCTCCCGAGCTTTGTTTTGGGTGATCTTTAATTATCAGAAATGATCAGCATTTGTAATCCCGTCTTTTAGCTGGACTTAAACATTAGCTATCATCACCAGAGACAAACCTTCTCATATCTTCAGTATTTACATTGTTCAGACTGTCGTTCTCATCTTTATTGTTATATTCACGACGTTTCGGCTGTTGAACGCTTCGGCTTTCTTCATGTGATAAACGTTGGAATTTCGAACTGAACCATTTTTTTGTCCACCGGTGTAGATTGTCCTCGTTCCTCATGCCATACATTTTCTGGATAACTCAGTTTCAGTTATTTCCCTCTAGTAAATGAATCTACATTTTTTCACCTCTGCTGTGGCTAGGTATTGAACTCACAACTCTTTGAGTCAAGTTACTGGAAAACTTTGAAAATAAAGATGAGGACAAAAGTCCGAACATTGTAAAGAGTGTAACTGGTTGCAATACCTCATTTCAGAAATATAGACAAACTTTCTGATGTTTACCAGCAATCAGATAGATGGATATATAGATAGATAGAAGCACATGAAGCTAGATTGATAAACAAGTGAAGAAAACATATGAATAATAAAGAACACATACTAGGCAGTGATAAAAATGAAAGAAGAGGTTATTATTAATCGATAAAATAAGTCTGGGAGAAGGAATAAGACGTTTGAAGTTCATTCTCGAATGATTTGCTCTCTTAAATATAAGAAATACAATAAAATTCGGAACTTTCACTCTTACGGAAGAGTAACTTGAATCGACAGTTACCTTGTCTGATTCTGTCTGATCAATACGCAACTATTGTTCGCAATTTATGAACACTGTTGCACGAAGATTTTGCTAGCTAGACAGGCTAAGAATAACAGATTGAAATGAACATAGATAGATAGATAGATAGATAGATAGATAGATAGATAGATAGATAGATATGAACTAAATAAACTAAGATACAGACACTCTGTGAAAATATTCACAAGGACTGAATGAGCATTCAAAATATGTACCCGAAATGAAGTCGATTCCCACATGAATTTCAAAACTTTCATTATTATATGTGTTTTATTTCATCGATGCGTGTGTGTCTTTATTTTTAGAAAACCTTCAATGAAATCTCAATTGGTAATGCTTGAGTATCGATTATCGATACCAGCCTTCGTTTTTGAAAACGTTAAAGAAGTGATTGACTGAGTGAGTAATGGAGGCAGTAGAAGGACTTTAAAAAGAAAAAAAGAAGAGAAAGAAAGAAAAAAGAAGGGAATGTTACAATGAGTGACAGGATCAGAGGAAGTAAAAGAAGGAGAAAAAGAAGATGCGAATGTCTAAAGAAAAGAGGAGAGTGCTAGGAAGAGAGACAATTCCGTCACTGTTTGCTTATGCAAGGGTAAACTATAGTAGAATAATTGAAGAGAGAGACAGAGAGATAATGAGAGAGAGAGAGAGAGAGAGAGGGAACGGAGGGAGTTGTATGGATGTTTGTGTGTGTTTTGAAGGAGAAAGTGAGTGAGAGTTCCAATTATCACAGCTCTCTTAATTTTAAAAATAACTTCTGAATCACATGTTGCACGTGTTGTTAGAGTGAAAAAGATTGAATTATCTAGCAATGATCGATCAATATAAGTTCTGGTCCCTCGTCTCAGCTAGCTATGGATTTATTTATTATAAATTACATCATCTATGTATTTCAGTTTATTCATATCGCTTTATATATATATATATATATATATATATATATATATATATATATATTAATAAAAATATATAAAATATATTTTTATTTTGTTTGCAATTTCTTTGAAAATACGAAGTTTTCTTGATAACAATATATATATATATATATTGTGTATTTAGGCAGCAGTCCTTCTTTTATGCATGTTTCGTTAAAAATGACAGACAACGTGCAAAAAAGTAAAAGCCTACACAAAACAATATTAACTATGAACACGGCCACAATGTACTGACCATGTTTGGAATATAAAACATTCCTATGAATCTACATTCATACATAAAACAATTTATATATTTAGTTATACTAGAAAGTACTCGGATAAATATAAGATTAGAACAGTTATATTTAACATGTTCTGAAAAGAAAGAATTATTGAATATCATGAAAAATTATATTAAAACTTAACCATAACACCTTGTCTGTCATTTGTACATATATATATATATATATATATATATATATATATATATATATATATTCACGGCCTCTCACACTTTTTATTCTATACCAATTTCTTTCGTTGGAACAACTCTATTTCTGTTATATATATATATATATATTCGTATCTATGTATATTTCTTTCTATCACAATCTGATTATATCTATCTATTTATCTATCTATCTAATTCTATTCATGTTTATCTATCCACTATTACATTTAAACCGAAAATAGAAAAAGTTGAACCGGTTTATAACAAGCAATTAAACTATCAATATAATCAAAATAATTACATGTCCCTTCTGTTAATATTTCTTTTCGGTCTGCATTTATTTACTAAGAAGAATCTAGTTTGGCATGTGGTCAAGCATTGACTGAATACAACAGAAATATTTTCAATGATAAGCACTTTTTTCCGGTTAGCGATAGATTTTCGGATGCTATTTCTCCACTTATTTCCAGCACTTTAGATTTCTTCAAGGAATAAGGTTGTTTTCAATGGGAGCAGTCGGTTACATTCTGCTGCTTCGTATTTTCATAGTTTTAGCGCTATCTTTAAATTTGAATAGCTTTTCATATCACACGTTTTTGTCGAAATTATAGAGATGGAGAATTATCATTGTAACAGAATGTGTGTGGTGTTATGTATGATGTAGAGTAGTGGTATGTGTTGTATACCGAACACAGCATGTTGTTAGCGTGTTCGTAGGTGATTTTATTCAGTTTTGGGTTTTCCTTTTTTATCAATAAGGCCTTCATTATTTTTAGTCATTTTTTTTTTTTTTTGCATGTGGATGATGTGTTGTCAACAATATGTTCCGGATAGGGTTTGGTAGGTCAACGTGTGTATTTAAATGAGATCGAATTGAAATCCGTTCAAAGAGATGCAGCGTAAGTCTTCGAGGCATAATAGAGGCTTTATTGAAATCACAATATCAAAGGCACTTCACTATTAGAGAGGCACTATATATCAAACAATTTTCTCCTACCATCAACTTTACACTATTTAACAGCGGAAATGGAGTTTTAAAAGTTTTTGTTTTTTTAGATACACGCTCATGAGATGGCCAATCGTGCGCATCGCGTGATAGCTTTAAAGAACTCTTCTTTTTAAAACCACAAAAATTACATTTCAGTCAAACATGAGGACATAACAACATCGGAAAATAACATCATTGAAAATGGCAAGTGAAGAGGCTGAAAGCACTTGGAAAGTCAATAATTATATAACATTTTTACATTTATTATCCCCAGCAAAAAGGAAACATGTAAGGTTACTGGAAAAATTAAATAAAAAATTAATAAAATCTTCCTTGTCGTTCGTTTTAAAGAAACATGTTTAAATGAAAGATTTTTTTTTTTTAAACATATCACCCCGAGCAAGGCGGTAACGCCACTGATGTGCAGGGGGCTACGTAAGAGTGAAAAGATTGGAAAAAAGAAAAAGAAAAAAGAAAGAAAAGTGAAAAGATTGGCAAAGAGAAAGCCGGAAACCACATCCTGAACAGGGAACAAGGGATGAGCCTCTACACCTGCACAATAGATTTGCTGGCCAAATATACATATTTATATATATGCTCGATATCGGATTGAAGTAGAGGGTTGATATAACGGTGCCCTCATAAAACTTCGAAATTGGTATGAATCTGCTCAGTTAAAGTGACAAACTCTTTATATATATATATATATATATATATATATATATATATATATATATATATGTGAGGACTACTAAAGAGTCTTCGACCCAACCAAGAATGATTTATCAAAAATAAATCTGCTGTTTGATCATTGTGCGGGTGTCTTTTTTTCTTTTTTTTTTTTTTTTTCGCGCAGAATTGTGCCAGCTAAATCTAAAGTCTGGTTAATTGTTTCGTTCCCTTTGCATTAATGCCTCTGAAAAAGGCATGAATTCTCCTCCAGTTGCGGGTTAATACCTGGCAGATTAAGCATTCTTACTTTGTCGGGCAGCGTTTAAAATTAAATCTGAATTCAAATCATATCTTTCTGATGAGATAGATGTACTGATATTATTCTCAAGAGGTTAAACTCCATGATAATAAAACCAGGGAATGGCTGTTCGGAAACTTCAAGGCACAATGTAAAGCCTTATTTATTTATTGTTATCATCATCTCATGTGTATCATATATCTTTAGGACGTTGGCAATTGTGGCTCTCCACAACTTCCTGCCCTTTTTAACTCTTGATAAATGGTGTCTTTTTGTTTTGTTTCATCTCCTAAACCTTCTTCCGACATTAATTTATTCAAGTCCGTTAAGTAGGTTATGCATTGTTCCCATCTTGTTCTCAATATGTGGCTCATTCAACGCAAGCGTTCATCGCTATGATCAAATCATCTCAGTGGTTAGTCTAACGGTCTAGTTTTAAAGTGACTCGCTGGAAATCAACGGAAGAGATTGCACGCACGCTTGTATGTGTATGTGCATAATATGACAAAACAACAAGACAATGTGAAGACAGAAGAAAAGGATCGCATGCAGGAATGTTACAGAGAAAGTATATACAAAAAATACGTAAAGAAAACAAATAGTTGGTACTAGTGAATTCAAATAACGCGAAAAGACCAATTTGAAATTTTCTCGCAAACCAATCAGCAGGTGCAGTGATTTCGATCCTCACTCAGTGCCTCACATATGTGCTACACTGAATGCTCAATTAAAGTGGCAAACTCTCTCTCTCTCTCTCTCTCTCTCTCTATATATATATATATATATATATATATATTTTTTTTTTTTTTTTCAGTGTTGGGTTTTCCCAACACTGAATAATAGCGATTATAATAACGATTTATAATAACGATTTATTAAACATAGATTCATAGATTAGATGTGGCATAAGGCTGGAAGAAAAGAGCATCTAGTATCGAACTTGCTAGAAAGCTGTAATTGACTTACCGAGAGAAGCTTGCTAACCATTGCACTAATTGACCAAACAATTTCATTATATAATTTATAACATTGTACGATTTTTAAAAATGAAGTATTGTCACTTATTTCGAGGAGGCGCTGAAAAAATCTCAGCTTGACTTAATCCCTAATATCTTACCAAACATCATGTTCTTTTTCCTATGATTTTCTTACGTTTTAATTTCAGTTACTTTTTATGGCAACTCCCAGACCTTCATTCCACAATGTTAAGTAAGCAACATGGATCGAAAATAAAAATATTCCTCTGCCTCTCGAAATAAGAAATGAAGGATCGAATCTCCATAAAAACTTGTTTGTTTCCGATTCACGTTGTTTAATAACGATATTGGAATGATGAATGTTACTGCAAAAAATGACTGAAATTAAAGTACGCTCACCATCAACAACAACAAGAAAAGCTTTATTTGTTGACATGCTACTTTCTCACTATGTAATAATAATAATAATAATAATGAAACAATAATAGCGAAGACGTAAAAATACCTGAATTAGTGTCTTGGTGCGCGTTAAGCCCACTGGGAATCAATCTTGCTAAGATATTTCTGAGAAGAGGTGGTTTCTTAAGTCTTGTTTGGCAATCTAGTGTCACGAACAAAGACAAAATACAGTAGGAAAGAACAAAATAAAGTAGTGAAGTAATAACGGTGTCGGTATAGTATGTGGCCCACCTTTTTGATTCTGGTATAGTATGTGGCCCACCTTTTTGATTCTGGTATAGTATGTGGCCTACCCGGTTTGAATGTGTCTTACGTAAGAGTATATTTATGGATATAAGTATTCGGCTATTTATTGATACTAATGATTTTCCCTATGCCAACCCTAAGCCTAACTCGAACTCATAACCTTAACACTAGCCCTTACCAGACAGTTATAATGCTTTCTTTTCAAGATAGGCCACATACTATACCAGTGACAGAATTTCGTAGACCACATTCAAAGTATTGGTCACATATTATACCGGCACAGGAGTAATCCTCTGTCAACCAACTCATTTGTACACTGAAGGAAATAAATAATAAAATAATGAAGTCTTAATGCTGTGAATCCATCAATTTGCAACATACAACGTGTGTTAGCACGTGCAATACCCTGTCTTCATCAGCCGCCGACGAGGGGTGATGTCACGGTTTCGGTGGCTATGGCGGGACCGCCACCCTTGGCACCACCAGTAGCGTTTACCACCAGGGAATAAAGATAAACTTGTATCATAAACACGTATCATCACTCATGATTACGTAAGCAATTACGTAATCATCGATACAGTTTTTTTAAAACTCTTTTTTGTTGTTGTTGTTCTTGTTGTTGTTGTATTAAATAATATAATTAATTAATCAGATTGATTATACTTTAAATCAGCTAACATTCTAGAAATAACGTTTCAGAAAAGTATATTTTATTTTTGGAAGATGTTTAAAGCCGAGAATTAACTTTTTTTACAAATGTACCAAAATGTGTAAAAACGGCCTATTTCAATTATTTTAATAAAAGCAAGCAAAAAAATTGATTCCAATCAATATAATTTATATTTTAAATACACCAGAGTATTTTGCTTATTGAAAGATCGTTAGGTAGGTTACTCACTGTTTTTCTTACTCCCTTTTGCCCAGTGTGTGTTATATTTTCCAGACCTACTTTCCTCATTATGTGTCCTAGAAGTTTCAACTGACACCTTCTGATGCTAAGTGTGTCTTTTCTTACTACTCTTCTTAAAAGTTCTTGTTCCTTGCTCCGATCATGATATTCTCAGCATCCTTGTATAGAACCACATCTTTGTTGCTTCAAATATTCCTTTCATCTGTGAAGAAATTATCCAACGTTCATTCTTTTATAGAAAGCTTTATATTACATAGTTGTTCAGCATTCATTTCTTTGCTTCTAAGGAAATTTTTTCGTGTTCTTGGTTTAATTTTTGGAAGTTATCTTTAGACTATTCCAATGTGAAGATTTAGGTGTTATAGTTTCCATTGTTTGTTAAAACAAGTCCCAGATATTTAAATTTCTGTACTTATTTAATTTTGATATCTCGAATTTGTAGCTCGCACCTTGTGCTTTTTCTTTTGCTAACAATCATAAATTCTGTCGTCTTACAATTGATGGTTAGTCCCTTTTTATCGCTTTCCTTTACTACCTTGACTTAAAGATTCTGTGGTTATGTTACAATGTCTACCATCAACACGGTGTCATCTGCATAACTTATTTTGTTGAGTTTATCCCCTCCCATAATAAATCTAGGTCGGATTTCTAGTTCTCCCGTTGTAAAAGTTAAATAAATCCGACGAGAAGACACATCGTTGTCTTACCCCACTTTCTATTTTTTTGTATTTACTCAGTTCATTTTCCATCTGTATGTAGGCGATTTGCTCACAGTATATATTCTGGGATATTCTTATATCTTTCTCAATTCAATCGAGTTTCATTTTTTTTTTCACACGTTCTTTCATACCTCGTTTCATATCAAAGAAATTAAACGGCTATCTATATATTCTAAGTTTACATTAGTATATCAACAAGATCCAATATATGGGATACTCTATGAGGATCGAACTTCTTCTATGTGTTATTCTCCTTCAGGTCGTTGGAGATCATGGCTCTCTGCAATTTTCTATCCTTTGTAACTCTTAGTAAATTTTGTCTTTTTACACACTCTCATTAGGTAGGTTATGAGCTGTTTTCTCTTGTCCCATAAGTATCAAATTTTCCGAGCCTACTTTCCTCATTTTGTGACCTATGAGTTTCAACTGTCTATTTCTGAAATATAAGTGTGTTTTTTGTTTCCGTTTTCTCTAAAATTTCATTGTTGCTCACAAATTCAATCTGTGAGGATATGGTCCCACATTCACTTCCATATCGGGGGGGAAGTTTCTAATGCAATATTCCTGTTTCTTAATACTTTGATTAGCTTTTGGAAGGCATTTCTCTTTACTTCAATGCGCTTTCGGATTTTAGTGTCGCGCGTTGTTCTTCTGTTTAAAAACATCCCTGATGTTTAAGTTTTTGTTCTTGCTGGATTTTTGCAATTTTCATGTTAGGCTATTCCTTTTGTTGTAACCATGTATTTTGTCTTCTTGCTGTTGATGCAGTCCTTTCTTCTCGCCTTCCTTCACTTCCTTCTCTAGGAGGTTTTATAGTTCACTTTCTGTGTCTGCTACCAACACTGTGTCATCTGCATATATTATGTTATTAAGATTGTAGCTGCCATTAATGATTTTTGGTAGGACTTCTAATTCTCCTGGAATCGCCTTTACTGTATAGATTGAATAAGTCCGGTAAGATGACACGTCCTTGTCTTACACCTCTTTCTATTTCTGTATATTTACTGAATTTATTTTCTATCCATATGCTGGTGGTTAGCTTCTCGTATAGGTACTGAATTATTCTAATATAATTCTCGAATATGTCAACGTTACCTACTTTTTCAGAAACTTACTTGCACCATTGTGAATCATGCATCCTTCTTATCTCCCAGAAGATAGGAAAAGGGGGGGGGGAGAGACCGAAATGAGTCAAACAAAAAGAAATGACTTTTTTGTCGTCTTTTTTTCCCAGGAACATGAAAAAATATTTTCGGACAGAGAAATGTTACCCCCTCCACTACATCATTTTGTTTTTTCGTTCGACCCGATAGGAGGTAACGAATAATCATGTATTCGTATTATGTTTTGTCCATGCCCACACTTAGGCATGTTTTACTTTCGTGCCTTATTTCTTAACTACTCGAAACGGCCGACATGTGAAGAAGCCGAGAGTTCGATTTGCCAAACAGTAACACGGATTTTAAACAGTAGATTAAAACAGGTGAAAGTAAAGCTGGCCGAAGGGGTGATTAGGTACAATAAAGAGCAAAAAGCCGGGTGGATGGATAGCTTTGAGTTGATGGGTGTGGAAGGGAGGATTGTTTGGGTAAGGCGAAGCTTTGTAAAGTTGACTATGGATTTAGCGTGTGGGTCTGAAAGTGTGCGTAGGTCGGCAAAGACACTCATAAATCTCGACTGAGTTTTTCAAGAAGGCGGGGATGAGAACCAGTAATTATGAGGCCAGCGTCTGGCCCGCCCTTGGGTCTTTAATGATATGTCTTAAAAGTTTTCTGTAGGAAAGACATTTGATCGACTGACCGAGACGGAACGTGCCAGGCAGGCGACGCGGGCCTAGCCCCGACAAAATAAGCAAAAGATCGTCATGAATACGGATTAAGTATGAGTTTTATATCTATCAAGTCTTTTTCTAGCGAGCTAGACTTTCTCGTGCTTATATCTCTTTGTAAATAACTATATATGTGTCTGAGACTATTTTTGTCTGTCTATCAAAGTCATTTCTCATGCATGCATCTATCTACCCCGGTATTTACATATGTATAACGTCATGCAAGTATTCATATCTATCAGTAAATTCTACATGAAGACTTTTCTTATATACACATGCAACAAGTTTTATATAGAGTTTCATCTATCACAAAACAAAAATAGATTATCTATCTTCCATTCTCTCTCTCTCTCTCTCTCTCTCTATATATATATATATATATATATATATATACGTGAGTATATATGGGGGTATCTCTCTATCTAGTACACTGTCATCATCTGTATGCCCATACATCTATCTTATATTGTGTGTGGGGGGGGGAAGTGTCTTCCGTTTTCATTGATATATATATATATATATATATATATATATATATATATATATATATATAATGTGTGGCATCCGTCGTTTCCAAGAGACCCTCAACCGTGCCCAAAAGTTATGCTTCAGACCACACGGTAGTGACAGTATCGATTCCAATGAATGCCTGTGAAGACGCTTTCCCCAGATGTTGTATTGTTTTCTTTCCTTCGAGCAGCTTCTCCTGGACGAAAGCCTCCGATCCATCTCTCCTCGCTCCAGCCCTCAGTGTAAATCGTGTTTCCAACATGAACGATCATTGGCGACGTCTTCACCCCTGTTGGCGTCCCTATTTATCGCCCTCATGTCCCTTTTGCGGGCGTACTGGAAGTGAAGATGAGGTCGTCCTCGTGCCCTCTTGCCTGGGCTAGCTCACCGTACAGAACCTTCGGATTCCTCCCATCAGCAGACTACTGCTTCATGTGTTTTGCTGTTGTGGTGAGGCGAAGCTGGAGTATCTTCTCCAGGGAGCAAGCATGGACAGGGACTTATGAGAGATCGGCGGTTGCCCATGCAGCACGTCTCTCCCTCTACGTCACCGATGTTGTCCAAGAGAAGTAGAGTCTAATACAGCTCTGTAACGACATCGTAGAAGATGCCAGAACGAAGTTGAACGTAAGATCGAACTATCTTAGGGACATCAGTACCGGATTTTTCTCAGAGTTTACTCCCTTAGCTTTTCATATATATATATATATATATATATATATTAGAAAAAGAAATAGGGTTGTTCCAACGAGAGAAATTGGTATAAAATATAGAATAAAAAGTGTGAGAGGCCGTGAACGTTTTGTTTAAAGTGTATATTTATTGTTGTTGTTATTATACATGTTATGATGCTTTAAGTGTCCATAATGGTATTTGTGACGCTACACGTGTTTCGAGTCTAAAATTGACTCTCTTCTGGCGAATAAATTTGTCTTTACGTATCGAGTTCCTTTTTATTTTCTGAGGGCCAAGTTGTTGTTCATAAATAAGTAAGTAAAAACATAAAAATTAAAAATTAAAAAATTAAAAAATAAATCAAATCAGTAAAATAAAATAAAATAAGATAAAATAAATCAAATGTTAGCGTGTTGAATTGTCTCTGTTTTCTCACATCAACATGTGTATAAACGGATAAACTGATAAATAAATAAATAGATTAATGAATTAATTGCTTACTCCAATTTAAAAAAAGATTTTGGTTTGGGGTTCCTTCATTAGAACGTTAAAATTATCTTCTAGACGCCTTCTTTATCTACAAGTCTCTTCATTGGTCAGTTGGTAGCTTTTATTGCTTTTACGATGTTTTGAATTTGGTGTGTGTGTGTGTGTGTGTGTGTGTGTGTGTGTGTGTGTGTGTGTGTGTGTGTGTGTGTGTGTGTGTGTGTGTGTGTGTGTGTGTGTGTGAGAGAGAGAGAGAGAGAGAGAGCGTTTTTTGATTTCGTCTTTATGTGTTAGAATTGTTTTTTATGGGTCATCTGGTTCTTTTTTATTGTTTGGGGTTATCATTTGAATTTGGTGTGTGTGTATGTATGTGTGTGTATGTATATGTGTGTATGTATGTGTGTGTGTATGCGTGTGTCTTTATGTTTTTCGGCGTGTGTGTTTTTCATGTCGTTTTGTTGAGCGAAGGCTTGTATTTTTTTATGAATATTTCTTCCTGCATTATTAGTGTATCGTAGTTTGTATTTTGGTAAATAGGTATTACTTTGAACTTGCCACCGCTACATTCATGCAAACGTTGGGAGACATAATTTCCTGTGATATGATAATCTTATATTGCTTTTATGAAGGAATATTCTATTATTCAAGCATTGTGTCGTATATCTTTGCGCATTTGTCGCATTTTAGAGCATAAACGACAATTTTCGAGTTGCAGCTCAGATCTGATTTAATTTCGAATGTAGTTGTGCTTTCGAACTGGAAGTGTTGCATACTCTAGATCTTTTTTTGTTGCATTTTGTGACCCCCTGTGTTGTGTGTTGTTCGAATTTCGATGAGATTAGGATGTCTTTAAATTTTGGGGCTGGCGTTTGCTCTTAATTATTTTAGTTGTCTTTAAGATTTCTTTTATTTTTTCATTATTGTTGAGTATTCCATGTGGGTTTTGATCTTTGTGAATAATTGAATTGTTTTTGTTGTGTGTGGAATCGTATACTAGAATATTTTCTTCTTGTTCATGTTTTTCTTGTTGTCTTTTTTGGGGGGGATTTCGGAGGGACTCTAATGGTATTTTTTCTGCTAGTTAGTGGAGGGGGGTATCCTCTTATTTGTAATGTTTTTCGTAGTTCTTCTAGGCGTATTTTACGAAGGGTTTCGTCAGTTGCTATCGTGCACATCCGTCGTGCTAGAGAATAGGGGATGGATTTTAAACAGCTTTTAGGATGGAGACTCTTGAAGTGGAGGTATTGTTGGGTGTCTGTGAGTTTGTGGTAAATGTCTGTGATGATGTGATTGTTTTCGTTTTTTATGAGTATGTCTAGGAACGGTAATTCTTTATAACTATATTCTAGCGTGAACTTGATTTTGGGGTGCAAGTGTTGTAGCATATTGTGTAGTTTGTTTATGTCTCCCCATGATGATTTCCAAAAGATAAAACAGTGATCTAGGAATCTCTTCCATGATTTAGTGAATTCTGTTTTTATGTCTTCCCATATTTATTTCCTATTTGGTTGTATAGGTTTTCTTCTAAATATTCTAGGTTGAGTGTTGCATATGTCGGTGCTATTTTTGTTCCCATCGCGGTACCTGTTGTTTGTATATAATTTTTGTTGTTAAACTGGAAGGAATTGTTGTCTAAAATTAGTTCTATACTTTGGATAATAAATTCTTTTGTGAAGCGTGGGGGGAGTATTTCTGGGTGTTTCTCTATCCAAAATGCAATCGCTTGTTTTCCTAGTTCATGAGGTATGTTGCTGTACAGTCTGTTCCCGTCAAAGGTTACTATGAGTGCACCTGGGTCTACTTTCTGTGGCATGAAGCTTAGGAAATGTATGCTGTCTCTGATGTAACATTTTATTTTTGTATGGTTGTAATATTTTATCAATTAAATTGCTCAGTCTGCTTGTAGGGCAGGCTGTCCCTGCTACAATTGGTCTAAATTTAAGGTCACTGGGGTTTGGGGTGTGAATATATTTCGATTTTTGTTCCTGAATAGCTGCTTTAATTGTGTTTGATCTGTGTATCTTTGGAAGTCCGTAAAAATTACTGTTTTTTTTTTTTTGTTTTTTTTATTCAAAGTAAAGTCTGTAAGAAAATATTTTTCTTTTTTGCGTTAGTATACTACTGTGTGTAAGGCAGAGTTTTTTTTTTAATCATTTCACCCCAAGCAAGGCATTCCACTGCCACTATTGCGCGTGGGGCTATATAGGGGATGGTAAAGAGAAGGAGTGGTTAGATATAGGAAATATCAGAAGGAAGGTGATAGATGGGTAAGGATACCGAGGATGAGGGTTGGGTAGATGGGAAAAGTGTTTGATAGAATGGGAGTTAGTGTGTTAGGAGGTGTCTATTGACCTTACATTTAGACTCCTGGAGATTGTAGCTGTCGGGAAAGCAATCAGGTGAAGGGAATTCCACAGTCGGGAAGTGCGAGAAAAGAAACTGTTAGAGTTGAAGTTGCGGTTGCATTTCATCGGTTTCACTGTAAAAGGGTGGGATCCTTGAGCATCAGGTTTTTCAAGCTCTCTTTCCTCATTGCATGTCCCAAAAACTTCAGCTGTATTTTCCTGATGTTAAGTATCAGTTTCCTTCTCATGTTGATCTTCTTCCAAACTTGATCGTTGTTCATATGTTCAGCATCCTTCTGCAGAACCACATTTTGGTTGCTTCAATTATTTCTTTCATCTTTGATGAGGTTGTTCCGCATTCGCTGCCATATTGAAGGACAGACATCACATAAAAATCTAGTACTCTCTTCTTTATTTTCATCGAAATTTTCTTGTCTCTCAATCCTTTACTTAGCTTCTGGAATGCATCCTTGGCCATGCCAATACGCTTTTGGATCTCTGTATCACATTTACCGAACTCTGTTAGAGTACTCCCTAAATTTCTGCACCTGTTTGATTTTAACATCCCCAACTTGTAACTTGCATTTTGGGCTTCTCTTTTTACAGATGACCATGCATTCAGTTTTCTAGAGGTTTATATGTAGTCCTTTCTTTCAGCTTTCTTTAACTAATTCCTGTAAGAGGTTTGTAGTTTCTATTCTGTATCTGCTATCATCACTGTATCATCTGCGTATCTTATATTGTTCAGATTGCCTCCACCAATGACGAATCCTGGCAGGACTTCTAGAGTTCTCAGAATTGTCTCGCTGTTATAGGTTGAATCAATCTAATGAGAAGACACATCTTTGTCTTATACCCCTTTTTTTCTTTATGTATTCGCTGATCTTGTTTCCTGTCCGTTTGCTACCAGTACAGATTGTTGAGTACTCTAAGATCAAGGTTACGGTGCGTCTCTGACAGGTCTTTCTGGCCTACTTTGTCGAATGCCTTTACATAGTCGATGAAACAACGGCACACATCCTTCCGCATTTCTATTGCCCTTTCTGATAACATTCTAAACATAAATATCGCGTTGTAGTGTTCTTGACAAATCCGAACTGTTCTTGTTATTTACATTATTCAAACTAGAGAAAACCATTAACATCAAAAATTGCAATACGTATACCGGTATAAAATACTAGAGAAAACCATTAACATCAAAAATTGCAATATGAACTCTGGTAAAAAAAATGGTTACTGAACATTAGGTTTATAAGTCAATAAAGGAAAATAGTCCGAATAATGTAAATAGTGTAAATACTACCTCATATCACAAATATATATATATATATATATATAGTGCTATATTTATAGGTTAATGTAGCTAATATCAGGGGTAGTGCGTATGTAAAAATAAATGTGGTCATTAAAGTCAACACCTACCGGCCACAGTCTGTTTCATACTTGAATGCAATCATCTGATCATATATATATATATATATATATATATATATATATATATATATATATATATATATATGATTATTTCACCTCAAGGAAGGCAGGGCCGCCACTAGTGCGCAGGGGGTTAGAGTGAGAGAAAGAAGAACAAAAAAACGAGGATACAGAGGTTGTTGAATAAAGAATAAAAGATGGATGGAATTTAAGGAGTAGACGATGTAAATTGACGTTGCATGTAAATTTTTGATGATTGTAGCTATCAGGGAATAAGAAGACGGATGGAAATTCCACAAGCAGGAAGTGTGAGAGAAGAAACTGTTGAAGTAGAAGATGTAGTTACATTTAACTATTTCAATGGTAAAAGGCTAGGACCTAAAATGCCAATCTAATAGCACGTTTAAATTCACATGAACAGGGCTCCATGGAGATAGATAGATAGATAGATAGATAGATAGATAGATAGATAGATAGATAGATAGATGTCCAGTCCGTAAACAGTGGGGATAATCCAATAAGATTAAATTAATATAAAAATATTAAGTGTTATATTTATATAGAGAGCTCAATGAATGTTATCCAGAGCAATATGATATTTATAAAGGAAAACTCAACATGTCATTTAAATTGGTTATAAATTATAATTCATTTCAATGAGCTTAATTAGCTCATTTCATCGGACCACACAATATTCCTTCCATTTGGTAAAAAAAGGTTTTGCTGGAATAAGTATTTTCTTTAATTGTAGAGAAAGTTAAAACATAAAAATAAAAAATAAAAATAAGAAGAAGGAAAAAAGAGAAAAAGGAGAAGAGAATCAGGACTTATGCATTGGCGTCAGATCAGCTGTGGGTATTCAGACCAGTCGTGAAGATGTTGACTGCTAAAGAAACTTCTAAATTCCATGGATACGTGTGTATGTGTAACCCCATAAATTAACCCACCCATGTACACTAACTTATATCCGTATACACATATGCGCACATCCCCACATATACATACAAATGAGACTGTGTTTATGCTTATACATACTTACCGACCTACACTTTTTCATGTCTACATACGGATCTGGCGTTCGTATACTCACATATATACATTTCACAAAGACGGGATTTTCGCGCGTATGAATAGTGTTATATATATATATATATATATATATATATATATATATATATATATATATATATAATTATGCTAGTAATTCTCACACATACTCCCAAAATATGCATATATTTTCATACTTAACATATCCATCCATACATCCAGACGTATATATGCTCATAAATGTGTTCTTCATTTATCTCTTTATATCAACATACAATTATTGTTTTTCTAGAGTTTTCGGCTAACCTGATTAATACTTATTAACGTTCTTAAATTTAAAAACATTTTTGCTCTTGTATATAAATAATTGTTGTAAAATAAAATCCGTTCATTTGCTTTGATAAGAGAGCACAAAACACATCGACTAAGTTTTTCTTTTATCTTTATGCATATATATATACTGTTAAATATAACAGACAATTAATGTCTGCTATGTTTAATCATGAGCCGTTCTAAAGATCGTATTTTGGCTTTAATTTCAGGTGAAAGACAAAAATTGTTCAACATTTGGGTAATTTTTTCCATTTAAATTTCTTGGTGTTGGGATCATTTAACATTGTCTGTTATATTTAACAGTATATGTTTAGAAAATTATCTGCTGCCTCGATACACTAAATTTAAGTTACATGATGCCGCATCATTAAATGATCCCAACATCAAGAAATTTAAATGGAAAAAATTATCCAAATATTGGACAATTTTTGTCTTTATTTCCACTTGAAATTAAAGCCAAAATAAGATATTTAGAACGGCTCATGATTAGACATAATAGACATTCATTGTCTGTTATATTTAACAGTATATGTTTAGAAAATTATCTGCTGCCTCGATACACTAAATATATATATGGGGTACAGGTTTGATTGACAGCTAACTCCTTTAAGACTTTTAACTTAATCTTTTTCACTGTTTCGGGCCTGATTTCCAAGCGGAAATGACTTTTTCGTTCTTTCATAAACTATAGCCAGATATTTTTTGTGGGTTGATAAGGTCACCTATAGATCCACATTGCGTTGCATCATAGTTTATGAGCCTCGCATCTTTACACGCCAATATGTCATGCTGGGTTTTTATCAAGTAACGCTTCATTTTGAAATGCCTTATTTTTTTGTTTTGGTTTATTTTATCTACTGCACATTATATTAGAGTCAGTGAGAAAAAGAGCACTATGATGCAATTCACTCCACCAGAAATATGGAAACGCCATGCTATACTGCTTGGAGTTCGCACCTGAAGTTCCAGTACGAACATTTCAGGGTGTTTGGGTGTCCTGAGTCAAAAGGGTGGCGGTTGGAAGACTTTATGTCTGGCAACAAGACTGTGATCATGCCACACAAGCAGGAGGAACCAATCCTGGTTGTCAAATAATTTCTACATCTAACTTGGACATCTAACTCTCTAATTACAACCCCTTAGATTATTATGAGTGAGGCGCAGTTGAGCGAAAGACCAGCAAAACTTGTATCAAGAAAAGCGAGGATTATGACAGCATTCGCCAACTTAAACAAGCATACCGTCCAGAGGAGATGCAGAAGATTCCGAAGCCGCCTGAAGGCCGTGGTTGAAGCCAACGGCGATTTTATTGAATAAATTTACCCTTTAGTATTTTAAGATATTTTGTGTAAATTTGGCAAGTATATCTTTTTAAAATGTGATGTCAGTGTTATTTTCATTTGTGCATAATTTAGACGACAATTTACTCATCGCACCCTATATAGAAGCAACAATCCTTCATCAATACGTTAAGTTTTAATAAAAGCTGTAGACATTGTTTTTAATTTTGTTTGTAATTTTGGGAAATAATTGTTAAAGCCATAGACAGTTTTCATTTTCTTTCTTTTCTTGTAGTTAATATTTCTTTTTTATGTGCATGAGAACTTATGTATGGATGTAACGAATGAAAATATTGTCGAAACACTTGGGTTCTAGAACTTCCGGCCAATTCTGGAAATTGCTAACTATAGATGCTTTATTTATCTGTTCTACTTACAGGTATGGGTAAGTAGCAGGACAGACTGTTTTATAACCTTGTGGTGAATCAAACCTTAAATTTAAATTTGTGTCTTGTAAACAAATCTCTGAAGAAACTTAATAAAGTGAAACATGTTAGATTAAAAACACTTTTCTTACCTGTTCTTTATTTAGTCTTTCATCTTGTCGAATTCATATATTCATCTCACACACACACACACACACACACACACACACACACACACACACATATATATATATATATATATATATATATATATATATTGAGTGTACAACAGGTAGACGAAAAAGATACAGAGCGTCTACGCAAATAAATACGTGTATCAACTAATACTACGAAATTATATGGAAATTTACGAAATTTATATTAACCGATATATTTATTTAAATTTATTTGTTTGAGCATTATTTTTAATGGATACTGGTATTTGTTTTTGTTTTTTTTTTTGTTTTGTTTTGTTTTTTGTTTTTTGTTTTTCTATAATTAAACCTTACATTTTAATTATATACCGGGTACTTGCCACGATTAGATCTGGTGCGTCTTACCACTCAACGACAGATTATATCATGCTAACCAAAGTCCATATTAATTTTATTGGAGTATGCAGGTTCGAATCCTGCTGTAAGATAGATATTTTCCAATCAAGATTTCTCGAACGTCTAGGCCGGTAAATAATTAAAATGTACTGTTTAATTATAGAAAAAACAAAAAAACAGACAATCAACTCAAATACGAGTATCCATTAAAAATAATGTTCAAACAAATAAATTTAAATAAATATGTCAGTTAATATCAATTTCGTAAATTTCCGTATCATTTCGTAATATCGTCTTCGGTTGCATTTGTTTATGTTAGGATACGATCACGAGCAGAGATAGATGTTCTAAAAGAAAACAGGGGAATATGTATTTAAAAAGCTTAATTTAGATCTTGTTTACAATGATATTTTCTGTGGGCAAGTGGTAAGACACACCAGATATAACGGTGCCATCTCCCCGGTATGTGAGAGTATATAGGTTCGCAATCCTGCCTGGTGATATATATTTCTCGGACTTCTAGGACGGTGGATAATTAAAATGTACTGTTTAATTGTAGAAAAGCAGACATTCTCTCAAATACGAGTATCCGGAAAAATAATATATATATATATATATATATATATTCAAGTTATATAAATATATTTTCCTTATTTGAAAGGTGGAATATTAAGTTCATTTTCATAAGTTCTATGATAACAGTTTCTTCACTGCAACATTCTTTCACCTCCAGACTTTCATCTTTAAAAATTTAAATATAATATCAATTGTTATCAACTGTCATTTTAATTACTATTTTATTGTTCTCACTCCGTAATAATGTTTCTGTTTTCTAATTTTATCACGCCCAGTAACCCCTTGTGTCTTCGTGGCTTTAATGTTTTGCATGAGGCGAATTCGATTAAAGAAAGTAAAACTAAATAAACTAAAAAAATCTATTAACATTATTTACACTTTTTATACTATTTATACTATTTATTATTATCATCCCTTTTTTATTGTTATTATCACAATGTTTCAGTCATTGTGTCCTCCGGCCTTCGTCAGATGCTTGTCGGTCCGGATAACCTTCAGGGAATTTTAAATGAATCCCTTTATTTAACCTACAAGAGTAATCTATTCTCGTTCCATGTCTCGGGATATCTCGTCTATTTCTTATTTTAGTACTGGTCAGTAATTGCGCGTTCATTTCTATTGAGTCCAGGTAAGAGCTTAGTGAATTAAAGCATTGGTGTTCCACCTGAAATTGTGTGTTCCACCTGAAATTTTCATTTTCTCTATTTGATCTTGTTACATATCTTCTCTCTCTTTCACCCTTTTTTTGGATAATTCTCTTCTCTTATTCTCTTTCAATTTCTCTCTTCTCATTCTGTTTCTCTCACTCTCATCTTATGCTGCTTCTCTTATTATTATTTTTCTCTTTCTCTTCTTAACATGATTTTTATTTTGTTTTTGTCTCTCATTGTTTTGCATCTATCTATCTATCTATCTATCTATCTATCTATCTATCTATCTATCTATCTATCTATCTTCTCATTCTCATCATCCCTCTCCTTTTTCTCTCTCTCTCTCCTTCTTTTGCTTCTCTCTTTTCTTCAGTTTTTCGTTCTCTTATTCAAGTTATCTCTCTTCTTAAATTTCTCTCATCTCCTATTTCTTTTCTCTTTTCTTATTCTCTCTCCCTCTCTCCACACTTTGTTCCTATCTTTTTTCTCTATTTTCTCATTCTGTGTCTTTCTATCTTCTTTTTCTTCTCCTCTCTCTTTTCTGATTCTTTTCTTACTCTCGTTCTCGCAATTTTGTTTTATATTTCTTATTCTCTTTCTCTTTCTCACTTTCTCATTTTCACTTTCTCCTTTTCTCTCTCTAACTTTTCCAGATTTTCCCCATCAACTCACATCTTTTCTCTTTCTTTTTTGTCTTTTACTTCAAACCTGTCAATTTCTTCCGCATGATCAATAAATTTGAATGATTGATCCGGAAGTCAAAAAGAATTTTCTACTTTCTTCAACGTAATGTCGTCCTGTGTATAACGACAACCACATCCGAGATCAAGGATTCTAATCGGGAGAATAGAGGTTTTGAGGAGCCTGAAAACACCTCTTAACTGCTGTTACCCCCATGTGCACCCTGACCAAGGTTTTAGCACCTGTCAGCGAACCAGCAAATTAAAATTAACAGTTTTTTTTTTATTATAAAATGAGTAACAATACATATTTATTGCAAAATGGCAATCAATACATCAACAACGACTAAAAATGCATTTTTACAGTAAAATTATCAATAATATATTTTATGATCTACAAAATATATATCTAAAAAAACATGCTTTTACCCTGTATGTATAAAATTATGTACAAAATATTTAGATTTCATCATTAAATAATCTATAGAGGTTGATATGCCGCTAAACAGAATTAACCAATCAACAACCAACCAACCAAATTGATTCTCTCTCCCTCCATCTCCCCCTCTCTCTCTCTCGCTCTCTCTCTTTCTCTCTCTCTCTCTCTCTCAAGCATCGACTACATATACGTACGCAAAACCAGTAATGAAGATTTCAACTAGAAATTAATGTACTTAACAAACTTGAATATCTCATAAATGATGAGGTTTTAAATATAAATCTCGACTCGCTATCTCGACATAGTGACAACAAACTACGCCATCCTAGATTATATAATCAACAAGAAAGAATAGATAAATGAAGCCCAGAAGTATGATCTACGCAGCTATGTTAAACCTTCAGCTTCACATAACTGAAGCGAATGAATGAATACAATGGGAGCGTGATCATCCGAATGTTTTCAAGAATATAACTAGTCTCGGAAAATTCCTTACTGGACAAGGTGGCTTTCGAAGCTGATGATAAAAGTTCACATTCATCATCTCATGCAACCGAGGAAAAGAGTAAATAATCTTCCCCTTGCATTCAATCTCGACGAACTATGAGGCAAAATATAAATGTCAAAATAGAAAATGGTAGACAATTTCTGATAAGGAGGAAATTACGCTCGCTGTAAAAATTCTAAAAGTTCTAATGTTACTTTTTTATAATTTCACCGCAAGCAAAGCAAAAAAGCCACTAAAACGCAAGTGGTTACTGATTGTGGGAGAATATGAGAAAAAAAAACATTATTAAGGAGAAAAAACAATAAAAGAACATGAATTAAGAAGTCAGATTACGTTTGACATTGTATTTAAAATTTTGAAGATTTAATGCGAATAAATATATTTGAATGTTTATTTATCTTAACTATAGCCCAAGTTTCAGGAAATTTACAGTGTCTTCAGGGAATCTGATCGTAAAACGTTATTTATTTTCATAAATCATGTAGAAGATAGTCATTATTTCTAAAAATGAATTCAATTTTACAATCAAGTCGCCTGAAGAATCGATGTACTTTCCGCAAAACTCAGAATAACGATAACTGAACATTTAATTATCACTTGAAATTGTGCACAGGAACTGCAAAGAATGCTTGCCTTAAAAGCGTTATCTTCCAGAAATACTTTAGCTGACATTTTCTTTTCTTTTGTGAAACAATCTTGTCTATTGTTATTAAAACCAAAGTTTTATATTAATTCATTCAAACTAGTATCTTCATCATGTCAGTTATCAGGCAAAATGTTTCGACCGCTGTACCCTCTGGCTTCTTCAAGTGCCAGTAGCTATCATTCCGAAAATTTGAACAGAACTCATCATTCATTTCTTAGGGGATATAATCGCTCGGCTGGCCATACCAAGTAATATAACTCATATTCAATTATTTCATCCGAATGATGTCATTTCACCGAACACAAACTATAAGGTAAATTGCATACACATAATTGAAACATTTTGCAGGGGCCTATGTTTTATATTCCTTTATACTATTGTTCTGTTGTCAAACATGAAATTTTCCCTAATCTCGAAAAAGGAAAGTGATAACTTATATCCGTAACAAAATTGTCAGTACTATAGTAATTTTCTTGAAATTAGTTTTGAGTAGTCTATTTTATCCTCGTTCGAATTCCAATCGAATTCGTTGCATTCACTTACATGCAAATACCCCTATGAAAGGTATTAATCCGTCTCTTCTCCCTCCAGCTATGGGTTAAATAGCAAGGCAGATTGGATTCTATAGATTTGGTTGGCAACCAGTCAACCGGAGAAAACAATGGCAATCTACTGTGGGAAATAAAATTCTGCCCATTCAGTCATGTCTTATTTGATACATGATTGCCAAAGCGTGTATTACGTATGACTCTTAACTGGATGACCCTTATAATCCCACACCAAGATTTTTAATCTGATTCTATACAAAGTAAGCTTTGTGGAAACGAAAGTACTATCTTAAAACACTGTAACCGTTCTTCAGTTATTTAATCATCATCAAGATTTAACAGTGACGAATAGTTTTACTTACACCATTAGATTTTGTGGACCCTCAAGAAGCCAGTTGATCTGATCGCCTCTTGAGATTCTAATTTATTAATATAAGCTATAAGATCTTTCTAAATGAAGAAAATTCAGTATTGACAGATAAGCGTATGCTTCACCTGTCAATATTCAATATTGGAGGTAAGACTAGACTACGACAGACGATACCACAGATTCTTTAGGACTAATCTCTTGTTCTAATTTTTAGAATTATCCGTTACAATATAGAACATTTCTGGCTAATTTCATACTCATAACTTTCAGAAATGTTATAAACATTGACATTATTTGCATTCGATATATATTTATACTAAACAGTTATTGGTCAGATTTAAATTAGATTTAAATTAGACTTGTAAAAGTTTGTATTAGAAATTGCTTAATACATGTTTAAATGAAAATTAAGCTTACGAAACAGCAAACCCTTTTAGCATCATCAGCTGATCTTCTCATTTTATATATATATATATATATATACATTTAAAAAATAAAATTGAAAAACAGGCTGGCCAACCGGTTTCGCACCCCACTCAACAGAGCCAAATCGAGATGAGTAACGAAATTAGTGTTTAAAAAATGGAGATGTAGAGAGGAAAAAAATAAAAATAAATATGATTTGCTTTACACAGAGAGGGCTTCAAACATTAAATGTAGACGGCCTCCAAAGCTTTGAGGTGGTAACTTGAATGGGATCTGCTTCTTTTTTAAGTTCATAGGCTGATTATGAAGGTGCGATCCTAGAGCTGTGAAATCTTGTATGTATTCATTTCAACTCTTCTTATTAACAAATGCATTATTTCTTCCCAGGTTAATTAACATTTGACTGTTCAAAGAAGGTTGTTAACCCTGTTGGTCAAAAAGGTTATCAACAGAAGATATGTCGTCATCATCACTGCGGTAACGGTTCCCAGTCAAGTATGATTTTTTTATTTGGAGGAAGAGATAATCAGGTGAACTGTGGGATGATCGGCCAATTCAAAGCCACAGTCACGCACAGCATAAATAGAAACCAATGACTTCTGTATTGGAGCATTGTTCTGATGAAACAAGAGCCATTTCGTTAGGTTTTCTGGGCATTTAGTCATGATATTTTTTTGTAAATACTCCAACAACTTGGCATAATACTCTCCATTTATCGTGTGATGTTGTGGAGTAAACAAAACACCTTCGTAACACTGATAACCTAGGCAAGACACCTTTAAAAAAAGAACTCAAGCAGAGTTCCACCACGAAGTGTACCTTGTCGGATTATCTGCCTCCGGGCAGAGAAGAACCTAGACGAGGCTCCGCCGAAGAACAGAGTCTCATCTGGAAAAAAACAAACAGGTACCAAACCCCGCCTTAAGCAATGTCTAGGGGTAGTTTTTGCCTGAGTTTACGGGCTCGGAATTTCCATATAAGATAATCGCTATTGTGTCACATCCAGCCTTAGTGGAAGGTTTCTGGTAAATATCCAGAGTTCCACTAGTATTCAGCAGACTTGTCGGACTCTCTGTCTTTTGGCGGAGAGGAACCCAGATGAGGCTTTGCCGAAAGGCAGAGTCTTGTTTGGAGAAAAGTAGACAAGAGCCCGACCCAGTATTATACAAGATCTACGGGAATTTTTTTGTCCGAACTTAAGAGATCGGAATACACATGTTAAAAACCAACCTTGTATCATATCGACCTCAATGGAGAGCTTTTTGGTAAATACCCAGAGTTTCACGCGAACTCGAATATGTCGGAGGAGCTCTCTGTCCTCGGGCAGAAAACGACTCAGTCGCAGCTCGCTCTATTGATTGAAACACAACTAAGAATGACAGACAAGCTCTCTGTCATCTGGCAGAATTCGACTCAGTCGAGGTTGCAAATGCCATAACTGAATTCACATACCATTCAGACGACTGAATTGCCTTCACTGCTTATTTTAGAAGAGAGGAGTGCAGTGACTGATAGGATGAGAACATTTTTGTTGAGAAAATTAGCAACAGTAGAACAGGAAAAATATTGTAATTTTGTTCATCAAAACATCCAATTTGCTTTGAAAAAACAGTAAATATTCTGATTAAAATTTTTAGCGAGAGAAGTTAGTTATTCAATACTTGTTGAAAAGTTATGATCTAACAAAAAAAAAGACGAAGAGTTTGTTACATATGCTAGAATCGTCAACAAAGAGTGTGGAAGATACAAATTAAACAAGCTGTCTTCGAATATGTTTGATTTTTGTTCAAGGATTACCGTTGAAAAAAAAAAAGAAATACGTGCTAGAATCCTGGAAACTGAAGCATAATCACAAGCTAATACTACAAGATATACCCGACGAATGTCAGAGAATCCTAAATCCGTGATAGTGAAGAAATTAAGAAAAAATAATGCACACATATATACAAGGCAAAGAAAAATGTGGAAAAAGAAAATTAATCCATGTTTCAGAAGTCGGAGGTTACAACCCTGGAGACGACTGTCCCTTTAACAATTTAAAGTGCTACAAGAAGCCAAAACAGTAAGACAAAAAATT
Source organism: Ascarosepion bandense (assembly GCA_037127315.1). NCBI lineage: Eukaryota > Metazoa > Mollusca > Cephalopoda > Sepiida > Sepiidae > Ascarosepion > Ascarosepion bandense. The sequence goes on from JBBBDQ010001768.1 coordinate 5,084,945, forward strand.
GTAAATCTAAAGCAAGAAAAAGTTCTTACACAAAATTTTCGTAAACAGCGTTGAGACGGAAAAATAATTCCAGAAAATCAAAGAAAATTTGTGTATATGAAAATTAATACTGCAGATGAAAAAAAAACTCAACTAGAAATGATTAGTGATATCACAATAATCAACAAAGATATATAGAAAGCAAAAGAAAAACCTATATTAAAAAGTTCTTCAAAAATCGCACGTGGCATGTCGGGTGAGAAATTATTTGGCATTGATAAAAAGACTTGCAACGTTTCATTTCGTAACAACTTTTTAATAATACTACAAACTTGTTCGGTACTGACTGAATGGAATTATTCGAGTTATGAGATTTACCCATAAATATTTATTTCAAAACTATAAGTGGACAAGTAACCAGTTTAAAACAAAAATGAAAATTTAAAGAAGTAAGTGAAAACATGTTTTCCGGGTCTTCTGTCAGATGAATTGAGCCGGTTTTCTAAATTTCAAGTGAAAAAGGATCGATGACAGCATTTAAACAGAAACGTAGTGTACCGTTCGCAATTTTGGATCGAGTCAACGATATATGAGTGTAATTGAAAAACTGACCATTCAAAATGGCCACCACCAGCAGTGTATGTAAAGAAAAATAATAATAAAATTCGTGTTTCTGCTAATTTTTCGACTTAGAATCACATAGCTAGCTATTACCAATCCAGAGGAAATTTTTGCGAAATTAAACGGTGGAAAAAATTTTTTGAAGATAAATCATTCTGAGATGTATTTACAAATACAAAATGATGAAGAATGTTCAAAGTTAATAACGATAAATATGTAGAAGGGATTGAATAAGTTCAACCTGCTTCCTTTTGAGATAAATTTGGCTCTAGCCATATTTCAACAAGCTATGTACACTAGACTTGAAGTTTGTTTATCTGGATGTTATATTGATTAAAAGTGTATCTAAGAAACAACATATCTGACCTGTAAAACTCGTTTTTTTTTAAATACGAGAGTACGGGTTCAAACTCAGTGAGGAAAGGTGCGAATTGTTTTTGCATAAAATCAAGTACCTAGGTTAAATTATTGGCAAAAATGGTCGTCAACCAAATCCGTTATGACCAAGTGGAATTAAGAATATGCCTTCTCCAACGAACATTACTAGGCTATTTCTCGGACTATCGAATTATTATCAAATTTACATATTCAATATGCAGAATTTGAAAGCTCTACCGAACAATTTGCTTAAAAATGACGTAATGGAGAACTGGGCTAATGAGTGTCAAAAGGCGTTTAAAGAAATTAAATTATTTTTGCAATTATTTAAAAAAAAAATCTTGTTAAAAATATTGTTCTTTTACAATCTGTAAAGAACCCCCACTCCACCTAAATTTATGAAATTTTAAATTAAATTTTGTCGCGAAAATTGGTTTTACTTTTATTAGTTAAACAAAACCAAGGACTCCTTGGGGGATGCAAATTATCTATTTATTTTTTTGTTTTGTTTTGTTTTTTTGCTTCTAAATGCAATAATAAAACTATGACATTATTTAATTTGGTAAGCTTTTATCTGCTTCAATAAATAATATATATTAAGGACATTATATAGTTTGAAGAAAAAAAATCGATTAATATTGAAATTTTAAAAGAATTGTTTTCATTGTTTTTTTTATTTTTAAATTATAATAATTTATAAAGCTTCAAAATATTTTTAAAATACTACAAAGATTTGTTGAGGTTCGGTTAAGTTATTAAGAAAAGGCGTCTATTGAACAGGTTAAGAGGCTCATCCCTTGTTCCCTGTTTAGGATGTGGTTTCCGGCTTTCTCTTTTCCAATCTTCTCATTTTTTTTTTCAATTGGGGTAGATAAATCTATCTATCGCCCGGTTCACACTCCACCCACGTCTATTGAACAGGTTAAGAGGCTCATCCCTTGTTCCCTGTTTAGGATGTGGTTTCCGGCTTTCTCTTTTCCAATCTTCTCACTTTTTTTTTCAATTGGGGTAGATAAATCTATCTATCGCCCGGTTCACACTCCACCCACGTCTATTGAACAGGTTAAGAGGCTCATCCCTTGTTCCCTGATTAGGATGTGGTTTCCAGCTTTCTCTTTTCCAATCTTCTCACTTTTTTTGTTTTGTTTTGTTTTTTTTTCAATTGGAGTAGATAGATCTATCTGTCGCCCGGTTCACACTCCACCCACGTCTATTGAACAGGTTAAGAGGCTCACCCCTTGTTCCCTGTTTAGGATGTGGTTTCTGGCTTTCTACTTTCCAATCTTTTCACTATTACGTAACCTTCTGCACATCAGTGGCGTTACCGCCTTGCTCGGGGTGATACGATTAAAAAAAAATCAAGAAAATACTAACGTCAGATTTATCTTTAGCGTACTACAATACGAAAGCAAAAATCATATTAGATTCAAATGCTAGAGACTATTGTATCGGAGCTGCAATTCTACATAAAGATGATGACTGTAATATGAAAGCCTTTGCAATTGCTTTGCGTTCGCTACTATAGACAGAAACAAAATCTGTAGCCAGATCAAAAAAAGAGGCGTTATTTCACACAATTTATACACAGACGTTTTCATTTTCAGACAAAACCACAGAACTCACTTATCAATTTTTGGCTAAACAATGAATCCCTACGCATTCAGGGAATAGATTACAAGAATGGTGTATTATCTTGTTTAATTACGATTTTAGGAAGGAATATCAACCGTCTAAAATAGTAGAACATGCGGATGATTTATCAAGATTGATACCAAAAATACTAAACCGTTTATGGACACTGTGATTGCAGTATTAAATGTGAAATAGAATTTAAAAATATATTTTTGCACTGTAGAACGAGAACAACCAATTAATATGGAAGAAATAAAAGTAAAAGTAGAATAAGACAGGTTTATTTCGAAAATAAAGAATACGATTAAAAAAAGGAAGAAAGATTATTTTTAGAACGAAATTTGGAATTGGACGCTTCCTCGCCATCTGACTGAGTATTAATGTATGCACAAAGACTAATAATACCTATCATATTACAAAAGCGAATATTAAATGAATTTCGTAGTAGATATCCGGGAATTTTAAGGATGAAATCTCTCATGAAAGCTTGCATATACTGAAACAAAATTAATCAAGACATTGAAAAACAGAAAAAAAACTGCAGTGGTTATGCTCTCTCAAAAAAATTGCTTACTACAAAATTTACGACTTTGGCCAAAAACAGATACTTTTTGGACCTTTTGAAGACAAACAAAAAACAACTGGTGCCATCACATTACCTAAAGAGGAAACGACCTTGGCATTTTTGAATCAGGTGAGGAGGGTTTTTTCACTGCATGGATTTTCTCTTTGCATCTGGTTCAAAGTGGTGAACCTAACACTCATCTTGGGTTAGGAAATGTTCAAGGAAACTAGCTGGATCTGCCTAAACAACGTCTCATTATCCTGTGGTGTAATCAGTCTGGTACGCTTTTGATCAGGTGTCAGAAGACGTGGCACCCACCGCACAAAAAGTTTTGTCATACCAATTTCATTCTGCAGATTATTCTCAATTTCTCTTACCGGCTATGCTAATAGCGTTGGTTATTTGATATATTATCAATCGGCTGTCATCCACCACCATGTGGTAAACACGATTAATTTTTTCTTCGGTGGTAGAAGTCACAAGACGTCCAGACCATGTATTATCTTTAAAATTCTCCCTCCCACTCCTAAATTCAGCTGCCCGTGTGAAATTTTGTCCATTTTCAAGAGAAGTCGCCACCTGTTGCATTTTAAGTCTCCTTTGAACAAACAGAGGTCAGCTTACCTTAAAATAAATAAAATTATTAATAAGAAGAGTTGAAACTAATGCATGCATCTAGCATCGCTCCTTCATAGCTATCCTATCAAAATTTCAGCCCACCCTCCTATATATTTGAGATATGAAATCATACTTTTTTCATGGCAATTATAAGTGTATTCTGTCGACGCTACATTACTAAATATAGTCAGTATCAGTTCTTGAAATGTATTCTTTTTATATTCTGTGTTCTTTCAGAACGTGGCCCATCATCACTCTCTATAAATTTATTTCCTTTGTAGCTTTTAGTAATGTTTGTCTTTTTTAATACTCTTCTAACTTCCTGCTATCCATTTACACAAGTTCGTTGTTTCTCTTGCCTTTAGAAGGTCCTGTGAGTATCAAATTCTTCAAGCCCTTTTCCTTATTATGTGTCACAGAAGTTTCAAATATTTTTCTATATATTTTTGTTTTCATTTCCCTTAAAACTTCTTCATTGTTTACATGCCTTGTCCATGATATTCTCAACATAATTTCATTCTCTTTTCATTTTATATACAATCTTCATTCGCTACTCTAGTTTTTTTAACCCGTAAAATAATTCATTTCACCATTGGATGAATCATTCTCAAGTTTGAAAAGTAATTATGTGCGAGACTTTTTTGTAAACCATTACTGTAAGACGTGCGCCCATAGACAGAAAACTGCAGATAGATAGATAGATAGATAGATAGATAGATAGATAGATAGATAGACAGATAGATAGATAGATAGATAGATAGATAGATAGATAGATAGAAACCGTTTATTTTTATTCTTGTCTATTGTCTACCTTCAGAAAGCTTGAAAAGAGGACTTAGTTTCAATTGAAACATGACCGATCCGATTTCCTTCCCTCAAAGCAAACATCTTTTGTTGGTTGGATAAACGAGTTTTTTTCTTCCGTCTCCGCCAAATCTATAGCATCCACCCTGTTCTGTTTCCTTGTTCCCATAAACTTTTTATCCACCCGCCATCCGCTTTCCTCGAACTTCCAACTAACAATTATAAGTGTTACTGAGCATCCTTTCATCTTGCTTTCATCTTGCTTTCATCTTAAAATAACTTTCACCTACGTGGAGGCAAGCAAGTGAATCATGACATCACAAGCTAGTCCTTTTCCTTAAAAGGACAACTTTGTTCACTAAGTCTGAATCATTATAATCAGTTGAACACAAAGATGTCGATCACCACATGACACCAATGGATGCCAATTTGCCTGCAAGTAATATCCGTATGTTTATTCATTTAGTCACGTGGTCAAGAGATTTTTAATTCTCTGTAACTGAAATTTGTCTTGCTGTTGAGAATAAAGCCTGATACATCGACAACACTCACATTTGAGGCTAGTCTTAGGACCCCAGTAAAAATTTGCTTATAAATTCTACTACACTGATATTACGCATCCACCAATTTATAATATTGCTGAGTGATAAGTTCTTTTGTACACCATAAGATGCAAAAATATTGCACAGCCTCAGAAACAACATATTTGTATATCACTAAGTTTTTACCGCCTATATAGTATTGTTCCTTTAACTTTATATTACTTAGTGCCATGAAAGCAAGGGAATACAGTTCTAAATTTCATTTATATATTTTTCACTTATATTATAAAAATAAAATATGTTGATGAACCTCGTTCTGGGTATGACGATAAACTACATCCAGCAGCAAAGCCTCTGATCGGTTCTGAGGTGAGTGGAACCATTTCTTAACTGATGTTATTCCCCAGTTCCACCCTGATGGAAGTGGTAGCACTTGTTAGGGTCCCAGTTATGGGCAAATAGTTATCCGGAAAACTTTCTGAAATTGTAGAAATACATTTGTTTATGGTGAAGATGCCAGCAAATGCATTTTCACAGTAAAAGAATTAACAGCAATACGCTTTTGTAAAATAAATATAACCAGCAATACATTTTTATAAGGAAAAATATTACCAGCAATATATTTTTGTAAAAGAAATTACAAAAGCTTCCAAGAAAAATTAATTTCAGCATTAAATAACCCGTAAAGAGCTGATATGTTGTTAAACAAACAAGACAAAACAAAACGTTGATGAACCAAGAGTGTTTAATTCAAATATCATATACATTATGCAGATAGTGGTTAGCTTATTTGGGAATTTTTGAGATGAGGACTTGTCATTATTACATGTTTTCCATTCAGAAAGAAAACAACACTTGATGATATAAGACGACTGAATAAGGCACTAAAAACCTTCTCAGTAGACCTAGCATAGACATCAGCACCAGCTAGGAGTCTCTGATTAAAAAAGTAAAGATTCCAAAATTTCAAACTATCTAAGTACAAACTTTAGGTTTATAAAAATAACACCACCGGATTGTCCAAGAGATACATGCCTTATTTGATTAAAATATGTATTCAATACGTGGATCGGGTAGGTTGAAAATGTCACTTGTAACAGTCTTCAAGACCTAACCATACACCTGTTATTATTCCGTTTGATTTCTGTTGTATACAAATTTTCTTCCTTTCCCAACCAGAAACCTAAGGTCAGAAATGGTTTCTTGACATTTTGAACTGATCATTTATAAAAACAAAAAAAATCTCACACATTTTGCATAGATAAAGCTGTTCGTAATGTGTCAGCTGTACTTGCGTGTACGATATTTTGTATTTCTTTAAGGCCTGCGCAATCAAGAATCTGTCTACCGGAACCTTTCAAATCAATCCGAAGGCTCCAACTACAATTGGAATTATTGATGTCCATTTCCATTTCAAGATTCTTGTACGTTTTTTTGAAGATTTTCAAAGATGCATTACAGTCTGCAAGGACTGGCATGTCAATAAGAAGACACATTCTTTGATCACGATGTCTAAGCGATTAGCATTGATTCTCTGTCCGTGTGTATTGTAAATTTCCATAAAATTGTTACAGGTTCTATCACTTTAACCAGTGTCTGGATGATGTTCATACCAATTTCTTGCAGTTTCTTTCCCGCAAAAGTTACAGATTTTCCAATGCAGGTATTATTATTATTATTATTATTATGTCATTTTTCATCATATTGCGATTTCTGCTTTGGTCTCACTAACAACCAAGTCTGCGGGGAGACCTAAGGCAGGTCGTGGCGTGTTGTTATGGCTCCATTTCATGTTTTTCTATCTTCCCTATCATCCCTAGCATTACATAGATAAAGTTTTCCTTAGTGTGTGGGCTGTACTTAATAAGACAATTTTTTGTATATCTCATCAGCTGGGGTTTCCAGGGATTCTTTCAATGTGTTGTTTTGTTCCATTTCTTATCATTCCAGTTGCACCTACTATCACTGGCACAACTCTTGTTTTCAATTTCCACATTTTTTCTATTTCAATTTCCAGGTCTTTATATTTTGACAGTTTTTCAAATTCCTTGGTTGCTATGTTACAATCCGCTGGACAAGTTATATCAATTAATAGACAAGTTTTCTCTTTCTGGTTTTTAACAATAACGTATTTTAACAATTTGCTTCAATTTTTCTGTCTGTGTAGATGGTGTAATCCCATAGAATGGTGACATCTATTTCTGTAACCGGTGCTGGGTGATGTTCATACCAGTGTTTGTTTACAGATTTTCCATAATGTTTGCACATTGTCCAATGTAAATATTGCCCAACTCTATCGTGGCGATTTTTATATTCATTTGGATCAAATCCAGAACAGTCTGAGATTAGATGGTATATTGTTTCTTGGTGTTTATCACAAAACCTGCATTTTGGATCCATATTATTATGTATAATATTTGCCTGAAAGTTTCTCGTGAAAAGACTTTGGTCTTGCGCTGCAAGAATAAAGCCTTCAGTCTCAGACTTTAATCCAGATGCACGTAATCATCGATGAGTATTAACTTTATCAACATTGGATTTATTGGCACGTTCTGGATATTGGCTATGCAGAGGTTTGTCTTGCCAGATTTGTTTCATCTGTTCAAGAGCTTTATCTTTGGCTTTCATTTTCATATTTTTTTGCTGCAATAGTTGGTTCTTGGCTTCTGTTTTGCTTTTCTACAGAATCTACTAACTGTAAATCCTGTTTGTATTTACTGCCTTCTTTTATTATTGAATATTTTTTCTTTCTTTCTTCATGTTGCCTTACTAATTGTATCATCCAATCCTTTGTTGTTTCTATGTATGTTAGTAAGCCAATAGTTGTTTTCTTGTATGACAATTCTAGCTGAATAAGACCTCTTCCACCTTCTTTACGGGGTATGTATAGACGGTCTACATCAGCCTTTGGATGATGCATCTGATGCTTAGAAAGAAGCTTTCTTATCTTAGAATCCATTCACCTGAGATCGTTTAGAGACCAGTTTAAGATGTTGAAACTATATCGGACAACTGGGATTGCAAGGGTATTAATGGCCATAATTCTGTTCTGAGAATTCAATTCAGTTTTTAATATCATTCATAGCCTTCTATAGTACTCTTTACGCATTATTTCTTTCATTTTTTTATGGTGAATTTTTTTTCACTCTCATTTACACCTAGGTATTTATAAGCTTCTTCTGGTTTCAATTATTTTATTGTTTCAGCAGGGTCTAAGCTAATTGAGGATGTTTCTTGTATTGATCCACGTAAAACTCTAGCTTTAGCACATTTATTCCAATTGAATTTCATTCCAATATCTTCGCTGAAACATTTTAAAGTTTGCAGAACTTCCAGCTCATTATCATTCTTAGCATACAACATGCATGTAAAATAGATGGCTTATTTTCTTTTGGCCTATTTTATAACCATATTCTGTCTTATTAAGTTGACTAGTTAGTGCTATTAATGATATGCAGAATCGTAAGGGAGACAAAGAATCACCTTGAAATATACCTCTTTTGATGTTTATTTAATCAGACTTATAGGTTCCATTTATATGATTGAGGTCAAGGGTTGTTTGATGCACTGTTTGATGAAATTGATGATGACAGGTGATATCTTGTATATATTTAAAGTCTTTAAAATCCAGGAAGGTGGTACACTATCGAATGCCTATCCAGGCAGTACTAAGATTTTTCTTTGTACTGTAGCAGTTTTCCAGGATCATTTTGTTAATAAGCAATTGGTTTTTACATCCGTAACAGCCACGTTTGCACCCTTTTTGTTCAAGCGGTAACATGTCATTTCTTTCTAAGAATAAATATGTCTGTTTTGTTAAAATAGAAATTAATTGCTTATATGTTGTCGGAAGGCATGTAATTTGTCTATAGTTTTTCGGGTTGTTTGTGTCACTATTCTTGGGTAGAAGAAATGTAATTCCTTTGGTCATCCATGCAGGAATTTTTGTGGGATCGTCAACCATTTCTTGAAGTTCTTTGGCTAGTTTTTTATGTGCTGTATTTAAATAATATAGCCAAAAGTTAGGAATTTTATCTATACCTGGAAATTTCCAGTTGTGTGCTTTTTTTAGTGCAAATTTAACATCCTCTTCTGTAATTCCAGCCCATGTCTGTTCTGGTTTATTTTTGATTCGTTCTATCTCTTGTGCAATCCAATCTACTTCTTTGTTACGTTCTTTAGGGCAAGCCCATATTTTTTCCCAGAACTGTGTAACTTCTTACATTTTTTTTTTGGGGGGGGGGGCTGTTATTCAATTCTTTTTTTACCTATTTCCCTGCAAAATTTCTTTGCATCGGTTTGAAAAATCTTGTTTTGTCTGTAGAATCTTGATCTTTTCTCATAGCGTCTTATTCTTTGAGCCTTCAGTTGTATTGTTTGCTTTATTTTTTCCTTAGTTGATAGGACTTCATTTTCATTTCTAATGTTGTATTTTCTTTCGACTCTTCTGCTTTTCCTAGTTCTTACATTTATTCCTCTAGTGAGTTCATCAAGTACTGATAGTTCACTTCTAAGTTGTTCAATTTCTTTTTCTATTTTTCTTTTCCAAGGTGGATCTTCATGTCTGCGAGACTGCCTTGTTTTTAATTTGATGTTCAATTTTTTTGTTGCTGCTATTGCTGATGTATATATTGCTTCATTGAGATTTGTATGAGTGTCTTCTTCATCTAAAATTAATTTGAGTGCTGCATTGTAGAGCTTGATAGTTCGAAGGTTATGCTTTGTTGGTTGTAATTTTGGGAGCTGTTCTCGTTCCTCCATTGCAATATTTTGTATTTGACTTATATGGTTCTTGATTTCTTCCTTGGCTTCTTGTATACTGTTCTTATTTTCCGTAAAATAATTCTGTTCAATGTGTTCTGAACTCGTTTTATTTTCGTCTTGTAACTGACTCAGATCACACCTTTCCAGCACTTTTAAACTTACAGCATTGAATTGTGTGTATCACGGTTTCTACATTATGACCTGTGGCTTGTTTGATGTTATTACTTTTTATTTCTGATTCCGGTTCCTTTTCATATTTTGTTGATTTGTCTATTCTGGTTACAATTCTTTTAATCTCATTAATTTCATTATTATTATTATTATTATTATTATTATTATTATTACGTGAGTGAGAAAGAAGTCCGCTGACAAAGTGTCACTTGATTACAAATATACGAAACAAAACCTACCCATCAGAGACCCATTCTGATAATAATATAATATACACGTTTCTCGGTCAAATGCGCTTAGTATGGGGACAGCAGCGCATAACATTGCAGGTGGGGCCCAGATAGAAATAGCTTGAAGTCGAGTAACTCAATTCGTTGGGATTTCCAAGTAATCCTTCAAACTCTAAAAAAACATAAACAATACCAAGATAGCAGGTCATTATACTCCTGCACCATTCCTGCCCATGAACAGAGATGAACAGTACGTCATCACTGGTTAAGGTATAGCAACTGAGAAGCAAATCGGTTGTACTGAAGGGGATAGTTACTATGGCCCACTTAATTCCCCAAGACAAAATAGTTACCTGTTAACACCTCCAATCAAGATCGGAAGTCATGAGAGCCATTATTATTATTATTATTATTATTATTACATAACACAATTCTTTTGATTTGCATGTTTTAGAATCACATGCTATGTCATAACCAATGACCTAGAGCAAGGAAAGGGTGCGATTTTTGTGTTGTTTCCACTTAATTAAACAGAAAACAGCTATTACAAAATATCATAAAACTGAAGGGCGAAGAGTTTTATCAATTATTGGATGTGCGCTTTGGTGCAGTGGACATCGGCTCAAAACGAGAAATTGGAGAGCCAAATTCGGGTTCCAGTTGAATTCGTTACGTTCACATACGCAAAAATACCCTTGGGAAACGTATGAATCCGTCGCTTTTTCTTCCATCTATGGGTTAAATAGCAGAACAGACTGGATTCTATAGCCTTTGTTGGCAACCAGTCTACCGCAAAAGGTAATGGCGACCTACTGCAGGAAAATGTTCTGCCCAACCAGTCATGTCTCTTTCGAGACATGATCGTCCAAACGTGTATCACGTATGGCACTTAATTGACTTCGCATGATATTAGTTGTACTTGTTTTTTTATTATTATTACTATTATTATTATTGTTCTTGTTTTTGTTGTTGTATATTTACATCAAAATTTGATCTAAAATTGTGTGACTCCCGAGTTTCTTTTTATTACTCACTTCCATCATTATTGAGGATTGATACGACTGACGAATCCTTTGTATTTAAAGGTGAAAAGCGGCTCAGATCTTATTGTTTTGTGTGTGTGTGTGTGTGTGCGTGTGTGTGTGTGTGTGTGTGTGTGTGTGTGTGTGTGTGTGTGTGTGTCACCTTCTGAAAAGTACTACTTCTCTCTCATGTGCTTTTAAATATAACTATTCCCGTCTCCCTTCGCTCTTCAAATAGTGAAGATGCTGTCTACAGCTTCCCCATCAGAAGAAATATGGAGAAAATTGGATTTTCATTCACAATTTTAAATTTTAGATTCACTTGTCTTTTAAATTCAAATCTCTTGGTCGGCTTAAAAAAATTAACTTTTAACTTTTACTTATATATATATATATATATATATATATATATATATATATATATATATTACGGAAACTAACGAAAATTAACGAAACTTGGTTATAAACAACCGACAATTTAATATGACTTGTTTGAACATTATTTTTGATCGATACTCATATTTAAGTAGATATTCTGTTTTTTAATTAAACAGTATTATATATTTATATCTATCGGCCTGATTATTTACGATAAATTTTTATTACGAAAATATGTGTCATTCGGCAGGATTCGAACCTGCGACCCCTGTCCACATTCGTGGTCGAGAGGTTTAAGACGTGCCAGATCACATGGTAGCTTCCCCTATGTGGATAGGAGTCGCAGGTTCGAATCCTGCCGAATGATACACATTTCCGTAATAAAAATCTATCGTAAATAATCAGGCCGGTAGATATAAATATATAATACTGTTTAATTAAAACACAGAATATCTACTTAAATATCAGTATCGATCAAAAATAATGTTCAAACAAGTCATATATATATATATATATATATATATATATATATATATATTACCCCAAGCAAAACAGGACTGCCACTGGTGCGCAAGGAGTTATAGTGAGAGAAAAAACAGGATACAGGGGATGCCGAAGAAAGGATAAAAGGCGAATGGAACTTAGGGAGGTGGATGGGATTTAGCGAGGTAGACGTTGCATTTAAACTTTTGAAGATTGTAGCTATCGGTGAAGAAAACATACGAAAAAGACTTCCATAGGTGAGAAAAGAAACTATTTGATGCCTTCATATGAGATGATAGGACCCGGATTTGCAATCTGATACAGCAAACCATCATACTGATTATGTAAGCATCAAATGGTTTTACTATAATTGCCGGCTTCACGTTGCCCACTCTAGTCATTAGAAAACTAAAGGAACAGTTTGAAGTACCTCAACACATTGCCATCCGTTACTGCTTTCTTCAAGTTTTCTGCTCGAGTAGAAAGTGGTGGTCTGCTGTAACTACAACTTTTAATTGCTGCATTTATTATATCTTTGGTCAACTGTTCAACTTATCAAATTTATTCTAAAACTAAATAGATGCCTTGTATGCTTTGACGCGTTCTTTTAAATTCCGTTTTCGATGTATCAATAAAATGCAGCCATAAAATGCTAGCGAATAGCGAAAATATTTCACCAAATAAAACAGTCATTCCGTGAAACCTAGATTTTATCAAAGATTAGAGAATCCACAACGACTACTACTACTGATAGTAAAAAAACATCACTCGGTTCACCTGTGGATTTGCTTAAGTTTTATACAGTTCAAAGTTTAGAGAATTGAGTCAATTTATATACAGAGTAACAGAATATGGACTAAGAGATATTATACAAAGGTAGATAAAAAAAAATTTCATAGTCTGACACGTAGTTATTAACTACATTATGATTTTAAATTAATATTTGATTAATATTCAATACTGAATAACAAGGAGATTAAGTATTATTTTTATACTTGTTTCTTAAAGTATTATTTCATTATAAAACTCTGTATAATTACAGAGTATTACCGAAGTGTCCATGTTTATTATATCAAACATTATTTTTAATGGATACCCATGTTTGAAATTAATGAGCTGTTTTTTTATTATTTTTTAAAATGTTTATTAGACCTACCTGATTACGCGCTCGAGAAAACTTAAGAAAGAAAATGTGCTTTCTGGCCGAACTGGAACTTGCATACCCCTTGTTAAGGGAAACCATCGCTTGATCCGGCATGCTCTTAGAATACTCGGCAACAGAGAATGTCACAGGCTCAAGATTCTTTTTGCTTCTTTAGGGAATGCGCATTTCCTCGTTCAGTTATTCGTGAAAGCCCATATCTGCTTTCTTTCGTATCCGAAATGTAAACAAAGGAATTGATTTATTTTTAATCCGACATTTTATTTCTTTATTATGTTATTTTTAGTGGATACAATCAAAATACCGACTGAAATGCTAAAAATGTACCCATGTACATATTGATCTATAATTGTAATATGTTTCTGTGACCCACAGAAATATGATTTCGGTCAAAGGTAGCTGGCATCAAAGAAATGTAATGTGACCGGATAGAAATTTGCTTGGCGTCAGAAACACTGACAAGCAAAAGAGTATTTGCTGTTTTCAAGATCAAAAAATATCAACAATGGCAGACGGAATGTGATGACATCAAAGGCAGCTGGCCCAGAGGTAATAATCGACAAAAATGATTATTAGATTTTCCTAGCCATAGATGATGCAATCAAGCGGATTTCGGGGAATTTCAGCCTATATAAGATCGGATTCTTTTTTTCGGGCAAAAGCAGAACGAAGCCAGGAGGCAGCAGAAGTCAGACAGGGAAGAGAAAAGAACTTCCGATAACTTCTGCGTATGCGTGATTCCTTTTACCACTCTACATACAATCGTCACCGAAGAGAATAAAAATATCAGATTATATCTTTATATATACGTGTTCTGCATTTATAATTTTCGGCAAAGATAGTTGATGTTGCCAGGTGTAATATAATATAATGTGTTTGTATTTAAACTTGATCTGATCATACTGAGCACTGATTTGTGGTTCAAGAAAAAGTTCGCCAGTCATCTTTTTTTTAAATATGTATTTTAATCTTGAAAAGATGCTAAAGAAACGTGATCTTGTGTCAAACTTATATATATTCATCTTTTTCAGATTGATACGTATTCGGATTAAGAAGCAGACTCGTTCTCTCTGCCTTGTACCACTCAGTTGGATCTTCAGTTAAAATCTTTTATTTTATATTTCCTTATCCTTTTTTTTTAATATTTCACCCCAAGCAAAGCAATAAAGCTACTAAGACTCAAGGGGCTACTGAGAATGAAAGAATACGAAAAAAAAAACTTTATCCAGGAGCGAGAACAATAAAAGAAAAAGAATTAAGGAGACAGCAGATAACGTTTGACACTGAATTTTCATTTTTGAAGATCAAATTTGACTGAAAAAAAAAAGAAATCTAAAGAGTGTATTACAAGCAAGAAATGCTAGAGAAGAAACTGTCAACATAGAACTTACGAAAATTAGAAACTGTTGTTGATTCAAAGGGTCAAACTGTCTCATGTACACTAATATATAAAAAAAATTGTGTTGTTCTGTTCGCTTCGCTCTGTCTTTTCTACAAATATTTTCATGGCAACTGATGAGCATTTTCTTTGGTGCCCCGTCCACATAAATTTAAGCATGCTACTACATCAGCATCTAGGTCCCACCCTTTTACAATTTAAATAGTTAGATGAAACCTCCACTTCTAATCGAACAGTTTTTTTCTCGCACTTCCCGCCTGTAGAGCTTCCTTCCGTTTACTTGCTTCCCTGGAAGCTAGAATCTCCAAAAATTTAAATGCAACATCAATTGCCATCTTTTATCTTCTTGAATCCCATTTATCTTTTATTCTTTCTTCAATACCCATTGTACCCAGTCTTTTCTTTTGTGCACTAATGGCGGTACCGCCTTGCTTGGGTTGAAATTTTTGAAATATATATATATTGATAATAAATGTTAATGACAATATACACTGTTCAAAACGACCAAGAATTCAACACTTAATTAGCCAAATTCTGTAATTAAAAAAAGATATATACATATGGGAACAATTCAAAGTTGTTGTTATTTCACGATAAAAGTTGTTTTCCATTTTTCATAGATATGGATCTTAATCTTGAACAGATACTACAAAAAAGGGTTTGGGTCAGGCCTCAATATCGTTTCTCTTTATAAATAGATCAGTCAGTTAAGTACCTTACGTGATGTTCGCTTGGATTCAGGTTAGCTTACGTTTCATGACTGACTAGTCGGAAGATTTTCCCGCAGTAGGTTTCCGCTTTTTTCTACAGTAGACAGGTTGTCAACCAAGTCTATACGACCCAGTCTGTCCTTCTATTCAAACCTTAGCTGGTGGGAGAAAAGAAGAAATGGATTCATACCTTTCTCAGGGGTATTTGCGCGTAAGTGAATGTGACGGACTCTATTGGAATTCGAACTCGGCTCTCGGATTTCTCATTGCAAGATGATATCCATTAGATCACAACGGACTTCTATAGATAGATACTCATTCAAGTTGTAAAGATGAAGATATTGGCAGAATCTTTCTCTCTTACCATATTCCTTTGCATCATTGATATATAGTAAGTGCCAGGAAATATAGGCTCATGCCTTTCCTAATAAAATATTTAACAGCTAAAAACTAAAGCATTTTGGTTCAATTATTTTTCAGGTGACTCAGGCATAAAGTTAAATCCTATTTATGAATCGGCGCAACACAATTACGGTTAGTACAGACGCCACTACCCCTATCATACATCACCACTATCACTTTACCAGCCAATCCTCCCCTTCACCACGTCTGAAACCACTATAGTGTCATCGTTACAACAGCTACTGCCAGCATTGGTACACCTACTACCACCCTGCTAAGATGTGTCCCCGATGCCGCTGCCACGTCTCTAAAGCTCTTGGTCTTGAACTCGGAGTAATTACACCTTTCGATGCTGGAGATCCGTTCATTTAAGAAAGGGGCCTTCTCGAAACAGTGTCAGGCTGATTGAAACATTCATTTCGGTTATAAAGGAGACCATGAAATAAAATAGAAAGTTGTGAGCTTTGTAAAATAAAAGGGCATGGAAAAATAAACGGGTGGGGTATGATGAATTGGTTCGGAAATGGCTGCTTGATTGACCTTGTTGCACAGTCTTTGTGAACCTGTCCTCTGTGTTTTTGTACGTGTGTGTGTGTGTGTGTGTGTGTGTGTGTGTGTGTGTGTGTGTGTGTGTGTGTGTGTGTGTGTCCAGGGGCGTTTGCATGTTTCTCAAAGAAGAATGAAGAAACAAAAAACGAAGTATATAAGAAAAGAAGAAAGAAAATGTACGATAGTCTTTAATTGTCTTAACTTGTCCTAACATAGAGAAAATATTACAGTTATTCATTTTAACTGTTTTATCTTTCATCTTATTTTAGTTGCATTTTGTCGCAACTTTTTATAATCGCTTCGTAATATAAACTACAAGAAGACAGAATGCATGGTTATCATCAAAAGATGAGCCCAAAATGCCAATTACAAATCAGGGATACTAAAATCAAACAAGTACAAACATTTCAAATATCTGGGAAATGTTCTAACAGAAGACGGTAAGTGCGACAATGGGGTCCGAAGACGTATTGGTATAGCCAAATATACCTTCAAAAAGCTAAGCAAAGTATTAAGAAACAGAAAATTTTGTGTGAAACAAAGAAGAAAGTAAAGAACTGTTATGTGATATAGGTCTTCCTGTATGGCAGAGAATTCTAGACAATTTCCTCAAAGATGAAGAAGACTTGAAACAAAAGAAATGTGGTTCTACAGAAAGATACTGAGGATAACATGGACCGAACCTGTGAACAACAACGAGGTTTGACAGGAAATGGAAATAAAAAGAAACATCAGAAAGAGGCCGTTGAAATTTCTACGACGCGTAATGAGGAAGGTACTTTTGGAAAGCCTAATATAGATTGAGGGAAAGAGGGACAGAGGAAATGATTGGTAGAAGAGGGTTTAAAAGAGATAACAAAGAAAAAACAAAGATCTTAAGGGAGGGAAAGTTGTGGAGGGCCATGAACACCTGTGTACCGAAGGGAAAGGAATCATAAAAGAAGAAGGAATAAAATGGGTTGAAAGTAAGGTAGAATATGGTAGCTTCTAACGAGATTTGAGTATAGAGTATCAGTTAGTCATATCTCTTTCGAGACATGACTAACTGAGCAGAAGATTTTCCCGCAGTAGGTTACCATTACTTTCTTTGGTAGACTGGTTGCCAACCAATGCTACAGAACCCAACCTGCCCTGCTATTTAACCCATAGCTGGAAGGAGAAGAAACGTTTCCCTAGGATATTTTTGCGTAAATGAATTCAATTAGAATGCGAACTCGAGCTGATATCCACTGCACCACAATGCACTTAACCGTAATGCAAAAATTAAAACGTTGCGATAAAAATTAACAATAATTAAGATGAAGGATAAACTAGTAAAAATTAATAAAACATCAAAATTAATGGAGGCAAAGAAAGAAAACAAATGCTCGTGCGTTCCTTTAATCTGGCCTTAATTCAGATTAAGCTAAACCTGGCCGATATCCATGTAGGATCAATGAGGTTATCAATTGTACATATGAGGAGTAACGAATAATACGTCGAGTCTTAGAAAAACTCCCTTGTCGCGGGACCTACAGTGTTTAATGACCAGTTTCCTATTAGCCACGTCCTCTTTTGAACGACTTTTCTAGTCGTTTCACCATCTCCATCATCACGAATGCATTTCATAACCAATCGTCAAACACGGCAAACTCATTTTAGGATCAATACTGAAAAAGAATCGATCCAAAATTGTATTAAATATCTAATTAAAAATAAAACTTTATTTTCTTTAATGATGTAATAGGCTTCTATCTCCCTCATCTTTATCTCTCTTTCTTTTTTCCGTTACCCTATTAGTCTCTCTTTATCTTTTTCTTTTACCTCCTCATTCTCTTTTTCCCTTTTTCCTTTACTCCTTCACACACACACACTCTCTCTCTCGCTCTCTCGCTCTCTCTCTCGCTCTCTCTCTCTCTCTCTCTTTTTTTTAAACCTTTATCCACTCTCTTTCTCCTTTTTCTCTCTCTCACACTTGTCTTACTCACTGTTCTCGTCTGTTTCATTCTCTTAATTATCCAATATTCTTTTTTTCATTTTTGGAAGCTCTCTCTCTCTCTCTCTCTCTCTCTCTCTCTCTCTCTCTCTCTCTCTCTCTCTTTATATCTTTCACTCTTTCCTTGTTCTTATTCATATATCTGTCTTCTCACCGACAGGCGGAGGTGATGGACTTTGGTGGGGCTAGCAAGGTTAGAAGACCAAGCCTCTCATCTTCAGCCCTAAGTTTCAACATATTCTTGTCCCAACAACAAATATTGGACAAGCACAAAACGGAAAAAGAGAAAACAATAGAAACCAATTCTCTTTTTCCCCTTGATTTGTATGAGGTTGCAATGGAAAGTTCAATCGCAGACCTCTTGCTCTCGTTCTTATCGGTTCTGTGACGAAAAGATGAAGTGGTTTGGTGAGGTAGTAGGCGTAAGAAATACGCCACTTTTGCAATAGCGCCTTACAATGATAGATCGTTTCATTTTTGCATGGTAGCATTTGCCATGGATATGGGTCAAAAGAAGGAAGGAAGGGACGAACGAACGAACGAACGAAGTGGGAGAGAGGGAGGCGACGGCAAGACAACGTTTGGTGCATTTGTTTTATGTTTGAAGGGAGCGGTGTTTATTTTTAAAGATTAATGAATAAATGACTTCATTCGCTTTATTTATTTTGCTTTCATCATCATCATAATCATTGCTGTTGTTGTTTTTCCTTAATTTGTCGGTTCACACTCGAGGTATCGTGGACATAGCCGAGAACTAAGTGAGCCACAAAGATCCAGCACTTTCCCCAGTATGCAAAGCCTTGTTCTGTTCAGTCTCAAACCTGCACCAGATTTCCAGCTCATCTCATTTCGATTCAAGTGTTTATGGCACAGTTCTAATTGCATGAACAATTACAGGCATGAATCCAACCATCAAATTTCATATCGTTCCAGCCATCGAATTCGCATCCATTATACAAATGTTTATTGACTTAGAATTCCTAATATAAGCATTGTAAACGCTCTATAGGTTTCTCTTCTCTTTCATTTGTTTCTTCAGTAACTCTTGATAGAGACTTTGTAAATGCTTCCTCTCTCCCTCTGTCTCTCTCTCAACTCTTTCATTCTTTCTGTAATTCGGAATAGAGACTTTGTAAGTGCTTCCTATACCTCTCTCTCTCTCTCTCTCTCTCTCTCTCTCTCTCTCTCTCTCATTTCTTCTGTAATTCGGGTTAAAGATTTGTAAATTCCACTCTCCCCGTCTTTCTCTCTCTGCTTTCCTTACTCCCCCGTCTCTGTCTCTGTCTCTGTCTCTCTCTCAATTCTTTGATTCCTTGTGTAATTCGGAATAGAGACTTTGTAAATGCTTCCTCTCTCTCTCTCTCTCTCTCTCTCTCTCTCTCTCTCTCTCTCTCTCTCTCTCTCTCTCATATTCATTTTGTAATTCGGGATAGAGTCTTTGTAACTGCTTTTTTACACCTTCACTTTTTCTCTCTTTCTTCTCTTAAGTTCTTTTCATTATTTCTTCATCAAGTTTTTATAAATGTTTTATAAACGCTTTGCCCTCTTATTATCTCTCTTTTTTTTCTTATTTTTTTCTGTAATACTTGACAACAGTTTTGTAAATTCTTTCCCATTTTCTTACCTCTCCTGTTTTCAATTCCTCTCTTTCTTTCCGTTATTCCTCTTCTAA